>JARJEI010000001.1:16206710-16806710 GCA_029955415.1 Lottia scabra
ATGATTTGTATAATTTTGAGTCTACATAACAAACATATTGCAAAAAGAATTTTTCGAATATCTTCAAAATTCCGGAAGTTGAAATTTCAACTTTGAGAGCGAATGACGTCAAAACCGGAAGTGATATCGAAATTTTGAAAATTGCTAATTGCTTGCAATCAAAATGTCTATAAATATGTAAGTTTTCAGATTGATCAATATAACATTGCAAAAGTTGAAAAAGTGGTCAAGAAAAAGTGCTCCAAAAGTCAGCAAGATTTTTCTCAAAATGATATTGTTAAACTTTTGTCTCGTGGACAATCGATTAGAGAAATATGCAAAGTCAGTCCGATCAAAATCGGTTGAAAAATAAAGGAGATAATGGCCAAAACATCAAAACCCATATGTTCTCATACCTCATTTCCGGTTGGTAGGGCATGCGTCATTTTACATTTAAACAATACCGAGCAGTAGATTATCGTGGGAAATCTTGAGAGATTATGTGTGGCATGTGTAGTTTTGGCTGGGCGCTCTGACCAGAAAACGGAAAAAAAAAAAAAAAAAAAGTCATTTGCAAAACAAAGCAGTGCGTTCGCTAGAACGCACTGCAAAAAAAGACATTTGCAAAACAAAGCAGTGCGTTCGCTAGAACGCACGAACGCACTGCAAAAAAAAAAAAAAAAAAAAGTCATTTGCAAAACAAAGCAGTGCGTTCGCTAGAACGCACTGCAATAAACTTGATAATTGCAGTGCGTTCTAGCGAACGCACTGCTTTGTTTTCATAATGACTATTTTTTTTTTTTTTCGATTTCTGGTCACGATCCCCAGCCAAAACTGCACATGCCACGCATAATCTGACATGATTTCCCACGATAAATATGTGCTCATTAGTGAATGAATATAAATTGACTCATTTTCACATAACCGGAAATGACGTATGAAAACAAAAGTGTTTTAAGATTTTTGCCATTATAACCTCTTCTTTTCAACCGATTTTGATGGGATCTTTTTTGTTTATTTCATTAATCGATTTTCTTTCAGATAAAAGTTTCAAAATATGCACTTTAAGAATTTTGTCTCTGACTTTTGGAGCACTTTTGTAGACAATTTTTTTAACTTTTGTAATTTTATTTTGAGCAATCTGAAAACTTACATGTTCATAGCCATTTTGATTGCGAACAAAATGGTATTTTCAAAAATTTTATATCACTTCCGGTTTTGACGTCATTCGCTTGCAAAGTTGAAATTTTAACTTCCGGAATAATGAAAATATTCAAAAAAATCTTTTTGTAATGTGATAGGAATAACCATTGACAAAATATGAAATAATAAAATCTGACCCAAATACTTCATATTACCCGCCATCTTGAAATGACTGATTTTTCTTTAAATCGAAATTCAGAATCAGGGAATCATCCGATTTGAATAAAAATGATGCCTATGGAATCTTCAATCGATTGCTAACAAAATATGGGAAGCCGATTTTTGAATTTCGATTCTGATTTTTTTTTATTTCCGGTTTAAAATTTTCAGCAATAGTCAAAACTTTTAAGGCTCATATTTTGTGACCTTCACCTTGAGTGACCTTGTGACCTGAACAAAAGTTGTTGCCCTTGACGAGATCTATCCAATAATATAATCGTTTTAGATGCCCAACGTTTACTTCCGGGTTTATGGCCTTCTGAAAATTGCAATTTTTAACTTTAAACAGCTCTGTCACGTGACCTAATTTACATACGTCATAAATTCTTTTTCGGCGTTACTATGCTTGATCTACTCTTTCCAATGATATATAACACGATGTATTTGAATCATAATTCCGCGTTCTAGAATTTGAAAATATTCTGCCAAATTCCATTGTAACTATTCGTGGTTTGTTTGTCTGTCTGCTGGTATTCCCTCGTCCCTTTTAGCAATCGGCAATCCTCGGCAGTTTCCGTAAACCATAATCTGTCTCGGTAATGAATGGTGTTTTTCGTTGTGTCTTCATGGGCGAGACTCTTTACTTTGACGCTTTACCACTTGTTTGTAACGTCGCGACATAGATATAGTTCATAGCAATAGAATCTGTGGAGGAATTTTCTGACACCTGCTCGTGCATTTAATGCTACGTAGTGACTATCTGTTCACCATTTACGCATTTTATCATCATTTTAAATACATATCTGTTTGTTTTCCTGTTCTTGGTTTACAAATACTTGTAGCCTCGAATGACCCGTCTCTGATGTTTGAACTACCAGAATCACGAGATTACGTGATAACATTGATGTAGTCCGGTCAAATGGCCGCCGTTCATTACCGTGATATGTTGCAGAGCGCCAGCGTAACTTTCACGGAGACCGTTTGCCCTTTTAGTTAACCTGCTTAGTATTCTGGTAGCTGTGCGCCCCTTTTATTTGGTATGACGTACTGCTTGTAGTTCTGCACCTCTTTTATTTAGTCTGTCTGCTGGTATTTCTGATTCCATTTTATATGCCTTTATATACAGCCACATGAAAATATGGACGCATATTGCCGTCACCCCTGTCCATCCGTCGGTCCGTTCGTCCTTCAACAATTTCTTGTACACGCAATAGCGATTAGAGTTTTTATCCGATTTGAATGAAGCTTGGTATATGTATTTATCTTGATAATATCTCGAATGAATTTGAAAATGGCGCAATTCCAGTCGTCGGTTTAAGAGTTACTGTCCTTGACTTAGTGAAAAAAACACGTATGAATTAAATTGTGTACGCGATAGAAGTTTAAGTTTTCATCCGAATTGAATGAAACTTGGTATGTATAATTATCGTGATACATCTCGGATCTTTTCATAATTGGAGCTATTCCAGTGGTCGGTTTATGAGTTATTGCCTTTGACTTAGTGAAAACGTTAGTATTAACTTGTGTATGTGATAAAAGCTAGAGTTTTATTCGATTTGAATGACCAAATTTACATACGACACAAATTATTTTTGATTCGTATTATGCTATATCTACGCTTTCCAATGATATATGACACTATGTATTTGAATCATTATTCCGCGTTTTAGAATTTGAAAATATTCTGCCAAATTCCATTGTAACTGTTCGTGTTTCGTTTGTCTGTCTGCTGGTGTCTTTAGTTAACCTGCCTGTATACTGGTAGCCGTGCGCCCCTTTTATTTGGTATGACTGCTTGTAATTCTGCACCTCTTTTGCTGGTATTTCTGAATCCATTTTTTCTGCCTTTTTATACACCCACATTAAAATATGGATGTATATTGTCCGTCGGTCTGTCCGTCAACAATTTCTTGACACGCGATAGAGACTAGAGTTTTTATCCGATTTGAATGAAGCATGGTATATGTATTTATCTTGATAATATCACGGATGAGTTCGAAAATGGCGCTATTCCAGTAGTCGGTTTAAAAGTTATTGCCCTTGACTTAGTGAAAAAAAACGATGATAAAAGCTAGAGGTTTTATTCGATATGAATGAAGCTTGGTATGTGTATTTATCTTGATGAATTCCATTGTTAATGTGAGTGCTTTTTTTTTTAAATTCTTTTAAAAAAATTCTGTCACGTGACCTAATTTACATATTATTTATATGACACTATGTATTTGAATCATAATTCCGCGTTTAAGAATTTGAAAGTGATATGCCGAATTCCATTGTAACTGTACGTGTTTCGTTTGTCTGTCTGCTGGTATTCCCGCATCCCTTTTAGTTAACCCTGCCTGTATACTGGTAGCCGTGCGCCCCTTTTATTTGGTCTTACTGCTTGTAGTTCAATCTAATTAAAATTATATTACATTTCGTTTCGGTTATTTTTTGATTGTCAACTCCATGTAATCTAAAGACTTGTATAAGGAGGTCATCTGCAACAGACGAATAAGCTATTTATAGCACGTGCCACCCCTCTTCCAATCAGAACACCGTTTATATTTGAATATTTTGTATTGCGTCATAATTTTCCCACAATGCATATCAATGCATAGACCCGCGATCTTGAAGGTAGTTTTTGATTGGCTGAAATTTTAGTCACTTGCAGATGACCTCCTTATACAAGTCT
Source organism: Lottia scabra (assembly GCA_029955415.1). NCBI lineage: Eukaryota > Metazoa > Mollusca > Gastropoda > Lottiidae > Lottia > Lottia scabra. The sequence continues at coordinate 16,210,726 of JARJEI010000001.1, forward strand.
TTAGATTACATGGAGATGACAATCAAAAAATAACCGAAACGAAATGTAATATAATTTTAATTAGATTGCTTGTAGTTCTGCACCCTTATATTTAGTCTGTCTGCTGGTATTTCTAAATTCATTTAATCTGCCTTCTTATACACCCACATGAAAATATGGACGTATATTGCCGTCACCCCTGTCTGTCCGTCGGTCTAGAGACTAGAGTGACCTTGTGACCTGAACAAAAGTCATTGCCCTTGATGAGATCTATCAACTGATTATTCATTTTTGCTGTCCGATGTCTACTTCCGGTTTTATAGCCATTTGAAAATGTCGAGTTTTGACTTTAAACAGCTCTGTCACGTGACCTAGTTCATGTACGTCACAAATTATCTTCTATTATTATCACGCTTTATCTCATGCTGTTTCCAAAAATGTATAACACTAGATATTTCGATCAAAATTGCTTTTTCGAATTTTGTTCTTTGTTCTATAGTAACTCTGCGTGGTTTTTTTTTGGCGGGAAAAACACGTGTTATCTGAATTACGGATTTCATAAGATTGGTAACAATTTCTTCTTAAGATATGGAAGAACATGACTAACAAAGAAAACAATATGATAAAATCGTAACCGGAAGTAACACGCTGGCCACCATAAGTTTTCTTTAAATCGAAAGAAGTTAACAGGGTATCATCCGATTTGTATAATATTGATGTCTAGGGCATTTTCAATCTATTGCCAACAAAATGATGACAGCCCATTTGCTAATTTCGATTATGATGTTTGCCTATTTCCGGTAAAAGATATTCAGAAATGGCCAAAATTTTCAAAGCTCATTACACGTTACCTTGGATTTGGGTGACCTTATGACCTGAACAAAAGTTATTGCCCATGATGAGATCTACCCAACGGTGTATTCATTTTTGTTGTCCAATATTTACTTCCGGTTTTATAGCCATTTGAAAATTGTTAGTTTGAACTTTGAACAGCTCTGTCACGTGACGTCACGTCACAAAATATCTTCTTTTCTTATTACGCTTTATCTCCTCTTTCCAGTGATATATAACACTAGATATTTTGATCAAAATTGCTATTTGGAATTTTGTTCTTTGTTCTATAGTAACTCTGCGTGTTTTTTTGGGGGGAAAAAAACGTGTTATCTGAATTACGGATTTCATAAGATAGGTAACAATTTCTTCTTAAGATATGAAAGAACATGACTAACAAAGAAAAAAATATGACAAAAACGTAACCGGAAGTAACACGTTGGCCACCATCTTGAAATGAACATGTTTACTTTAAATCGACATCCGATTTATATAATTTTGATGTTTATGGCATTTTCAATCTATTGCCAACAAAATGAGGGCAGCTGAATTGCTAATTTAGATTATGGTGTTTGTCTTTTTCCGGTATAAGATATTCAGCAATTATTGTAACACTTTTAAAGCTCATAACTTGGGACCTTGCCATTTGTTGACCTTATGATCCGAACAAAAGTTATTGCCCGAAATGAGATCTATCCAATGGTGAATTCATTTTTGTTGTCCAATATTTACTTCTTGCTTTATAGCCAAATGAAAATTGTCAGTTTGAACCTAATTCACGTACTTCACAAAAAATCGTCTTTTCTTATTATGCTTTATCTCCTCTTGGTATATAATAGTAGATATTTTAATCATTTTGCTTTTTTTTTAATTTGGAAATTTTGTTCATTGTTCTAAAGTAACTGCGTGGCTTTTTTGGCGCGAAAAAACACGTGGTTCCTAAATTGTGGATTTTTAAAGAGAGTCGACACATTCTTTTGAAGATATAAAATGACATAACATTCATAGAAAAAAAAGGATAAAATTGGACCCGGAAGTAACTAGTAGACCACCATCTTGAAATGACCAACTTTTCTTTAAATCGATATAAGTGATCAAGATATCATCCGATTTACATAATGTTGATGTCTATGGCATCTTCAATATATTACTAACAAAATGGTGACAGTCGATTTCCTAATTTCGATTAAAAGTTTTGTCTTTTTCCGGTTAAAGAAATTCAGCAATAGCAAACACTTTCAAAGCTCAAAAATCGTGACCTTGACGTTTGATGACCTTTTGATCTAAACCAAAGCTATTGCCCTCGATAAAATGATGTTTTACTTTGTGTTTTCCGATGTTTACTTCCGGTTTAATAGCCGATTGAAAATTGAGATTTGTAACTATAAACAGCTCTGTCACATAACCTAATTTATATGCAGGACTAAAATGCAACCGTTCAAGGATGTTTAAATTGCGCACTGCTCAGTACCGTTATCACGGTTCTAGTCATTTTTGATTTCATAACCTATGCACGCGGAGAGTTATTGAAAGAAAAAATACAGTAAAATTTGAAATTGAAATTTTTATTGGCGGAGACATGGCACGGTGTTATATAATCAAACAAAAATCATAAATTCCATTACATCATTAAATGTTCATAAAATCATCCATTTCATTAAATTCATTTGATTGGCGCAAATGTCAATCACAAATTCTGACCTTTTTGTACTGACTTGACCTGAAGGGGCATAAGGTCTCAAGTCAGCAAGGCCATGAATATATTTGTGGAGGTTATCGCCAACTAACCAAATAACACCGGCCGCGATTAAAAATTACTGAAATCTGTAAAATCCAAACATATTGATCCATAGAAACTATAATAACTATAACTATCTACATGTACCTGGAAAGACAAAAAGAGAAACCAAACACAGCAAGAATATTAAAAACAGGGACGGGATGGGAGGGTTTTTCTGTCAGGGCAGCATGGTCAGAGAGGGAGAAGCTTAGAGTGACATCTAGAGACTGAAATATCAAGGGGAGTTATTCTCTATCCTGGGTATCTGAGGCTACAGATATTGTAAACAATAAAGTGGAGTGTATTTATCTTCAATAACTTCACCTATTGTTTAGCCAATAGGTGTTATTATTGAAAGAAAAAATACAGTAAAATTTGAAATTGAAATTTTTATTGGCGGAGACATGGCACGGTGTTATATAATCAAACAAAAATCATAAATTCCATTACATCATTAAATGTTCATAAAGTCACCCATTTCATTAAATTCATTTGATTGGCGCAAATGTCAATCACAAATTCTGACCTTTTTGTACTGACTTGACCTGAAGGGGCATAAGGTCTCAAGTCAGCAAGGCCATGAATATATTTGTGGAGGTTATCGCCAAATGATCTCAATTTTCGCAAGAAAGTTTCTTGAGAAACTGGGATCACCGCCATAACATGGGGGACTCCACAAACATATCCCCGATGCCCATGTCCCCGTTAACATTAGCAAACTTTATCAAAGTTTCAAGCAGAACAACAAATCATCAACATCAACATAAACTCATATACATATAATACTCTTGAGCTCCAGAAATTGAAGGCCATCCCAGATTCAATTACTGAGATGGATAAACTGAGCCGTAACCATGGTAAAAGTATTCAAGGGCAGCCTGGATGGTATTGATAAAGATATTATTTCCTATTGTAGAGAGGTGAACCTTGTCGGCTCTAAATAATGTTTCATGTTTAAATTTAATGTCGGGATAACGTATATAAAAACCACCCATATTAAGAACTGTTTTAGCTGCACAGGAGTTAACTCTGGCTCGACTACGTCTCAAAGCCTTAGTATGAGATTGGTATATTCTAGGCAATATTTCAGACCATATTAATTTTGTATTTGGCATTATTCTAGATATATATCTCAATGTTGTTTGTATGTAGTGACGAAAAGTATTTAGCTTAATTTCACTTAAATCATTTCCACCGCAATGAATTATGATAGCATCTGGAGGGCCTTCAATTGAGAGCAAAAATTTTAATTACAGCTTTCGAGTTGCGCTCGAAACTGTATTGTTACCATTAATTTTTTAGATATTTTTATTTTTTTTTATTTATTTTTTTTTTTTTGTAAATGTTGTCAGAGTACCCAGCAAAAACTGTTATACTTAGATTTTTTGCATTAGCCCAAATATCCCAGACCTAGTGAATAGCCCTTAAATATATTTCCAGCTATCAGTGTCCGACAGGAAGCAGTCTGGCGGAAAACTCCTTATTTTTGGAAATCGACCATAAATTGTTTAATATTTGTTTGATTTTCATAAAATTTTCTGTGTGCAATCTTGAAAGAACTTCTAAGCAGACATGGGCTTCAGAAATTTGAAATTTGAAAAGTTTGTAGATAACTTTTTGTACCGAATTTTGGTCAAAATTCAAACTTCTTTAATTTTTATTCGATTTGCACGAAAATTGGTAGGTTGGTAGAACCCAAATTATCGATTAAGATTCCCCAAAAAAAAATTCCGAAATTTTTCCGGAACATTCGGAAATTTCCCAAAAATGTCGAAAATCCAAAAAATCAGAGTTTTCGGATTATTTTTTGCAAAAATTTGCAAATTTGTTATTTCATTAAATTTGTACAACTGATATCTTCATTTTGTATATTTGTCGTATATGCAAATTCCTAACCGTTCAGCCGCCATCTTAAAAAAAGCAAAATATCTAAGAAATACTACTTGTCCCACATTTTTAATCCGATTTTTTTCAAACTTGATTTAAAATGTAATTATGAAAATTATCAAGGTCCTCTAGTCGCCTTTTTTTTAAATTTTGAATTTGTCTTTGCACAACCTTCATTCAAAGTTTTTTGTGATAGGCCTTGAATATCAAGGCTTATAACTTTTGACCTTGACCATCTGCAACCTATATTTTTGGACAAAACTATTCTTCTTTGGCTACACTTTCATTTGATACCAACATTTATAATTTTGGTTAATTACGTTTGATTTTATGGGGTTTTGAAAATGAACAATTTTTAATTTACTTTAAATTATTCAATTTCAAGATATACGATTTTAATATCCATAATTTTGTTCATCTGACTTCTATTTAACTTACAGAAAAAATTCGAACAGATTTATAATGTACAAACTCACAGCTTTAAAATAATATATAAATCATTGTGCATTGACAAAATTCAACATTTTTTAAAAATAAAATATATTCTAATTACATGAGATTATGAAGGTGTTATAAGGATTATATAACAGGTTAAACAAGCCAACAGACACAAGTATCTAGGTCATAAAAGTGTTATCAGGTCAAACCATTCTACTGCACAACCACACTAGTAATTGTTGTCAGAGTACCCAGCAAAAACTGTTATACTTTGAAGATTTTTTGCATTTCCCCAGATATCCCAGACCTAGTGATTAGCCCTTAAAGGTATATCCAGCCATCAGTTTCCGATCGGAAGCGGTCTGGCGGAAAACTCTTTATTTTTGGAAATCGACCATAAATTGTTTAATTGCGTGGCAAATCTATGATTTGTCACGCTTTGTTTTCGTTATGTTTATTGCAGTGCGTTCGATAATCGAACGCACTGCATTGTTTTGCAAACGGCTATTTTTTGCAGTGCGTTCGATAATCGAACGCACTGCATTGTTTTGCAAACGGCTATTTTTTTTTTTTTTTTCGAATTTTACACTCGCTATTTTAGTAAGAAGGCGACATGCCACATACAGATTTGTTCAATTCCCTACGATAAATTGTTGACCATGAACTTTTAAATATAAATTGGTGCCATTTTGACAAACCGGAAATGAGGTAGAACAAAAAACACAATTTTGGTTTTTTCAATCTTACAGCTCTATTTTTGATCCGATTTTTATCAAACTGTTTTGAACTGTTTTCTATAACTGTGCGCTACTAAATAAAAGTTTTAAACTTCTCGAATTTTGACTTTTAGTTGACTTTTTTCTTAATTTTAATTTTTGCGTTTTTTTCAACTTCTACAATTTTATTTCGTTCGCTCTGCAAATTTGCAGGTGTATAGACATTTTGATTCTAAATAAAATGCAGTTTTCAAAATTTTGATACCACTTCCGGTTTTTACGTAATTAGCTTGTAAATTTAAAATGTCAACTTCCGGAAATTTGAAGATATTTCAAATTTGTTTTTTTCAATGTGTTATAATTTATTATAACAACAATTTAAAATAAAAAAATCCGACCCGGAAGCAACAGATCATCCGCCATTTTGATATGAGTAGCTTTTATAAAATTAAAAATGGGGCCTCAGGGTTATGTGCGGCATCCGTAACGTTAGTATTTTTGGAAACTACAATCGATTGCTAAAAAAGTCTAGCCGCCGATTTTTGAATTTTGATTTCAATTTTTTTTATATTTTCGTTTTGATTTTTTATGCAATTTCTAAAACTTTCAAGGCTCATATCTTTTGACCTTGACCTTTGGTGACCTTGGTACCTGAACAAAAGTTATTGCCCTTGATGAAATCAATCCAATGGTGTATTCATGTTTGTTATCCGATGTATACTTCCGGTTTTATAGGCAATTGAAATTTGTGATTTTTTACTTTAAACAGCCCTGTCACGTGACCTAGCGTAAATACGTCAAAAATGATTTAACAATCATATTATGCGTAATTTGCTCTTTCCAATGATGTACGACAATATACACTTAAATTAAAATTGCACGATTTAAAATTTGAACATTTTGTGCAAATTTCCATTGTAACTGTGCGTGATTTTTTCAAATTTTATTTCAATCGATCTGAAAATTTACAGATGGAAAGATATTTTGATTGCAATCCAAAATCTGTTTTCGAAAAATTGATACCACTTCCGGTTTTGACGTAATTAGCTTGTAAATTTGAAATTTCAACTTCCGGAATTTTGAATATATTTGAAATTTGTTTTTTGCAATATTTAACATTATGGCATATCAACAATTTGAAATAAAAAAATTTAACCCGGAAGTTACAAATCGCCCGCCATATTGATATGACTAACTTTTGTAAAACTCAAAATGGGGCCTCAGGGTTATGAGCGGAATTCGTAACTTTGATATTTTTGGAAACTACAGTCGATTGCATTCATAGCATTGTTAATCGATTTTTGATCTTCTGTTTTGCCTTTCTTGCATTTCCGTTTTATTTTTTTCAGTAATTACAAAAACTTTCAAGACTCATACCTCGTGACCTTGACCTTTGGTGACATTGTGACCTGAACAAAAGTTTTTGCCCTCGATGAGATCTATCCGACTATGTATTCATATTTGTTGTCCGATGTATACTTCCGGTTTTGTAAGCAATTAAAATTTGCGATTTTTGACTTTACAAGTTACATCCAAGGTTTCGCTAGTTGTGGTAGCTTTCTTTGTCTAGAAATAATACCAATACAGACCCTTTTAAAAACAGTTTTTAAGTAATTCCAAAACTGTTACGCACTGCTCAGAACCATGCAAAGCCTATGGATCTAGTTTTTTTTTTTTTTCGAATTTTACACTCGCTATTTTAGTAAGAAGGCAACATGCCACATACAGATTTGTTCAATTCCCTACGATAAATTGTTGACCATCAACTATTAAATATAAATTGGTGCCATTTTGACAAACCGGAAATGAGGTAGAACAAAAAACACAGTTTTGGTTTTTGGAATCTCACAGCTCTATTTTTGATCCGATTTTTATCAAACTGTTTTGAACTGTTTTCTATCACTGTGCGCTACTAAATAAAATTTTTTAACTTCTCCAATTTTGACTTTTAGTTGACTATTTTCTTAATTTTAATTTTTGCGTTTTTTTCAACTTCTACAATTTTATTTCGTTCGATCTGAAATTTGCAGGTGTATAGACATTTTGATTCTAAACAAAATGCAGTTTTCAAAATTTTGATACCACTTCCGGTTTTTACGTAATTAGCTTGTAAATTTAAATTTCCAACTTCCGGAAATTTGAAGATATTTCAAATTTGTTTTTTTCATTGTGTTATAATTTGTTATAACAACAATTTGAAATAAAAAAATCCGACCCGGAAGTAACAGATCATCCGCCATTTTGATATGAGTAACTTTTGTAAAATTAAAAATGGGGCCTCAGGGTTATGGGCGGAATCCGTAACTTCAGTATTTTTGGAAACTACAGTCGATTGCGAAAAAAGTCTAGGCGCCGATTTTTGAATTTTGATTCCAATTTTTTTTTTATTTCCGTTTTTATTTTTTATGCAATTACTAAAACTTTCAAGGCTAATATCTTTTGACCTTGACCTTTGGTGACCTTGGTACCTGAACAAAAGTTATTGTCCTTGATGAAATCTGTCCAATGATGTATTCATGTTTGTGATCCGATGTATACTTCCGGTTTTATAGGCAATTGAAATTTGTGATTTTTGACTTTAAACATCCCTGTCACGTGACCTAGCGTAAAAAAACCAAAAATGATTTAACAGTCATATTATGCGTGATTTGCTCTTTCCAATGATGTACGACAATATACACTTAAATTAAAATTGCACGATTTAAAATTTGAACATTTTGTGCAAATTTCCATTGTAACTGTGCGTGTTTTTTTCAAATTTTATTTCAATCGATCTGAAAATTTACAGATGGAAAGATATTTCGATTGCAATCCAAAGTCTGTTTTAGAAAAATTGATACCACTTCCGGTTTTGACGTAATTAGCTTGTAAATTTGAAATTTCAACTTCCGGAATTTTGAATATATTTGAAATTTGTTTTTTGCAACATTTAACATTATGGTACATCAACAATTTGAAATAAAAAAATTTAACCCGGAAGTTACAAATCGGCCGCCATATTGATATGACTATCTTTTGTAAAACTCAAAATGGGGCCTCAGAGTTATGAGCGGAATTCGTAACTTTGATATTTTTGGAAACTACTGTCGTTTGCATTCATAGCATTGTTAATCGATTTTTGATCTTCCGTTTTGCCTTTCTTGCACTTCCGTTTTATTTTTTTCAGTAATTACCAAAACTTTCAGGGCTCATATCTCGTGACCTTGACCTTTGGTGACATTGTGACCTGAACTAAAGTTTTTGCACTCAATGAGATCTATCCGACTATGTATTCATATTTAAAGTCCGATGTATACTTCCGGTTTTGTAAGCAAACCAAATTTGCGATTTTTTACTTTACAAGTAACATCCAAGGTTTCGCTAGTTGTGGTAGCTTTCTTTGTCTAGAAATAATACCAATACAGACCCTTTTAAAAACAGTTTTTAAGTAATTCCTAAACTGTTACGCACTGCTCAGAACCATGCAAAGCCAATGGATCTAGTTTTTTTTTTTTTTTTTTTTGCGTGGCAAATCTTTTGATTTGTCACGCTTTGTTTTCGTTATGATTATTTTTTTTTTATTGTGGGACTTTGCTACCGCAAAGTCCCAGTTTGTTTTCGAAATGTTTTTTTTGCAGTGCGTTCGATTTCGAACGCACTGCTTTGTTTTCATAATGTTTTTTTTGCAGTGCGTTCGATAATCGAACGCACTGCATTGTTTTGCAAACGGCTATTTTTTTTTTTTTTTCGAATTTTACACTCGCTATTTTAGTAAGAAGGCAACATGCCACATACAGATTTGTTCAATTCCCTACGATAAATTGTTGACCATCAACTATTAAATATAAATTGGTGCCATTTTGACAAACCGGAAATGAGGTAGAACAAAAAACACAGTTTTGGTTTTTGGAATCTCACAGCTCTATTTTTGATCCGATTTTTATCAAACTGTTTTGAACTGTTTTCTATAACTGTGCGCTACTAAATAAAAGTTTTAAACTTCTCCAATTTTGACTTTTAGTTGACTATTTTCTTGATTTTAATTTTTGCGTTTTTTTCAACTTCTACAATTTTATTTCGTTCGATCTGCAAATTTGCAGGTGTATAGACATTTTGATTCTAAACAAAATGCAGTTTTCAAAATTTTGATATCACTTCCGGTTTTTACTTAATTAGCTTGTAAATTTAAAATTTCAACTTCCGGAAATTTGAAGATATTTCAAATTTGTTTTTTTCAATGTGTTATAATTTGTTATAACAACAATTTGAAATAAAAAAATCCGACCCGGAAGTAACAGATCATCCGCCATTTTGATATGAGTAACTTTTATAAAATTAAAAATGGGGCCTCAGGGTTATGAGCGGCATCCATAACTTTAGTATTTTTGGAAACTACAATCGATTGCTAAAAAAGTCTAGCCGCCGATTTTTGAATTTTGATTTCAATTTTTTTTTTATTTTCGTTTTGATTTTTTATGCAATTACTAAAACTTTCAAGGCTCATATCTTTTGACCTTGACCTTTGGTGACCTTGGTACCTGAACAAAAGTTATTGCCCTTGATGAAATATATCCAATGATGTATTCATGTTTGTGATCCGATGTATACTTCCGGTTTTATAGGCAATTTAAATTTGTGATTTTTGACTTTAAGCAGTCCTGTCACGTGACCTAGCGTAAATACGTCAAAAATGATTTAACAATCATATGATGCGTAATTTGCTCTTTCCAATGATGTACGACAATATACACTTAAATTAAAATTGCACGATTTTTATGCAAATTTCCATTGTAACTGTGCGTGTTTTTTTCAAATTTTATTTCAATCGATCTGAAAGTTTACAGATGGAAAGATATTTCGTTTGCAATCCAAAATCCGTTTTCGAAAAATTGATACCACTTCCGGTTTTGACGTAATTAGCTTGTAAATTTGAAATTTCAACTTCCGGAATTTGGAATATATTTGAAATTTGTTTTTTGCAATATTTAACATTATGGTATATCAACAATTTGAAATAAAAAAATTTAACCCGGAAGTTACAAATCGGCCGCCATATTGATATGACTAACTTTTGTAAAACTCAAAATTGGGCCTCAGGGTTATGAGCGGAAATCGTAACTTTGATATTTTTGGAAACTACAGTCGATTGCATTTATAGCATTGTTAATCGATTTTTGATCTTCTGTTTTGCCTTTCTTGCATTTCCGTTTTATTTTTTTCAGTAATTACAAAAACTTTCAAGACTCGTACCTCGTGACCTTGACCTTTGGTGACATTGTAACCTGAACAAAAGTTTTTGCCCTCGATGAGATCTATCCGACTATGTATTCATATTTGTTGTCCGATGTATACTTCCGGTTTTGTGAGCAATTCAAATTTGCGATTTTTGACTTTACCAGCAACATCCAAGGTTTCGCTAGTTGTGGTAGCTTTCTCTGTCTAGAAATAATACCATTACAGACCCTTTAAAAAACAGTTTTTAAGTAATTCCAAAACTGTTACGCACTGCTCAGAACCATGCAAAGCCTATGGATCTAGTTTTTTTTTTTTTTCTTCAAATACTGGTCAGAGCACCCAGCAAAAACTGCTAATGTCACATATGCACTGATGCGATTTGCTTTTTTTTCTCGAAAAACTAAATTTTTTAAATGTTATTTGATGCATTTTTGTCTAACCGGAAATGACGTAGGACAAAAAGTGGTTTTTTAGAATTTTCCATTTCACGGCTCTATTTTTTATCCGATTTGACTCGGATTTTTTTAGGTTACTTCTTTGAACTAATGTCTACAATACGGCTTCTTCAAGCAATTAAAAAAATTTATTTTGTCGATAACTTTTTTTAGTTTTAATTATAAAATTTTTTCAAATTCTACAATTTTAATTCGAAGAATCTGAAAATAAAAATGCACATAGGCAATTCGATTGTGAACATAATGCTAATTTCAAAATTTCGATATCACTTCCGGTTTTGACGAAAATTTTTAGATTTCAACTTCCGGAATTTCGAAGATATGTGAAATTTTTTTTGGGAAATATGATTGCAATGACAATTCGAAAACAATGAATGAAAAAGAATTGACCCGGAAGTTACAAATAAGCCGCCATATTGATATGACCAACTTTTGTAAAACTCAAAATGGGGCCTCAGGGTTATGAGCGGATTTCGTAATAGTAGTATTTTAGGACAGCCCAGTCGATTGCCATAAAAAGTACGTTATTAGATTTTTGATTTTTAATACTGCCTTTTTGTTATTTCCGGTATAACGTTTAAAGTTATCGCGAAAATTTCAAAAACTTGTAACTCGTGACCTTGACCTTTTATGACCTTGGAACCTGAACAAAGGTTATTGCCCTTGACTAGATCTATCCAATGAAATATCCATTTCCGTTGTCCGATGTTTACTTCCGGTTCTATTGTCATTTGAAATTTGCGATTTTTAACTTTAAACAGCTCTGTCACGTGACCCAACTAACATACGTCACAAACTCTTATATATTATTAGTGTGCTTATTTTACTCTTTCCAGTGATATATAACACTTTATGTTTGAATGACAATTGCGCGATTTAAAATTTGAAAATTTTGTGCAAAGTTTCATTGTAACTGTGCGTGTTTTTTTTCAAATTTTATTTTGACCGTCCTGAAAACTTACAGGTAGATAGACATTTTGATTGCTAACCCAAATCTGTTTTCAAAATTTCGATAACACTTCCGGTTTTGACGTTATTCGCTTTTTAAATCTAAAATCTAACTTCCGGAATTTTGAAGATATATGATTTTTTTTGTTTGCAATATATTTGACATGATGCTATATAAACAATCAATCAATGAAATTTGACCCAGTTGTAATAGATCGGCCGCCATATTTATATGACTAACTTTTGTAAAACTCAAAATGGGGCCTCGGGGTTATAAGCGGAATTCGTAATTGTAGTATTTGTAGACAGCTTAGTCGATTGCCCCAAAAAGTACGTTATTCGATTTTGATATTCGATGATGCTTTTTTGTTATTTCCGGTATATTGTATTTAATGTAATTGCCAAACTTTCAAAGAATTGTAACTCGTGACCTTGAACTTTTTTGACCTTGTTACCTTAACAAAGGTTATTGCCCTTGACCAGATCTATGTATTGATGTATCCATTTTAGTTGTCCGATGTTTACTTCCGGTTCTATGGCCATTTGATATTTGCGATTTTTAACTTTAAATACCTCTGTCACGTGACTTAACTTTAATACGTCACACATTCTTATATATTCTTATTGTGCCTAATCTATTCTTTTTAATGATATATAACACTTTATGTTTTAAATAAAATAGCGCGATATAATATTTGGAAGTTTTGTGCAAAGTTCTATTGTCACTGTGCGGGTTTTTTAAAATTTTATTTGAATATTCTGAAAACTTGTGGGTAGCTAAGCATTTTGATTGCGATCTCAAATATATTTTCAAAATTTCGATATTACTACCGGTTTTGACGTTATTGGCTAAGTAACTAAAATAATATGTTTGTTGTCTAAATGGTTAACTGATAGTGATCTCCCTTCAACTTGTAATTAACTTGAGTTTTGGCAATACTAAACCAAAAAAGTAAAATCTATCGCCAAAACGCTAACACATTTGATTTAATAACGCTTACAATTATCGTCAAAACAGTTGAAGGGTGAGAACTACTATTTTTTATTGTTAACCTTTATTAAAGCTATCATGCTGTAACAAGACTAGAAAAAATGTTTCTAACTTTTTTGATATTAATATTTTCATAACCATTTGCTTAGTGCCTTGTGATTTATGAAAGATTTCCAGGATGACGCACTGCCCAGCGCCGTTTTGGTACGGCTCTAGTTTTTTTTTATTTTTTTTTTTCGTTTTTTACACAGGGCACCCAGCCTAAACTGCAACAGCTGCAGCAACCTTTTTGCAACTTCTGAGGTCCATTTTTTTCGAGGTATTGCATAAATATAAATTGGAACACTTTTGCAAAAGTGCAAGTTGCATATTGCAACATCAGCAAAAACGGGTTTTTTGACCCTGGAAGCCACATTTTGGGACCGATTTTGCTCGGGTTTTCATTTTTCGAATCTGTGACTAAATTCCGATGCGATATGAGTTAAAAAATTACAAATTTCGAAAATTCAAATCATACATTTTTTGGCCGATTTTCGAATTTTTTTTGACCTTTTTCAGTTTTTTTCGGATTAATCTGAAAATTTAATAAAAGATGCATGTCACTAACGTAAACAATTTGACGTATTCAAATTTTTTGCGTCACTTCCGGTTAAAGTGGAAAATCTATTTTCACTTCCGGTTGAATAACTTCCGGTGTAATTGAAATATTTCAACAAAATTATGTATATCGTTATTAATCGTAATTCTACAGCCGATTTTAAAATAAAATTTAGTCCGAAAAAAATACTTTGGGCGCCATGTTGATTTGATACATTTTTATAAAATGAAAAATGGGGCCTTGGGGTTAAGTGCGATGTGTGTAATGTTTGTATTTTTGGAAACTATAGTCGATTGCGACCAATCTCTAGGAAGCAGTTTTTCGAATTTCGATTTTGCTTTTTTGCAAAATCCGGTAGATTTTTTTTCAATTTTTGAAGGCTCGTATCTCGTGACCTTGACCTTTGATGACCCTGACCTTAAGTAGGTCAAAGGTCATCGACCTTGGCTACCTGATGATACTTTAATATTTGACCGATATCAACTTCCGGTTTTATAGGTGTCCAAAAAGAGCCAAATTCGCAAATTTGTACTGCTCCTACAGGCGACCTAAGTAACCTAGAGGGTTCATTTTTGCATATTCTGAATGGGCTTCATGAGCTCTTTCGAACGATATATCACAATATATTGTAATGCAAAATTAGTTTTTTTCTTAAATTTTGCAATTTTGAAAACCTTTACCCGATTTTTTGATTTTTTTTACTTTAATATATGCATAGTTTATGATCTAATAAGTTTAGAGGCTTGAAAATTTGAACATAAGTGAACATACCCCATACCAATGTATCCATCAAAAAAAAATTGACATGGGCGTGGCACATCCGGGTTAAATTTTAATTTTGTTTACATTTTGTTGTCTGGAAAAAATCCACATAGACTACATTTTTTTGAAAAATGCTTCTGCACACACCAACCTCATTACTTTAGCTATATTATATCATAATCTCAGCTATTTTTGCTGTATAGTTCAAAAAAAGGAACAAGGTTTATTAATTTCAAAATTTCCGATTATAGATTTTGACCTTTTTTGACATTTATGATTGTATATCTCGTTAACCAATACATGCAAAGGCTTGCTAATTTAGCCATAGTAAGATATTATTAATATAAATAAAGTCACATAAAAAAATCTAACGTGGGCGTGGCACATCCGGGTAAAATTTTGTTTTTGTCTAAATTTTGTTTATCCCCAAAAAAGGTAAAATTTAAATTTTTTTCAAAAAATGACATTGCATACACTTACAGCATTGCTTTAGTCAGCTTATGTTAAAGGCTCATTGATTTCGGCTTTGTAGTTCAAAAAAGGGATCAGGATTAAAAAAATAAAAAAAAACGTTTTTGACCTTGACCTTTGTTAACCTTGACCTTTTTAGGATCAAAGGTCATTGACTTTGGCTGTTCATTTATACTTTCATATTTGATGTCTAGCGTCAACTTCCGGTGTTATTACAGTATGCATTACCAAATTTTAAAGACTTGTTTCTCGTGAATTTGACCTTCAGTGACCTTGACCTTCAGTAGGACGAAGGTTATTGATAAAGGTTTTCAGCTGCTATGTTCAAATGTTAGGTCTGGTGACTACTTCCGGTTTCACAACCTTTCCAAAAATTCATAATTTTTAAAAGTTGTCGACTTCTTTGACACTTCGGATTTACGTTCAGGGCCCATTTTTTTTTAAATTTCCCTCAGCAATTTGCACATTTGCAAAGTCCCACTCTGTGCCACATGTGGCTCTATTTTTGTTTTTTTTGGGAAACTTTCTAGAGAAAATCGAAAATGGTGTAGCAAAATTGTATCCACCAAACATTATTAAATGACCTGGTATCAAAAATGAATATCTAAAACTCAGTTTTTGCTAAACCGGAAGTGGGCTATTGCATAATATGCAATTATTTTGCACCTAGTTTGTAAGGTTTATTAATGAACCGATTTGTCTGAAATTTTCTTCAATATATTCATTGAAATAAGAAGTATCAAGTGCGATTACAAAAATTTCAATTTTTAAATATTTTTGTAAAAAAAAATTGAAACCAAAATTGTCAAAAAAGCTCAAAATTTGTAACTCAGCCGCTAATTATCCGATTGACCTGAAATTCATAGGACATGTACAGAATGTCCATAGAAATAAAATTAATCAATCAAAATTTTTCTATCACTTCCGGTTTTGACGTGAGAACTTCCGGTTTTTCAAAATCACGCCTAACAGCCTCACTTCCGGTATAAATTTCAGATATTGACAAAAACTATATATATTGTCTGTCAGTCATAATTAGAATGCATTTAGCATAAAAAATCCAAACCGGAAGTGATGCATAAGCTGCCGTCACAGACTGATACATTTCAGCAAAAAATTAATAAGTCCTCTATTTGTTATCCGATTTTTATGATTTTGGTGTCTATCAAAACCTTGTAACCTTGTCTACAGTTTGTTGGAACAGAATTTTGAATTTCGAATTTGAAATTATTTTATGTTCGTTTGAATTTTTTGAAAATTCAAAAGGCCATATTATGTGGCCTTGACCTTTGATGACCTTGACCTCAGCTATCCATAGGTATGCTGATATTAATTGAAAAATATTAACTTCTGGTTTTATGGACATTTGAAAATTGACATATTTGTCAACTTTGGACATCTATATCGCATTCTCTAATCAACGCAGAGAATTAAATTTTTCAATTTTGTAATGCCGATTTGATTATCTTTTAAACGATATATGACAATAACCCATTAAAATATTTTTTCAAAATATTGCGTTTTTTTTCGACTGAGGGTTCTAACTTACAATGCAATTATCTAATAGCAATATGGTGTGTATAGTCAGTATGTACTAAATTTTCTCTTTTCAACGACATATGACATGAGCAGTTTAATACAAAATCCATTAAAGTGAAGATAGGCATAGAGTACCCCTTTTCTGAGAAAAAATGAAGTAGAGAGGATTAAAATGATTGACAGGGTTATAGCAGGTTATATAATATAGTAATAAAACTATCGGCATGAACTTTTCACATGGAGGTGTGAAGTATTTTAGGTCATAAACAGATTAATCTGATTATGTAATATTTTAACACTCTAAAAAGTATAAAAAATTTATTCATTTTTTTGCAAAATTTTCACTTATATTAATTTTACATACAATCATTTAGAGCAGTGAATTTTTCATACATTAACCTGTTCGAATTTTTTCTCTACCATTGACAGAACTCTTTCTACAAGATACACACACCAATTAACACCAATTTTCTTTTTGTCGTCTGCTAAGGTTATTAAAGGTCATAAACAAATTAGTCAGACTACATAATCTTTTAACTCTTAACTAGGGCTGGACTCTAGCAGACAGCAATTAAAACTGTTTACGCGTCTGCGCTAATCCGTTGCAATAAAAAGTAAGTGCTAAAACTGTTTTTTATCGTCTGCTAAGATTATTATAGGTAAAAAATAAATTAATCTCATTACACATTGTTTTAACTTTATAAAAATTAACATGTTTTTTCGAGTGTTTGCTATATTTGATATAATATGAGATTTTTTCTTTTTTTGAGGGTGATTCTTACCCACGGCACTTAATTGATTAACATCAATTCAACTGGCTACTGACTGCTCCAATCCATTGAAACAAAAGACAGTATTTCAACTCAGCATTAAAGGAAAATATTGACGTTTACACAGTTTGAATGTTGGGGAAGGGGGTATATCCCTTATACAAAATGGCCCCTAGTCAAAATGGCCATAACAGTTAAATTTGGTCAAAATGGCCATTCACCATGGCCCCTATTTTAGTCAAAATGGACCGGTCACCAAGGCCCCTATTTTGGTCAAAATGGACTCTGTATTTATTCTTTGATTTCAACCAATTCTTTGGTCAAAATGACATTAATTTAACATACAATCTATACTCTCTTCTTGTGACCTTGACCAGTGCTTCTATAGGAGAGTATCTTCTGTAACACCCAATTCCAATTTTGTTTTTGTCGTCTGCTAAGCTTATTATATGTCATGAACAAATTAGTCAGAGTACATAATCTGTAGTGATGGACTATCTAGCAGACAGCAATAAATTATTTAACTGGCAACGCGTCTGCGCTAATCCGTTGCAATAAAAAGTAAATGTTCAATCTTGCCATAGTCAATTGGGCCCCTATCCAAATTGGCCCCTAGTCAAAAATTGTTGGTCAAAATGGCCAGTCACCATGGCCCCTATTTTGGTCAAAATGGCCTCTGAATTTCCTCTTTGATTTCAACCAATTCATTGGTCAAAATGGCCAAAAAAATACTAATTTTGACTGAAAATTGTACTCTGTAACAACAAATTTTGAAGACATAAATTGTGTTCCTATTTATATTTTCATCAAAGCAAAGACATTCTAAGACTTACAATGTTAATTTGAAGTTCCAGTTCCAGTTCTCAAAAAGATTATACAAAAAATATATTATGTACATTTCACACATACCTGTATATTATAGCTACCATGAAGCTATACAAATTACTATACTATAAGTTATATTGATATAATATTGAATCTACCCTTTCACAAAACTTTTTACTAAAAATGAGGGAGTTAACACCAGACTTTAGGGGTTTGAAGTTCAAAAAGTCTTACGGCTATCAGGCAAAGTATCACGGGCCACGCTCAGTGCTGTTCACAGCTCTAGTTTTTTTTTTTTTTTTTTTTGCAGTGCGTTTGTGTTTTCCGATGTTTACTTCCGGTTTAATAGCCGATTGAAAATTGAGATGTTTAACTATAAACAGCTCTGTCACATTACTTAATTTATATGCAGGACTAAAATGTAACCGTTCAAGGATGTTTAAATTGCGCACTGCTCAGTACCGTTATCACGGTTCTAGTTTGTTTTTTTTGTCTACTTCTGGTCACGCTAATTCGGTATGAAGGGAGCATGTCACACCTTATCTCACATGTTTTCCTACAATATCTAACTGCTCGGTGTTGGGTGAATGTAAAATGGCGGTTTTTTGTCTAACCGGAAATGACATATGACAGAAAAACCCATTTTATGTTTTTTACCTTTTTTACCTCTGTTTTTGAACCGATTTTGATTAAACGTTTTTTGTTTATTTCATTATTCTAATGTCTACATAATAGCTCTCAACATAAATGCACTTTTCGGCATTCTCTGCTAACTTTTTGGAGCACTTTTTTAACCGTTTTTTTAACTTTTGCAATTTTATTTCGATCAATTTGAAAACTTACAGGTGTATTAACATTTTGATTTCTAACTAAATGGTATTTTCAAAATTTTTATATCACTTCCGGTTTTGACGTTATTCGCTTGTAAAGTTGAAATTTCAACTTCCGGAATAATTAAGATATTCAAAAAAATCTTTTTGAGATGTGCTAGAAATAACCATTGACTAAATATGAAATGAAAAAATTTGACCCAGATATTTCATATCAGTCGCCATCTTGAAATGACTGATTTTTCTTTAAATCGAAATTCAGAATCAGGGAATCATTCGATTTGAATAAAAATGATGTCTATGAAATCTACAGTCGATTGCTAACAAAACATGGGAAGCCGATTTTTGAATTTCGATTCGATTCTTGTGACCTTGACCTTGAGTGACCTTGTGATCTGAACAAAAGTTGTTGCCCTTGACGAGATTTATTTAATGGCATGATCATTTTAGATGCCCAATGTTTACTTAAGGTTTTATGGCCGTCAGAAAATTGCAATTTTTAACTTTAAACAGCTCTGTCACGTGACCTAATTCATGTACGTCACAAATTATCTTTTATTATTATCACGCTTTATCTCCGTTTCCAAAAATGTATAACACTAGATATTTCGATCAAAATTGCTTTTTCGAATTTTGTTCTTTGTTCTATAGTAACTCTGCGTGTTTTTTTGGCGGGAAAAAACACGTGTTATCTGAATTACGGATTTCATAAGATAGGTAACAATTTCTTCTTAAGATATGGAAGAACATGACTAACAAAGAAAAAAATATGATAAAATCGTAACCGGAAATAACACGCTGGCCACCATCTTCAAATGAACATGTTTTCTTTAAATCGAGAGAAGTGAACAGGGTATCATCCGATTTGTATAATATTGATGTCTAGGGCATTTTCAATCCATGGCCAACAAAATGATGACAGCCAATTTGCTAATTTCGATTATGATGTTTGCCTATTTCCGGTAAAAGATATTCAGAAATGACAAAAATTTTCAAAGCCCATTACACGTTACCTTGGATTTGGGTGACCTTATGACCTGAACAAAAGTGATTGCCCATGATGAGATCTACCCAACGGTGTATTCATTTTTGTTGTCCAATATTTACTTCCGGTTTTATAGCCATTTAAAAATTGTTAGTTTGAACTTTGAACAGCTCTGTCACGTGACGCCACGTCACAAAATATCTTCTTTTCTTATTACACTTTATCTCCTCTTTCCAGTGATATATAACACTAGATATTTTGATCAACATTGCTATTTGGAATTTTGTTCTTTGTTCTATAGTAACTCTGCGTGTTTTTTTGGCGGGAAAAAAAACACGTGTTATCTGAATTACGGATTTCATAAGATAGGTAACAATTTTTTCTTAAGATATGAAAGAACACTAACAAAGAAAAAATATGACAAAATCGTAACCGGAAGTAACACGTTGGCCACCATCTTGAAATGAACATGTTTTCTTTAAATCGACATCCGATTTATATAATTTTGATGTTTATGGCATTTTCAATCTATTGCCAACAAAATGAGGGCAGCTGAATTGCTAATTTCGATTATGGTGTTTGTCTATTTCCGGTATAAGATATTCAGCAATTATTGTAACACTTTTAAAGCTCATAACTTGTGACCTTGCCATTTGTTGACCTTATGATCCGAACAAAAGTTACTGCCCGTAATCTATCCAATGGTGAATTCATTTTTGTTGTCCAATATTTACTTCTTGTTTTATAGCCAAATGAAAATTGTCAGTTTGAACCTAATTCACGTACGTCACAAAAAATCGTCTTTTCTTATTATGCTTTATCTCCTCTTGATATATAATAGTAGATATTTTAATCATTTTGCTTTTTTTTTTAATTTGGAAATTTTGTTCATTGTTCTAAAGTAACTGCGTGGCTTTTTTGGCGCGAAAAAACACGTGGTTCCTAAATTGTGGATTTTTAAAGAGAGTCGACACATTCTTTTGAAGATATAAAATGACATAACATTCATAGAAAAAAAAGGATAACTAGTAGACCACCATCTTGAAATGACCAACTTTTCTTTAAATCGATATAAGTGATCAAGATATCATCCGATTTACATAATATTGATGTCTATGTCATCTTCAATACATTACTAACAAAATGGTGACAGCCGATTTTCTAATTTCGATTAAAAGTTTTGTCTATTTCCAGTTAAAGAAATTCAGCAATAGCAAACACTTACAAAGCTCAAAATTCGTGACCTTGACGTTTGATGACCTTTTGATCTGAACCAAAGCTATTGCCCTCGATAAAATCTATCAAATGATGTTTTACTTTGTGTTTTCCGATGTTTACTTCCGGTTTAATAGCCGATTGAAAATTGAGATGTTTAACTATAAACAGCTCTGTCACATTACTTAATTTATATGCAGGACTAAAATGTAACCGTTCAAGGATGTTTAAATTGCGCACTGCTCAGTACCGTTATCACGGTTCTAGTTTGTTTTTTTTGTCTACTTCTGGTCACGCTAATTCGGTATGAAGGGAGCATGCCACACATTATCTCACATGTTTTCCTACAATAACTAACTGCTCGGTGTTGCTTAAATGTAAAATGGCGTTTTTTTGTCTAACCGGAAATGACATATGACAGAAAAACCCATTTTATGTTTTTTACCCTTTTTACCTCTGTTTTTGAACCGATTTTGATAAAACGTTTTTTGTTTATTTCATTATTCTAATGTCTACATAATAGTTCTCAAAATAAATGCACTTTTAGACATTCTCTGCTGACTTTTTGGAGCACTTTTTTAACCGTTTTTTTAACTTTTGCAATTTCATTTCGATCAATTTAAAAACTTACAGGTGTATAAACATTTTGATTTCTAACTAAATGGTATTTTCAAAATTTTTATATCACTTCCGGTTTTGACGTCATTCGCTTGTAAAGTTGAAATTTCAACTTCCGGAATAATTAAGATATCTAAAAAAATCTTTTTGAGATGTGCTAGAAATAACCATTGACTAAATATGAAATAAAAAAATCTGACCCAGATATTTCATATCAGTCGCCATCTTGAAATGACTGATTTTTCTTTAAATCGAAATTCAGAATCAGGGAATCATTCGATTTGAATAAAAATGATGTCTATGGAATCTACAGTCGATTGCTAACAAAACATGGGAAGCCGATTTTTGAATTTCGATTCAGAATTTGTTTTATTTCCGGTTTAGAATTTTCGGAAATAGTCAAAACTTTTAAGGCTCATATCTTGTGACCTTGACCTTGAGTGACCTTGTGACCTGAACAAAAGTTGTTGCCCTTGACGAGATCTATCCAATGGCATAATCATTTTAGATGCCCAATGTTTACTTCCGGTTTTATGGCCGTCAGAAAATTGCAATTTTCAACTTTAAACAGCTCTGTCACGTGACCTAATTCATATACGTCACAAATTATTTTCTATTAGTATCATGCTTTATCTCCTGTTTCCAAAAATGTATAACACTAGATATTTTGATCAAAATTGATTTTTTAAATTTTGTTCTTTGTTCTATAGTAACTCTGCGTGTTTTTTTGGCGGGAAAAAAACACGTGTTATCTGAATTACGGATTTTATAAGATAGGTAACAATTTCTTCTTAAGATATGGAAGAACATGACCAAGAAAGAAAAAAATATGATAAAATCGTAACCGGAAGTAACACGCTGGCCACCATCTTGAAATGAACATGTTTTCTTTAAATCGAGAGAAGTGAACAGGGTATCATCTGATTTGTATAATATTGATGTCTAGGGCATTTTCAATCTATGACCAACAAAATGATGACAGCCAATTTGCTAATTTCGATTTTGATGTTGGCCTATTTCCGGTAAAAAATATTCAGAAATGGCCAAAATTTTCAAAGCTCATTACACGTTACCTTGGATTTGGGTGACCTTATGACCTGAACAAAAGTTATTGCCAATGATGAGATCTACCCAACGATGTATTCATTTTTTGTTGTCCAATATTTACTTCCGGTTTTATAGCCATTTAAAAATTGTTAGTTTGAACTTTGAACAGCTCTGTCACGTGACGTCACGTCACAAAATATCTTCTTTTCTTATTACACTGTATCTCCTCTTTCCAGTGATATATAACACTAGATATTTTGATCAAAATTGCTATTTGGAATTTTGTTCTTTGTTCTATAGTAACTCTGCGTGGTTTTTTGGCGGGAAAAATACACGTGTTATCTGTATTACGGATTTCATAAGATAGGTAACAATTTTTTCTTAAGATATGAAAGAACATGACTAACAAAGCAAAAGATATGACAAAATCGTAACCGGAAGTAACACGTTGGCCACCATCTTGAAATGAACATGTCTTTAAATCGACATCCGATTTATATAATTTTGATGTTTATGGCATTTTCAATCTATTGCCAACAAAATGAGGGCAGCTGAATTACTAATTTCGATTATGGTGTTTGTCTATTTCCGGTATAAGATATTCAGCAATTATTGTAACACTTTTAAAGCTCATAACTTGCAGTGGCGGATCCAGGGGGTGGGGCGTAGAGGGCGTACGCACCCCCTTTACTTTGTCTTTTTTTTTTTTTGTTTTTAATTAGACTGTACAATGAATACGTCTATAGATTTCGTTAACATGGTTCACGTCAGAAACCGTTAAATTAGTACAATGTATACTTATTCTATGTTTTTAAGCCAAAATAAAGGTAAAAAAAATTTTCGCCTCGCTTCGCTCGGATGAATTTTACATCTACGCCCCCCCCCTTTCGAAAATCCTGGATCCGCCCCTGACTTGTGACCTTGCCATTTGTTGACCTTATGATCCGAACAAAAGTTATTGCCCGAAATGAGATCTATCCAATGGTGAATTCATTTTTGTTGTCCAATATTTACTTCTTGTTTTATAGCCATTTGAAAATTGTCAGTTTGAACCTAATTAACGTACGTCACAAAAAAAATCGTCTTTTCTTATTATGCTTTATCTCCCCTTGATATACAATAGTAGATATTTTAATCATTTTGCTTTTTTTTTTTAATTTGGAAATTTTGTTCATTGTTCTAAAGTAACTGCGTGGCTTTTTTGGCGCGAAAAAACACGTGGTTCCTAAATTGTGGATTTTTAAAGAGAGTCGACACATTCTTTTGAAGATATAAAATGACATAACATTCATAGAAAAAAAAGGATAAAATTGGACCCGGAAGTAACTAGTAGACCACCATCTTGAAATGATCAACTTTTCTTTAAATCGATATAAGTGATCCGATTTACATAATGTTGATGTCTATGTTATCTTCAATATATTACTAACAAAATGGTGACAGCCGATTTCCTAATTTCGATTACAAGTTTTGTCTATTTCCGGTTAAAGAAATTCAGCAATAGCAAACACTTTCAAAGCTCAAAACTCGTGACCTTGACGTTTGATGACCTTTTGATCTGAACCAAAGCTATTGCCCTCGATAAAATCTATTAAATGTTTTACTTTGTGTTTTCCGATTGTTTACTTCCGGTTTAATAGCCGATTAAAAATTGAGATTTTTAACTATAAACAGCTCTGTCACATGACCTAATTTATATGCAGGACTAAAATGCAACCGTTCAAGGATGTTTAAATTGTGCACTGCTCAGTACCGTTATGACGGTTCTAGTTTTTTGTTGAATGATAATCTAATGGGGTTACTTTAATAGAGTGATTTTAGATAAATTGATGACGATGATTTCATGAATTTGTTATACATATTTATTGCAGTGCGTTCTAGCGAACGCACTGCTTTGTTTTCATAATGACTTTTTTTTTTTTTTTTTTTTGTCTACTTCTGGTCACGCTAATTCGGTATGAAGGGAGCATGTCACACCTTATCTGACATGTTTTCCTACAATATCTAACTGCTCGGTGTTGGGTGAATGTAAAATGGCGGTTTTTTGTGTAACCGGAAATGACATTTGACAGAAAAACCCATGTTATGTTTTTTACCATTTTTACCTGTGTTTTTCAACTGATTTTGATGGAACTTTTTTTGTTTATTTCGTTATTCTAATGTCTACATAATAGCTCTCAACATATATGCACTTTTAGATATTCTCTGCTGACTTTTTGGAGCACTTTTTTAACCGTTTTTTTTAACTTTTGCAATTTTATTTCGATCAAACTGAAAACTTACAGGTGTATAAACATTTTGATTTCTAACTAAATGGTATTTTCAAAATTTTTATATCACTTCCGGTTTTGACGTCATTCGCTTGTAAAGTTGAAATTTCAACTTCCGGAATAATTAAGATATTCAAAAAAATCTTTTTGAGATGTGCTAGAAATAACCGTTGACTAAAAATGAAATGAAAATATCTGACCCAGATATTTCATATCAGTCGCCATCTTGAAATGACTGATTTTTCTTTAAATCGTTATTCAGAATCGGGGAATCATTCGATTTGAATAAAAATGATGTCTATGGAATCTACAGTCGATTGCTAACAAAACATGGGAAGCCGATTTTTGAATTTCGATTCAGAATTTTTTTTATTTCCGGTTTAAAATTTTAAGTAATAGTCAAAACTTTTAAGGCTCATATCTTGTGACCTTGACCTTGAGTGACCTTGTGACCTGAACGAAAGTCATTGCCCTTGATGAGATCTATCAACTGATGTATTCATTTTTGCTGTCCGATGTCGACTTCCGGTTTTATAGCCATTTGAAAATGTCGAGTTTTGACTTTAAACAGCTCTGTCACGTGAACTAATTCATGTACGTCACAAATTATCTTTTATTATTATCACGCTTAATCTCCTGTTTCCAAAAATGTATAACACTAGATATTTCGATCAAAATTGCTTTTTCGAATTTTGTTCTTTGCTCTATAGTAACTCTGCGTGTTTTTTTTGGCGGGAAAAAACACGTGTTATCTGAATTACGGATTTCATAGGATAGGTAACAATTTCTTTTTAAGATATGGAAGAACATGACTAACAAAGAAAAAAATATGATAAAATCGTAACCGGAAGTAACACGCTGGCCACCATCTTGAAATGAACATGTTTTCTTTAAATCGAGAGAAGTGAACAGGGTATCATCCGATTTGTATAATATTGATGTCTAGGGCATTTTCAATCTATGGCCAACAAAATGATGACAGCTAATTTGCTAATTTCGATTATGATGTTTGCCTATTTCCGGTAAACGATATTCAGAAATGACAACCATTTTCAAAGCTCATTACACGTTATCTTGGATTTGGGTGACCTTATGACCTGAACAAAAGTTATTGCCCATGATGAGATCTACCCAACGGTGTATTCATTTTTGTTGTCCAATATTTACTTCCGGTTTTATAGCAATTTAAAAATTGTTAGTATGAACTTTGAACAGCTCTGTCACGTGACGTCACGTCACAAAATATCTTCTTTTCTTATTACGCTTTATCTCCTCTTTCCAGTGATATATAACACTAGATATTTTGATCAAAATTGCTATTTGGAATTTTGTTCTTTGTTCTATAGTAACTCTGCGTGGTTTTTTGGCGGGAAAAAAAACGTGTTATTTGAATTACGGATTTCATAAGATAGGTAACAATTTCTTCTTAAGATATGAAAGAACATGCCCGGAATAAGATCTATCCACCATCTGGCCAGATCTATTTTTGTTGTCCAATATTTACTTCTTGTTCTATAGCCAAATGAAAATTGTCAGTTTGAACCTAATTCACGTACGTCACAAAAAATCGTCTTTTCTTATTATGCTTTATCTCCGCTTGATATATAAAAGTAGATATTTTAATCATTTTGCTTTTTTTTTAATTTGGAAATTTTGTTCATTGTTCTAAAGTAACTGCGTGGCTTTTTTGGCGCGAAAAAACACGTGGTTCCTAAATTGTGGATTTTTAAAGAGAGTCGACACATTCTTTTGAAGATATAAAATGACATAACATTCATAGAAAAAAAGGATAAAATTGGACCCGGAAGTAACTAGTAGACCACCATCTTGAAATGACCAACTTTTCTTTAAATCGATATAAGTGATCAGGATATCATCCGATTTACATAATGTTGATGTCTATGGCATCTTCAATATATTACTAAGAAAATTGTGACAGCCGATTTCCTAATTTCGATTAAAAGTTTTGTCTATTTCCGGTTAAAGAAATTCAGCAATAGCAAACACTTTCAAAGCTCAAAACTCGTGACATTGACGTTTGATGGCCTTTTGATCTGAACAAAAGCTATTGCCCTCGATAAAATCTATCAAATGATGTTGTACTTTGTGTTTTCCGATGTTTACTTCCGGTTTAATAGCCGATTGAAAATTGAGATTTTTAATTATAAACAGCTCTGTCACATGACCTAATTTATATGCAGGAATAAAATGCAACCGTTCAAGGATGTTTAAATTGCGCACTGCTCAGTACCGTTATCACGGTTCTAGTATAGTTTTATTACCAAACGCCTTTCGGCATATAAGTAGTTTAACATTACATACAATACATAATATATATTTCAAGATGACGGGAGATGGACAAAACATTGCAAAAACTAAAACTTGTATTAAAGTAGTTTCTCACTCCTAGAAAGGAATTTTCCTAATCTAGTTAAAGTTTTGATATCGTTTGATGTTAAGAATTTAACTAGTTTGTACATGGTTGGATTTTTCCAGAAATAGAAACTAATATATAGTTCTCGAAGATGTTGATTGGATGGACATAATAGGATATGATGTAGTTCATCCTGAATTTCGTTAAGATGACACTTTGGGCATATTCTGTCGAGTCGTTTTATATTCTCGTATCTACCTCTCTCAATCTTTAAATTATGGGCCGATATACGGTACTTGCAAATCAGTTTTTGAAACTCCAAAGATTTTGAGAGATAGAATTGGAGTTCAAACTTAGTTTCAAAACAATAGTAAAGTATGTGTTTTGAAGAGGTATAAATATTGCTAATACTTTGTTGTATATAATTATCTTTTAACCTTTGAGAAAATTCAGATATAAAACACTTTTCATTAACAATGCCTTGGTTATTCCAAGCATACAAAAATCCATTATTACTTAATATTTCTTTGACATAATTCAACCATGGGTTATAACTAGCACCATTAATATAACAGTTAAACATATCATCATAACATGTTTTTAATAATAGATTTTCACTTTTGAGAATTTTTAGCCAGTATTTTACTATATTTATCTGTCTGTGAGTCTCATAAGACAACCTACCTAATTCAAACCTAACTACTACATTGGTAGAGGAATTTCGAACACCAATGATTCTTTTGCAGAAACTAGTATGAACCTTTTCGATATCATTAGATTTTGTATAACCCCATACCTCAGATGCGTAATTTAGTATAGAACCAACATATGTATCAAACAATGACAGATTGGTTTAATATTGTAGAAATCGTCATCAATATTTCTCAAGAGACCATAACATGCTTTCTCGCCTTGAGCAGCGATAGTTTTCTGTGCTAGATTAAATTTACCATTATAATTAAACACTAATCCTAAATAATTAAAATTATTTACAATTTCAATTGCAGTGCCCCGATACGTCCAACTTTCGTTTTGATGGATCTTACCCCCATTTCTAAAGACTATGATTTTGGTTTTAACAATATTCACATTAAGATCGTTATCAGTACAGAAATCACTTAAAATATCAATACTCAGTTGCAAATCTCTCGGGGTTTCGCTCAGTAGTACCGTGTCGTCATCATACATAATCAAGAACAGATTAATATCCTGGATTTTGATTGATTTACAATCGCTATTAATTAACCGTTCCTCAATATCACTCACATATAGAGAGTAGAGCAATGGGGATAAGGATTCGCCCTGCAGGACTCCAAGACTACACTTAAAATATTCCGATAACTCACCATTAAGTTTAACACAGGATTTTAGTTTACTGTACATAGACCTGACCACAGTTAAGAACTTGCCTGTAATTCCCTGTTTTATGAGTTTATGCCATAGTTTCATATGATTCAAAGTGTCAAACACACGAGAAAAATCGACAAAGCAAGCATATAGCCTACGTTTTGACTTCAATAACTTTGATACTGTATTTTGGAGTACAAATATTGCATCTCTTGTCCCAAGTCCGGGTCTAAAGCCAAAGAACGAGTCAGGAAGTAGGCCA
This sequence comes from Lottia scabra, assembly GCA_029955415.1. Classification (NCBI taxonomy): domain Eukaryota; kingdom Metazoa; phylum Mollusca; class Gastropoda; family Lottiidae; genus Lottia; species Lottia scabra. Next base: position 16,239,878 of record JARJEI010000001.1, read on the forward strand.
TATTCCTTGTCGAATTCGTTAATTCTATTATTTAGGATAGAGGTAAACAGTTTACCTAGGTGACTGAGTCACTCCTCTATAATTAGCTACCTCATTTTTATTACCTTTTTTGTATATTGGAATTATGGTACCTGTCACCCATTCCTCTGGGTATTCCCCTGAATTAAAGATAAAGTTAAACAATCTGTGTAAAAGAGGAACAAAATACACTCTAAATTCAATAAAGTACTCATTTAGAAGATTGTCTACTCCAACAGCTTTCTCACGTTTTAACTTTCCGATAGCATCCGAAATTTCCTTCTCACTTAACTCTTCATCCAAAACATGGAATACGGTATCTGGTGTCTGGACCTCATTGTCTACGTGGGAAGTTTCGACAGAACCAACCAAACCTTTAAAGTAGTCGTGAAAATCATTAAGATTTACAGCTCCTGTTTTTGAGGGGTTTTTTTTAAATCGCGAATAGAATAATTTTGGGTTCGTTCTGGACAAAAGTTCAAGGTTATCACCTTCGTAATGTTTGTAAAATTTTTGAAGTTTACGTTCCGTTTGTTTATATTTAGTTCTATGCTCGCCTAAATTAATTCTGTTTTCTTCCGTTCTTGCTTTATTAAAACGAAACAAAGCCGCCTGATAAGTCTTATATAACTCGATACATTCTTCGTTAAACCACGGCTTGTTCCTTTTTTTGCGCTTAACATTCTGTCTACAGATATCACATTTTTTAACCACTGTTAAAGTATTGGAGCATAGGGGTTCACATATCTGTTTAATTGAATTAAAAAAATTACCGACGACAACGGCAATAGGTTTATTATTATTACAATCCGAGTTTAGTTGGACATTAACATCGTCAAAATTTTCAAGCAACTTGGAAAAAATCGTCTGCTTATGTACACTGTCCCACTTAACCACATGCCTGTTAAATGCACGCACACATGAACACTTGGGTCTATTATTTTGATTGACACATTCCAAGGAGGTAAACAAAGGGGCGTGGTCTGAGTATTCATTAAAAACTCCCACTTGTAACGGTTTGAACTTGTTTATGCAGTTTTTGTTTATTATTTTAGTTATATTAGTTTCTAAATCTTTTTCAGTTGAAACACAATGCCTAGATTGTGTAATAAACATGTTCTCTCCACTTGAAGACATTTTGAAAACTGACTGATACCTGATTGACTACTCAATATTTGTGAATGTTTTTAATCGAAAACTATCCATTATTTGTGTTGTTTTAAGTGTACTGTTTTCATATCTTGGTGACTATATTTTAAGTAAGATAATAGCCTCAAACTGTCCATTCTGTAAAAAGAAAGAACAACCTCGTGGCTAACGCCACTCGGTTGTTCTTTCTTTTTACAGATTGGACAGTTTGAGGCCATTATCCTTTACATAATCTATCACAGATGCACCGTTTTTGTTTTGAAATGTAAAATTACCATTATTACTTTCAAGTCCGTTTTGTATCCGTAGACCGCTAACTCTGCACAAAGATAATAATTTATTTCCAAACGTATTAGGCCTCACCTTGTCTTCGAGATTCCTTTGAATATTCTCACTACCATCTTCTTCATACTCAAATAGCTCACTCAAATGATTTTTTAGTTCAAAATTTAGTTCGTCATTTGTTATCACTTCTGTACAATACCCAATTCTGCAATTTAGATCACCATAGATTGAAACATCACCAATTTGGCTGAAATGACCTACATCTGCCTTAAGTAAATCAAAAAGGTCACAATCATAGTTATTATAAAATTCACTTTTATCAGGGGGTATGTAAGCAAATCAAATGAACTGATCAGTTGCACCTAGTAATTCTTTAGCTAATTTTACCCACACTAAACTATCTTTCTCAATTTTAATTATAGATATATAATTCACTAACCAGGATTTGTACATAAGTACATACCCTCCCCCTTTACTTTTCTGTCTAAAAATGTGAAGTGTTTCATAGTCATCCAAATTTAATTTACAGTTTTTTCTCAACCAACACTCTGATAGAAATACTATGTCACAATCCCTAAATACATCAAAAAATGAATCATCTTTCAGTTTTCTGAATAAACCTCTCAAATTTTAATACACTCTTTATTAACATCTCCCTTTCTGTCCTATTTTTTATATAACTGTCCATTGATATAGAGTTTATTATACACCAGCTTTGTCTTAATGTTAGGGTTCTGCCTTCTTTTTTCTTTCATCACACTTACTAACTCCTTCCTTTGCCTTTCTATTTCTGGTGGGAATTGTTCATACACAAAATGTCCAGTGTCTTTCAGTAGTCTAGTTTTAAATCTCACATAATCTTTGTCCTTTTGATGGTTGAATTCCACACATATTTTTCTTGGATTCTTGTCTGTTTTCCCAAATCTGTTAACTTTTTCCAACTTGAATTCATCAACAATCTTTGGATCTAGCATCATAACATGTTTGAGAAAGTGCCTGATCTTCTGTTCTGTAATTGGTGGATTTTCTCTATCATCTTCTGGTATGTTAGTGAAAATCAAATTATTCTTCATACTTTTAGCTTTTAGGTATGTCACTTCTTCTCTCATCTTTGTCATCTCCAATTCATATCTATCCATTGAAATTTCCATTTCTTCACTTTTATCCTTCAAATGTGCAGTTCTATTATTCAAATCCAAAACTTCATTTCTCAGACCTGCCACATTATCATATATTCTAGCTATTTCTGGTTGTACTTCACCTCTAAATTCTTCAATTCTACTACTAATTTCTTCCACTTTTTGGTTCAGACTTCTGATATTCATCAAAATTTCATTTACCCATACTGGTTGTTGTGAAGTGAGTGAACTTGGTTGTGTCTGTAAATATTGTTGATGCTGTTGAATATTTTGTTGTTGTTGTTGTTGTTGTTGTTGTTGATGTAGCATATTATTATTTGATGTTTTGGGCTGTTGATATATTTCCTGTGATTGGGAACTGCTAAAGTCATTCATTTTGAGACAATTATTGATCACCTAGGATGATGTTCACAAATGGTTGTTGTTTACAAATCAGTCAAAATGGCGAGGGCTTCATCTTTTGGTTTCGAAATCACTAATATTTATAAGTAATTGGACGAATTTTCAACAAAAAACATACCACTCGCTTCTATGTTGCTATGTATCGCTGTTGAAATAAAAAATAGCGATGCCCCATCGTAATACGCCCACTTTTGTAATGGCAGCCAAGTCGTCCGGGAGGTCGACAAGAACTATCAGTAAATGAAACATCTGTCGAAAACCGTGCCATCAGGAATGTTTACAAAATTGAACAATTTTTGAGTGGTTACAACAAGGGCAATATAACCCTTGAAATATTTTTTCAATTCTTCTAATTTTCAATAGGGTTCATCCTTGGGTGATTATGAACACTCAAACCAAGTTTCATCAAAATCCATCAAGAAACCAGCTCTCTATCGTGTTCACAAAGTATTTTCAAAAACAAGGGCAATAACCCATCCAATATTTTTTGATTTGTCTGATTTTCAATAGGTTTCATCCTTGGATGATTATAAACACTCACACCAAGTTTCATCAAAATCCATCAAGAAACCAGCTCTCCGACGTGTTCACAAAGTATTTTCAAAAACAAGAACAATAATCCATCAAATATTTTTTGATTTGTCCGATTTTCAATAGGCTTCATCCTTGGACGATTATAAACACACACAATAATTTTTATCAAATTCCATCTAGAAACCAGCTCTCTATTGTGTTCACAACTTTGAGAGCGTTAGGGGCTATAAAATTAACACATTTTAAAGAACAGGGGCAATAACTCATAAAATATTTACCGATGTTTCTGATTTTCAATAGGGTTATCCCAAGGTCATGAAAAACACTCAAACCAAGTTTCATCAAAATCCATCAAGAAACCAGCTCTCTATCGTGTTCACAAAGTATTTTCAAAAACAAGGGCAATAACCCATCAAATATTTTTTGATTTGTCTGATTTTCAATAGGTTACATCCTTGGATGATTATAAACTCTCACACCAAGTTTCATCAAAATCCATCAAGAAACCAGCTCTCCAACGTGTTCACAAAGTATTTTCAAAAACAAGGGCAATAACCCATCAAATATTTTTCGATTTGTCCGATTTTCAATAGGTTACATCCTTGGATGATTAAAAACTCTCACACCAAGTTTCATCAAAATCCATCAAGAAACCAGCTCTCCGACGTGTTCACAAAGTATTTTCAAAAACAAGGGCAATAACCCATCAAATATTTTTTGATTTGTCCGATTTTCAATAGGCTTCATCCTTGGACGACTATAAACACACACAATATTTTTTATCAAATTCCATTGAGAAACCAGCTCTCTATTGTGTTCACAACTTTGAGAGCGTTAGGGGCTATAAAATTAACACATTTTAAAGAACAGGGGCAATAACTCATAAAATATTTACCGATGATTCTGATTTTCAATAGGGTTAATCCCAAGGACATGACAAACACTCACACCAAATTTCATCAAAATCCATCAAGAAACCAGCTCTCTATCGTGTTCACAAAGTATTTTAAAAAACAAGGGCAATAACCCATCAAATATTTTTCGATTTGTCTGATTTTCAATAGGCTTCTTCCTTGGATGATTATAAACACTCACAGAAAGTTTTATCAAAATCCATCAAGAAACCAGCTCTCTATCGTGTTCACAACAATTGTGGACAGACAGACAGACAGACAGACAGCCGGACAGACAGACAGACAGACAGACAGGGGCGACTACAATATACGCCCACATTTATGTGTGGGCGTATAAAAATCCAGCATACGAGACTCTTTTCTATGTGTGATTTCATTAATATTCTCTCCCATCAACAAGACACCTCTCTCCTGTCCGCCATCTTGTAAGTCTGATACATGTGATAGAAAACAGCAATGGTATACTAAGTTATATGGATGGCAAGAACATAATTTGCTATATTTTCTGAACTTTAATTGGCACAATGTGTAGTATAGTATATCTTAATTCTAACCTGTACTAGCTGAATATCAACAACAACTCCCTTCTCCAGATAAAGCATCGTATAGCATCCAAACTTGGCTGAGTGCCCAGGAGTGTCAGCTCTGCCATCACCTCCCAGTACCACAGATCTCCTTTGCTGTTGTACTTCATGCACATAATCCTGTTGGTAGTTGTGCCAGACCTGTTCTATTGCCGGAAATAAATAGTACTTTTGGTGGTTGATATAAGAAGACATACTGATGCAAGAAATTTTCATAAAATTAAGCATGCGTAATATTTTACTAGGGATTGACCCAGAAAATAAAATTCCAGCCGATAATAACATGTTTCCAGCAGGTTTGTTTCCGACTATTGGCTGACTAAACCATATTCGCTCATACAAGCACATGTTACATGACTGTATAACCTTGATCATGGTTCCACTGGTGTAAACAATCTTTCCACATGTTTCTGCCATACAGTTCGAACATGTCTGAAAAAGCTCCATCAACTTAGAGTTAAACACAATGTATTTAGAGTCTTCTTCAGCAGGCACATCTGTGTATCTGAAATAAATCCATAAAATAAGATGTTACTCAAAATGCAATTTGTCTGAATAAAATGAAAACAAAGTTTGGCAGGTTCACATTGTTTGATTCCATGCAGTCTAGTTCTGTTCTAGCACAGGTTAGGGGAAAAAAAGCTCAGTGTGCTTTTTAAAGAAATGGTTTTTAAAAGAATATTTAATACAATACCTCATTTCCTGTTCATCATCTTCAGCGGCAAGTGGTTCATAGTTAGGATCCAGATCCATATCATCTTTCATTGGTGAGGATGATGGATCATCAATGGGGGAGACTGATGACCATGTCTGTGGTGGTGCCTTTTGGATTGGTTCCAAATTCTCAGGCCGTACCAACTGAAACGCATCCTTCATCAGGTTTCTCCTTTTCAATTCTGAAATCTGTTTGTACTCCTGAAATTTTAAATCAACAGAATTTACAAACACAAAGGGGACCAGTCTTGAATATACTTAAGTATCCTTCAGGAGCACTAGAAATGTACGAAAATTGCATATTTCCTTCAAATATATCTTAAATTAGATATTTCTATAGATGACTTTTCTATATATATTGCATAGTATCGGTAATGTGTAGTAGGGCATTATAACTTTCAAATGCTAATAATTATGGATGCACATGGATTTGAAGACTCAAATTTCAATGGTGAGTTGTGATAACCAGTACTAAATTGCTGAGCTAAAAAAGTCATCGTTTCTGAGACTTGGAAAAATCGACCCACGAAAATGAAGCCTGTGCCACTTTAAATAGTACATGTATTATGGTTTAAAAAGTGCCAGTATAGTACTAGTATTTGTAATTAGTTCTTTTTTTATTATTATAAGTAAGTAACCATTTGATGATTACAATTCACTTTGCACAAATATTTGTAAAAGAATGAAACTCTACCTATTGTCATCTTTTTCACTGGAGGTTTCTTGGTCAATGATGGTTTCGAATTTGTCTGACAGTACTTCGATCTCTGTTTCGGCATTTTATTTACCTGACAACCGACTGAGTTTGTCCATGGTTTTCGATCTTCAACTTCAAATTCTAATGCCTACAATTTTTTGATTATAAGCTTATATTGTTAAATCAGAAAATAATATAACTATAACTCTCAATAACATTTTTATTAACAAAAAAGATTAAGATTAAACTGTCATAAATAATCATTAATTCTCTGTGTATACAATTCTATTATACTGGCTCCATTTACATTTTTGACCTATATTTTCACAATTGCCCTACCTCATCATGAAGAAATCCAGTTTCCAATGTCTCCTCATCACTTGACCTCCCTTGAGTGTATGTAGCTGACTGCTGGTCTTCATGAGCAGCTATGATCTGCAACAAGAAACATGAAATTGAAAAATCACAATTTTTTCAAAAAGATAGCATTGGCTCCCCAAGTCACAACCTAACGTTTCTGTTTCGAAACCGTGGTCCATTAGCAGCTATGTTTTGCTTTGACAGGAGAGAAGATATATTTTGTAAACCACAAATTAATAACAATTATTAGCAATATGACGTTCCATCTCCATGTTTGTTTACATAAAGATAGCAGTGACAGTAGAAACTAGGCTACTACACTTCTACAGTACTAGGTGATTAATTAAATGTATGGATACATTTGCAAATTACAAACCTATAGAAATGCACTTAATGTAAAGCATTTTAATCTGTCGTGATAATATTACTTTAGGCTATAAGAGATGTAAATAAAAATTTTAACAGAGAGCTGAATATTGAGTCAGTAGATGCCAGTTGCCTCTCCTCAACCTCACAAATTCTGTCCACCGTCGGCGTAATGCTGGGTCTTTGGGGAAAGAATGCATAGATATTCCATCCGCATTAGTACTTCCACAGTTGGCAGCCACACACCTCACCCCACTACCCCTGCTCGTACCCCCTCATTCACCTCTTGGCATAATTAAAGTAAGTAAAAACTAGTTGTAAGTAGACTAATCAACGACTTTATGATAACCGGAAGTAGCTATGTGTTCATATTATGACGTAATCCGGACAAAACCTACGGAAATTACCGATCATTATAATTACTCAGAACGGTCGTAAATAGGAAAACACACCTGTGGGCATATCTTTTTTAATATTGATTATTTTTACATCCGACTTTTTGCATTCATTTACTAATATTTTAAACATTATGGAAATGTATTATTTATGATTTTTCAATTCACACAGATATGGCACTTTAAGTTGAGAAATATCTGAATATTAATAATCAAAAGGTTTCAATTAGTATTTGAAATATTCACATTATATGATTCAAAAACAGGCGTCACCAAGTGTAAAGCGCTTCACCAAGCATAGACTTATTAGTAACTATGTGTTAATAATATTTATCAATATTGAAATTTTGTTTTACAAAATATACATAAATGGCTTATTTAGGCCTATATTATTATAGAGTTCACATGTAAAATCCACACAAATTTCCATTTGTACAATTCCAAAATGACCAAATCTTATAACAAACCGGTAATTAAAATCTTTCACTAATTATAAATGATTTGATATGCATTCTATTTAAATATCTATGCATTAAAACCTTGATTCCCAACCTTTTGAACCCTTCGTACGCTTATTTTTGAACACAATCTCCCGGTACCCCATCGGTCACAGGTAAGTAACAATAAGAGCCAACATGAAAGTAATATGATATTTGTAGCCACTATTACAGTTGTTTGTGATTGACGTATGTATTTATTGTTAAATATAAGATGTAATAATTATGCCAATTATAAGTTGAAATAAACTAAAAAAAGGTAAATTGATTAATATTATAGGCCTATAACACTACTTTTTAAAATTGACAAAGCGGCTTCTCAGGTACCCTTTGTGGTGTTCGTTTATACCCCAAGGAGTAATAGTATCCCTGGTTGGGAACCGAGGTATTAGAATGATCACAAAATCAACTACAGATTACCTGTTAAATCTCATAAATTCAAAAAGCTATATTAAATAATATAATAATTGAAATAAGCTTACACATTTTTTTAAGCGTTTTTCAATTGTAATTTTATGGATAATTACTTAGCTTTATGGATGTTTTATACTTACGACAGCAGTGATGAATATTAACTCTTATTGGCGAAGTTATAATTTTAGATTTTTTGACCATTCTAAGAAGTAGTTTTCCTTTAATACCTCTAAAGAAGTTATTAGCTTCTATTGTGCTCACGAACAAATTTTGACGTTTACAAAGTCAAGGGCAATAACTCAAAAACAACTCGTTCTTGTCCAAAACCTTATCAATATCACATCATGTTTCATTGAAATCAGATAAAAACTGCAGTCACTATATAGTGCTCACATGAACTGTTCACGGACGGTCCGACGGACAGGGGCGACGAAAATATACGTCTTCATTTCCAAGTGCCTGTGTTAAAATTACCCGAAAATTTATCAAATATTTTGGAGCTTTGTCTGAACATTTTTTTTCGAAATCAAAGATAAAATCTGCATGGTTATCCCACATATATTTGGAGTAAAACAACTTTAAAATTTTCAAAAAATCTCATAATTATTTACCAACATAATTATTAAGAGCCAAAGTTGACAACCCCGCTAAATTCCAGAATAAAATTCCATATTTCCCGAATTTTCATCTGTGTACGTTATCTTGATCAGTGTACCCGAAATAGCTTAACAATATTCGGTAACTTTGCCTGGTGGAGTGTAAGTAATGGCCAGGTACTTAATAATCACAGTATCTACTACTTATACCTCCTAGATACCCTACAGTCCTTTCAGAGAGAAATGTTAAACACGCAATTTTAATGTACAAATTCTCTCTATCATGTTATGTACATTGCTGTAGAGTACATAGTCCAAACCCCCTGTTAAATTTGTCAACATTTCTTGTGAGAACTGTAAATTTCATCTAATTTAAATGAAATTCAGAGTGATCATTTAACATTTAGATCGATGAGACCCTGGACAAGTTTTAATTGGACGATTTGACCGATTACATAAATAGAATTACGCACACGTAAACTACGTACAAGTTACGGGGTGTTTTGTGACACACCACGTACGTAAACTATATTTGACAATTTACGTGTACGTAAACCACTATGTTTGCAAATAAATTACGAAGGCTTCGCGAAAAGATACCCAGATAACATTTGTTCAAGTTGCAAGGTCATTAAAGGTCAAGGTCACGAGTTTTTGAAATTTGGGCAATTACTTTAAAAGTTATACCGGAAATAACAAAAAGGCAGTATTAAAAATCAAAAATCTAATCACGTACTTTTTTTGGCAATCGACTGGGCTGTCCTAAAATACTACAATTACGATTTCCGTTCATAACCCTGAGGCCCCATTTTGAGTTTTACAAAAGTTGGTCATATCAATATGGCGGCTTATTTGTTACTTCCGGGTCAATTCTTTTTCATTCACTGTTTTTGAATTGTCATTGCAATCATTTTTCCGAAAAAACTTTTCACATATCTTCAAAATTCCGGAAGTTGAAATTTTAACTTTAAGAGCCATTTACGTCAAAACCGGGAGTGATATCGCCATTTTGAAACTAGCATTTTGTTCACAATCTAAATTCCTATATGTCTGTTTATTTTCAGATTCATCGAAATAAAATTGTAGAAGTTGAACAATTTTTATAATTAAAACTAAAAAAAGTTAGCAGCAAAAGTAAAAATTTCAATTTCTTGAAGAAGGCGTATTGTAGACATTAGTTTAAGGAAGTAACCCAAAAAAATCCGAGTAAAATCGGATGAAAAATAGAGTCATGAAATGGAAAATTCTAAAATAAGCTTTTATGTCCTACGTCATTTCCTGTTAGAAAAAAATGCATTAAAATTACATTTAAAAAATTCAGTTTTTCGAGTACTTAAGGGAAATCTCATCAATGCATATCTGGCATTTACAGTTTTGGCTGGGCGCACTGACCAGAATTTGAAGAAAGAAAAAATGCATCAATGCATAGACTCGCGATCTGGAAGGCAGTTTTTGATTGGCTGAAATTTTCGTCACCAGAAGATGCTCGCCTTATAAACCTTGATAGATTACACTGAGTCGACAATCAAAAAATAACCGAAACAAAATGTATTCCAATTTTAATTAGATTGCAGTACCGTTCTAGTTATAAATATAATCGATCTTCTTTCTGCACGCACGACGCGTTTGTATGCATTGTATGCTTTTATTATTTTTTTACTTTATTAAAAATATGCAATATAATATATCAAATTATGAACATGAATTGAATGACAACGATACATAAAATTATCAAGTCATTCTGAAACGCAACTTCTGTTATTATAGTTACTAATATATATTAGATATCTGATTTCTGTTTAATATTGAGGTTCGGCCTTACATTTGATGTTGGTTATCATTACTTGATATTGGTTATCATACCTTGATGTTGGATATTATATCTTGATGCTGGTTATCAGAACTTGATGTTGGATATTGTACCTTGATGCTGGTTATCAGAACTTGATGCTGGTTATCATAACTTGATGCTGGTAATCAGAACTTGATGCTGGTTATCAGAACTTAATGTTGGATATTGTAACTTGATGCTTGTTATCAGAACTTGATGTTGGATATTGTACCTTGATGTTGGATACCATAACTTGTGCATGCTGATTATCATAACGACGTTGGAAATCGAACCTTGACGTTGGATATCGTGTCTTGTTACTTAGTAACTGTTACTAGAATCGTGAGGTTGTTATTTGTTAAATGCAAGCCATTGTTTATTTATGCTGTTACTAGTTTTGCAAACATTTTTAAATCACTGTTTGATAGTGTTATTAATATATACTGTTTTTATTTAATATTGTCAACACTTTGATTTACGTGTTATCGATTATTTTTACTGGTACATTACCATGTGTTACGTGTAACCGGAAACTATTCGGAATTTGAATTTGTTACCTAGCATTCTTTTTGTTTTAGGATATGTTAATAACAAATATGTTAAGATATATAAATTACCGTTATTGTGATATACTCAAGTTATTGTTTATTTGGGTTGGTATTACATCCACAATATTAATCGTTTATACACTAAATATAAACTCTACGTTACATTATGATAAACCGAATTTGTCTATGAGCGCCGACTTTTTAAAAGTTAGGAAACATATCACCTTATCGTATAAAACAGTTGAAAAAGATAACAAATTATCAAATGAAACAATGAGAAAAGACGTGAAATTATCAAATGAAACAATGAGAAAAGACGTGAAATTATTGAACGAAAAAATGAAAAAAGACGAGAAATTATCAAATGAAACAATGAGAAAAGAGAACAAATTATCAAATGAAACAATGAGAAAAGAAAACAAATTATCAAATGATACAATGAGAAAAGAGAACAAATTATCAAATGAAACAATGAGAAAAGACGTGAAATTATCAAATGAAACAATTAGAAAAGATAACAAATTATCAAATGAAACAATGAGAAAAAAGAACAAATTATCAAGTGAAACAATGAGAAAAGACCAGTGTACAAACTGTTTTCTGCATAATTTCCAATATAATGTTCTAAACAGTAATATCTGTAATGTTCAAAATAGTAACACAGTAGAGATTTTCATTTCTATTTTCTCAATTCCTAGAAATATTGCCAAAAGAAACGCAATCAGAAAAACTTGGGCATCTGCCTCAAAGAATAACACCGCTAGGACCAGATATGCTTTTTTTTTCGGAAACAGTTTTGACAAGAAAATTTTGTTCCAGGAAGCAAAAATTTATAAAGACATCATCATGGAAGATTTTCAAGATACTTACCAGAATTTAACTTACAAAACAATGATGGCGTTTAAATTTGTTACATTATACTGTAATCATTCTAAATACGTTCTTAAAACTGATGATGATATGTGGATCAATCTCAATGCGCTTTACCAATATTTACGAACAAACCCACAACAATTAATAAATTCTGTTGGGGGCTCTTGTGCTGTTAAAACAGCAAACCCCATTCGTAATAAATTCTCGAAATGGTATGCAAGTTTTCAAAGCTATCCGAATGCAAATTATCCAGGATTTTGTTCAGGCACGGGTTATATTTTAACAAGCAAACTTGCACAACAAATTTTTGAAATCTCTAAAAATGTGCCTTTTTTCAACTTAGAAGATGTTTACGTGTCCCTTTGTATTAAAAAATTAGGCTACTCATTGGTACGTATTCCAGGTTTTTATTATGGGACTGGTATGAAATCAAATCTGTGTGTTTATAAATCAAAACGTGTAATTACATGGCACGAAGTTAGTTCTGACATGCTTTTTAAAATATGGTTTAAAAAATGCACGTAAAGAATTATTATGAATAATATCATATATTATTATATTTATTATATAATATAAGCTTATATAGGTTTCAGGCGGAAGGGAGAGTTTGATTCTCCAAAATGTATATTATGTATTATTTAATATCATTTATAGTCAAATAATAAATTGTCTCATATTTGTTAGGTTTTTTTTAGAAACTTACTGGTAATGTTTATTACTACCATATTTAGACAATAAATACGTTGTGCATATTGGTTTCATTGCAGTGCGTTCGATTCTCGAACGCACTGCATTGTTTTGCAATTGACTATTTTTTTTTTTTCTTTTTTTTTTCGTTTTCTGGTCTCGCTATTTCGGTATGAAGGGAGCTTGTCACGCTCAATCTGACACGATTTCCCACGATAAACTGCTGCTCATTGTGGCTTAGAGGTTAAATGACGCAGTTTTGTCCAACCGGAAATGAGGTATGACAAAACGTGTATTTTCGTTTTTTTATCATTTTAACTTACAATTTTCTACCGATTTTGATGAATATTTTTTTGTTTATTTCCGTTGTGTCTTTTCTACACGATAACCACTTAAAAACTTAAAAATTTTTACTTTTGACCCTAAATTTTGAAACTCTTTTTTCACGTTTTTTTCAACTTCCACAGTTTTATTTCGATCGCTATGAAAACTTCTGGGAATATAGACATTGTTATTGCGAACAAAACCGTGTTTTCAAAATTTTGATATCACTTCCGGTTTTGACGTCATTTGCTTGTAAACTTCAAATTTCAACTTCCGGAGTTTTGAAGATATTTGAAAATTTATTTTTGCATTATGTTAGAAACTGTCATCATGAAAGATATTTATGATAAAATTTGACCCGGAAGTAATATGTCAGGCGCCATGTTGTTGTGAGTAATTTTTATAAAACTCAAAATGGGGCCTCAGGGGATAATCGGATTTGCACAATTTTGGTGTCTATGAAATCCTTAGTCGATTGCCACCAACCTTATGACAGCGGATTTTTGAATTTCGATTTAGACTTTTTTCTATTTCCGGACAAAGAATTTCAGTAACGACCGAAACTTTCAAGGCTCATATCTAGTGACCTTGACCTTTGATGACCTTTTGACCTGTACAAAAGTTATTGCCCTTAACGAGATCTATCCAATGGTATATTCATTTCCGATTTCTGATGATAACTTCCGGTTTTATGGCCATTTGAAAATTGTAATTTTTAACTTTAAAGAGCTTTGTCACGTGACCTAATAAACATACGTCACAAATTTTTAGACATATTTACTATGCTAAATCTGCTCTTTCAATGTACTTAATCGCTTGAGGATAATATGTCCATTTAATACACATGTACTTGTGTATATTGCTATATTGTATATCTTAAAAAAAATATCCAGTAGCCTGTGGTCATGTATTTGATCTCTAAATCATCAAATTCTGTACAATAAACGCTTGAGGATAATATGTCCATTTAATACACATGTACTTGTGTATATTGCTATATTGTATATCTTAAAAAAAATATCCAGTAGTCTGTGGTCATGTACTTGATCTCTAAATCATCAAACTTTGTACATTGATTTTTTTTTTTGCAGTGCGTTCGATTCTCGAACGCACTGCATTGGTTTGCAAATGACTATTCTTTTTTTTTTTTTTCGTTTTCTGGTCTCGCTATTTCGGCATGAAGGAAGCTTGTCACACTAAATCTGACACGATTTCCCACGATAATTTGCTGCTCATTGTGGCTTAAATGTTAAATGACGCAGTTTTGTCCAACCGGAAGTGAGGTATCACAAAACGTCTATTTTCGGTTTTTTATCATTTTAACCTACAATTTTCAACCGATTTCGATGGAATTTGTTTGGTTTATTTCAGTTATGTTTTTTCTACACAATAACCACTAAAAAACTTATAATTTTTGATATTTGACGCTGAATTTTGCAACTCTTTTTTAACGCTTTTTTCAACTTTCACAACTTTATTTCGATTGCTATGAAAACTTCTAGGCATATAGACATTGTTATTGCGAACAAAACTGTGTTTTCAAAATTTTGATATCACTTCCGGTTTTGACGTCATTTGCTTGTAAACTTGAAATTTTAACTTCCGGAGTTTAGGAGATATTTGAAATTTCTTTTTTGCATTACGTTAGAATTTGTCATCATAAAAGATATTTATAATAAAATTTGACCCGGAAGCAATATGTCAGACGCCATGTTGATGTGACTAATTTTTATAAAACTCAAAATGGGGGATATTCGGATTTGCACAATTTTGGTGTCTATGAAATCCTTAGTCGATTGCCACCAACCTTATGACAGCGAATTTTTTAATTTCGATTTAGACTTTTTTCTATTTCCGGACAAAGAATTTCAGTAATGACAGAAACTTTCAAGGCTCATATCTAGTGACCTTGACCTTTGATGACCATTTGACCTGTACAAAAGTTATTGCCCTTAACGAGATCTATCAAATGATATATTCATTTCCGATTTCTGATGTTAACTTCCGGTTTTATGGCCATTTGAAAATTGTAATTTTGAACTTTAAAGAGCTTTGTCACGTAACCTAATAAACATACGTCACAAATTTTTAGACATATTTACTATGCTAAATCTGCTCTTTCAAATGATATATAACACAAAATATTTGAATCAAATTTGCGCTTTTTAAAACTTGCAAATTTTGTGCCAATTTTCATTGTAACTGTGCGTGTTTTTTGGAAATTTGATTTTGATCGATCTGAAAACTTACAAGTAGATAAACAATTTGATAATGAACAAAACAATATTTCTGAAACTTTGATATCACTTCCGGTTTTGACGTCATTTGTTTGTAAACTTGAAATTCTAACTTCTGGAGTGCCCGAATTATTTGAAAGTTTCTTTTTGCATCATGTTAGACATAGTCATCAGAAAAGATAGGCCTATAGATAAAATCCGACCCGGAAGTACTATGTCAGGTGCCATGTTGTTGTGACTAATTTTTATAAAACTCAAAATGGGACCTCAGGGGATAATCTAATTTCCATTATATCGGTGTCTATGAAATCCTTAGTCGATGGCCAACAAATCTGTGGCAACTGATTTTTTAATTTCGATTTCTTTATATTTGTGGAACAATAATTTTAATTTAGACTGAAACTTTCAAAGCTATTGGTTCAAATGACCAGGAAGTACTACTATTAGCTTCTAATAAGTGTAACATACCTCGAGAGGATCATTTTTTATTACTATATCTGACAATATGTAAGAGACTACGCTGTAGTATTACAACGTATCATTCCCTCAGCACATCATACGATACATGATCATTATACCAACATCTACCATTTTACCATAGTGTTTCTTTTAACGCTTCTCACTGGTCAGAGTAGTATTTTAAAATGTTCAAATGCATTTTTCTCCCTTCAAATGAAAAATGTTTGTTGTCTGTATGCTTAAATGCAGTTCTCTCCCTTCAACTGACAATTGCTTAACATGAATTCCTTACATTGTAACTTGTATTTTTAACGTTTTAAATTGTGTACTAAAAAGATAAACAAAAAGTCTAAAAGAAGTAGATAACAATCCAACGCCAAAAGAAGAAAAACCGTTCTAAAAATCTGGTTCTGTCATTTATTAAAATTGCATGTCTAAAAACGTTGACCATTAAAATGTTTTGTAAAAAAATAATAATATAGAATTTTTTCTAAGTTCATGATAAAATGATAATTTACGAGCTGTGCTGCAAACTTACGTGTATGGAGGCTAGCACTCAGTATTCTGATGTCATATATCTTATCAACAATTGGCTCTATCACATTAAGGGAGCCGCAGTGGCACAGTGAGTTAGACTTTTGCTCGCTGAAGGTCGAGGGTTCAACCTCGGCATGGGTCGAGATGATGCCTTTGGATTTTTCAACCCGTTTTCACCCTTTCAATGATGCAGGTCGGAGGGGCTGACATGGAAAAAACGCCTAGTCGTTCGGATGGGACAATGAACCAAGGCCCGTGCGCTATGGGCTGTGCACGTTAAAAAAAAACCTCGACAATTGGAAATCGATTCTTTTCGGTTATTCTACTTTTCACTCTCGAATATAAACAATTTATATACCGATTTTTATGTTCTGTAAATTTCGCAATTTGGATTGAAAATGTAACTTTTCACCCATGGACGAAACCGGATGCGCACTGCTCGGTACCGTCGCACGGTTCTAGTTTTTGTTTTTTTTGGTTTTTTTTTGGTGTCTATATGTTGTATATTGTATCTATGTTTGTCCCCATGGGCTGGGTGTGAGACAGGACCGTTACCACTCGTGGTATAGGGCCTAATTCTGACCCATGTAAAATAAAGAGTTTATTATTATTATTATTATTATATATAACACAAAATATTTGAATCAAATTTGCGCTTTTTAAAACTTGCAAATTTTGTGCCAATTTTCATTGTAACTGTGCGTGTTTTTTGGAAATTTGATTTTGATCGATCTGAAAACTTACAAGTAGATAAACAATTTGATAATGAACAAAACAATATTTCTGAAATTTTATATCACTTCCGGTTTTGACGTCATTTGTTTGTAAACTTGAAATTCTAACTTCTGGAGTGCCCGAATTATTTGAAAGTTTCTTTTTGCATCATGTTAGAAATGGTCATCAGAAAAGATATAGATAAAATCCGACCCGGAGGTACTATGTCAGGTGCCATGTTGTTGTGACTAATTTTTATAAAACTCAAAATGGGACCTCAGGGGATAATCTAATTTACATTATATCGGTGTCTATGAAATCCTTAGTCGATGGCCAACAACCTTGTGGCAACTGATTTTTTAATTTCGATCTCTTTATATTTCTGGAACAATTTTAATTTAGACTGAAACTTTCAAAGCTATTTCTAAATCTATTGGTTCAAATGACCAGGAAGTACTATTGGCCTGTATACTTCTAATAAGTGTAACACACCTCAAGAGGATCATCACTATATCTGACAACATGTAAGAGACTACGCTGTAGTACTTCAACTTATCATTCCCTTAGCACATCATACGATACATGATCAATATACCAACATCTAGAAAGTTACAATTTACCATAGTGTTTCTTTTAACGCTTCTCACTGGTCAGAGTAGTATTTTAAAATGTTCAAATGCAGTTTTCTCCCTTCAACTGAAAAATGTTTGTTGTCTGTATGTTTAAATACAGTTCTCTCCCTTCAACAGACAATTGCACCATGCTTAACATGACTTTCTTACATTGTAACTTGCATTTTTAACGTTTTAAATTATGTACTAAAAAAGATAAACAAAAAGTCTAAAAGAAGTAGATAACGATCCAATTCCAAAAGAAGAAAATCCGTTCTAATAATTTGGTTCTGTCATTTATTAAAAAACAAGTTTTAAAATTGCATGACCATTAAAATGTTTTCTAAAAAAATAATAAGATAGAATTTTAGCTATGTTCATGATAAAGTTGTGCTGCGAACTTACCTGTATGGAAGTTAGCATTCAGTATTCTGATGTCATTTATAGATCATATCAAGAATTGGCTCTATCATATGTAGGGAGCCGCGGTGGCACAGTGAGTTAGACGCTTGCTCGCTAAGCTGAAGGTCCGGGGTTCAATCCCGGCATGCGCCTAGTCGTTCGGATGGAACAATAAACCAAGGTCCCGTGCGCTATTGGCTATGCACGTGACAATCCCCTCGACAGTTGGAAATCGAAAATAAGAGCAAGGTAATGCCGCTGTCCTGGCAAAATTTCCCTCATTGCACACTGCATGGCGTTTGCCCGTCCTCAGTCAGCCCATATACGTGCAGAAAAGTCGGACGTTAAACTCCATTCATTGTATTTCATTTCTTTCATATGTATGATAATGCATATGAAAAATATTAATAAATATTCTTTTTTACTTCCAATGATGTATAAAAATGTACATTAATAAAAACAACGACTTTTTAATCAGATGACTTTTCACTACCGAACGTGAACTGGTTATTCTACTTTTCACTCCCGAATATAAACAATTTATATGCCGATAATGTTCTGTAAATTTCGCAGTATGGATTGCCATTTTTCACCCATGGACGAAACCGGATGCGCACTGCCCAGTATCGTCTCACGATTCTAGTTTTTTTTTATTGCGTGGCAAATCTATCGATTTGTCACGCTTTGTTTTCGTTATGGTTTTTTTGGGAAACTTTTTAGAGAAAATCGAAAATGGTGTAGCATAATTGTATCCACCAAACATTATATAATGACCTGGAATCAAAAATGAATATCTGAAACTCAATTTTTGCTGAATCAGGAGTGGGCTATTGCATAATATGCAATTATTTTGCACTTAGTCTGTAGGGTTTATTTATGGACCGATTTGGCTGAAATTTTCTTTAATATCTTCATTGTAAAAAGAAGTATCAGATGGGACTACACAAATTTCAATTTTTAAATATTTTTGTCCAAAAAATTTGAAACCAAAATTTTCAAAAAAGCTCAAAATTTCTAACTCAGCCGCTAATTATCCGATCGACCGGAAATTTACAGGACGTATACAGAATGTCCATAGAAATAAAACTACTCAATCAAAATTTTTTCATCACTTCCGGTTTTTCAAAATATCGCCTAGCAGCCTCACTTCCGGTATAAATTTCAGATATTGACAAAAACTACATATATTGTCTGTCAGTCATAATTAGAATGCACTTAGCATAAAAAATCCAAACCGGAAGTGTTGCATAAGCTGCCGTCACAGACTGACACATTTCAGCAAAAAATCAATAAGTCCTCTATTTGTTATCCGATTTTTATGATTTTGGTGTCTATCAAAACCTCGAACCTTGTCTACAGTTTGTTGGAACAGAATTTTGAATTTCGAATTTGAAATTTTTTTATGTTCGTTTTAATTTTTGGAAAATTCAAAAGGCCATATTATGTGACCTTGACCTTTGATGACCTTGAAAATTCCAATGAAGGATGTCCTTGACCTCAGATATCCATAGGTATGCTGATATTAATTGAAAAATATTAACTTCTGGTTTTATGGACATTTGAAAATTGACATTTTTGTCAACTTTGGACATCTATATTGCATTGTCTAATCAACGCAGAGAATTAAATTTTTCAATTTTGTAATGCCGATTTGATTATCTTTTAAACGATATATGACAATAACCCATTAAAATATTTTTTCAAAATATTGCGTTTTTTTTCGACTGAGGGTTCAAACTTACAAAGCAATTATCTCATATCAATATGGTGTGTATAGTCAGTATGTACTAAATTTTCTCTTTTCAACGATATATGACATGAGCAGTTTAATACAAAATCCATTAAAGTGAAAATAGGCATAGGATACCCCTTTTCTGAGAATAAAGTAGGCCCTAGTAGAGAGGATTAAAATGATTGACAGGGTTATAGCAGGTTATATAATATGGTAATAAAACTATTGACATGAACTTTTCACATGGAGGTGTGAAGTATTTTAGGTCATAAACAGATTAATCTGATTATGTAATCTTTTAACACTCTAAAAAGTATCAAAAATTTATTCATTTTTTTTGGAAAATTTTCACTTATATTAATTTTACATACAATCAATTAGAGCAGTGAATTTTTGATACATTAACCTGTTCGAATTTTTCCTCTACCATTGATAGAACTCTTTCTACAAGACCAATTTTCTTTTTGTCGTCTGCTAAGGTTATTAAAGGTCATAAACAAATTAGTCAGACTACATAATCTTTTAACTCTAGGGGCTGTTTACGCGTCTGCGCTAATCCGTTGCAATAAAAAAGTAAGCGCTCAAACTGTTTTTTATCGTCTGCTAAGATTATTATAGGTCAAAAATAAATTAATCTCATTTCACATTGTGTTAACTTTATAAAAATTAACATGTTTTTCGAGTGTTTGCTATATTTGATATAATATCAGATTTTTTCTTATTTTGAGGGTGCTTCTTACCCACGACACTTAATTGACTAACATACATCAATTCAACTGGCTATTGACTGCTCCAATCCATTGAAACAAAAGACAGTATTTCAACTCAGCATTAAAGGAAAATATTGACGTTTACACAGTTCGAATGTTGGGGAAGGGGGTATATCCCCTATACAAAATGGCCCCTAGTCAAAATGGCCATAACAGTTAAATTTGGTCAAAATGGCTATTCACCATGGCCCCTATTTTGGTCAAAATGGACCGGTCACCATGGCCCCTATTTTGGTCAAAATGGACTCTGTATTTATTCTTTGATTTCAACCAATTCTTTGGTCAAAATGACCTTTTGAGGACAAAATGGTCAAAATGGCCAAAATAATAAAAGTCAAAATGGTCCCTGATTTTTTTTTTATAAATTGTAGCTTATATGATGATAATCAAAGGAATAGTTGGAAGCTATTTTAACCCTAACAAAGGTCACTAATTTTGACTGAAAATTGTACTCTGTAACAACAAATTTTGAAGACATAAATTGTGTTCCTATTTATATTTTCATCAAAGCAAAGACATTCTAAGACTTACAATATTAATTTGAAGTTCCAGTTCCAGTTCTCAAAAAGATTACAAAAAAAATATATTATGTATAATGAAATAAAAATATTATTTTGAGACCATTTTGACTTTTTGGAAGGACCATTTTTACCTTTTTCGAGGACCATTTTGACCATTTATCAGGGACCATTTTGACCAAACGAGGGGCCATTTTGGATAGGGGCCCAATTGACTATAACCCGTTTTTATCGTCTGGTCGATAGAGGCGTAATATCTCTCCGTAAAATATTTCAAGCTGGTCAAGCCTATGTTGCGTTAAGCAGAGTTAAAACATTACAGGGTCATACAATACAAGATTTTAAGGAAAAAAACATATATGTGATGAAAAAATATAATCAGCATTAGGAGCAATTACAGCCTGAAAGTAGGACCATATCGACTGATACTAATATAATTTTACACAATGTTCAGGGTTTACATCTATTCACATACGAGATCTACAGAAACACACTAAAATGCTAGATAATATCATTGGTTTAACAACGTGGCTAAATGATTCAATAACTCCAACAAAACTCAAGTTAAATCGTTTCCGCCTTTACCACCATCCTCGAAGCAGCAGCTATGATGACACTAAAGATTTCAATTTTTTAAAAGAAAAGGGGCATTGAGGATTAGGAATATATTTTAAAGAAGAAAAAATTGTCAATATCTTAAATTTGGGAGTTTTAGAAATAGAACACATGGCTTTGGATATTCTGGATAAGAATATTAACGTAATTGTTATCCATAGACCACCTGTTTATCGATTAGAATTATTTCTCCCAATGTTACAAAGATCACCAGTTGAATTACAAGAATCTGGTGTATGTTATTATGGGAGATTTCAATCAAAATATCTTGGAGGGTCATTTGTCTATACATAATTATTTTCAAAAATTTGGTTTTCAACAACTTGTTCAGCATTATACTAATGAAGGTGAAACACTTATAGATCATATTTATATCAGTAAAGGAATTCCGTCACATAATGTTCACATTTCACACATACCTGTATATTATAGCTACCAAGAAGCTATAAAAATTACCATACTATAAGTAATATTGATATAATATTGAATCTACCCTTTCACAAAACTTTTTGCTAAAAATGAGGGAGTGAACACCAGACTTTAGGGGTTTGAAGTTCAAAAAGTCTTACAGCTATCAGGCAAAGTATCAAGGGCCACGCTCAGTGCTGTTCACAGCTCTAGTATTTGTTCGATTTCCGTAAAATTTTCTGTGTGACATCTTGGAAAAACTTCTAAGCAGGCATCGGCTTCAGAAATTTGAAATTTGAAAATTTTGTTGATAACTTTTTGTACCGAATTTTGGTCAAAATTCAAACTTCTTTAATTTTTATTCGATTTGCACGAAAATTGGTAGGTGGGTAGAAACGAAATTATCGATTAAGATTCCCAAAAAAAAAATTCCGAAATTTTTCCAGAACATTCGGAAATTTCCAAAAAATGTCGAAAATCACAAATATCGGAGTTTTCGGATTATTTTTTGCGAAAACTTGAAAATTTGTTATTTCATGGAATTTGTACCATTAATATCTTCATTTTGTACACTAGCCGTATATGCAAATTCCTATCCGTTTATCCGCCATCTTAAAAAAGCGAAATATCGCAAAAAATACTACTCTTCCACCATTTTTAATCCGATTTTTTTCAAACTTGATTTAAAATGTAATTTTGAAAATTATCTAGGTCCTCTAGTCGCCTTTTTTTTAATTTTGAATTTGTCTTTGCACAACCTTCATTCAAAGTTTTTTGTGATAGGCCATGAATATCAAGGCTTATAACTTTTGACCTTGACCGTCTGCAACCTATATTTTTGGACAAAACGATTTTTCTTTGGCTACCCTTTCATTTGATACCAACATTTATAATTTTGGTTAATTACTTTTGATTTTATGGGGTTTTGAAAATGAACAATTTTTAATTTTCTTTTAATTATTCAATTTCAAGATATACGATTTTAATATCCCTAATTTTGTTCATCTGACTTCTATTTAACTTACAGAAAAAATTCGAAGAGATTTATAATGTACAAATTCACAGCTTTAAAATAATATATAAATCATTGTGCATTCACAAAATTCAACATTTTTTAAAAATAAAATATACTCTAATTACATGAGATTATGAAGGTGTTATAAGAATTACATAACAGCTTCAACAAGCCAACAGACACAAGTATCTAGGTCATAAAAGTGTTATCAGGTCAAACCATTCTACTACACCCTAGTCTCTACACAATATAAGCTTTATCAAAATATAGATGCAATATACAACCAGGAAACTGATTATAGATTTGTCAATCAAATGTTGAACCCAAAAGTTTTAATTTCAAGTTCCAGAGAAGAATTGTTTAAACAGAATTACAAAAGGACAAAAACTTAAAATTCAATGGCCAAGTTTGAACATAAATATTTGGGACCGAATCCAGAGAAATGGATATGTATAGAAATATAATCTGAATACTTAAAATTTGTAAAACAGGTATACATGTATAATGTAAAATTTCAAAGCTTTAAAACCATATATTATTTATAATAGAAATTCATCAAAAAAGGAAACTGACCAATCTATGACATTGTTAAATAGATCTAGAAGTTTTTGTGGGATACGAAAATGCACGGTATAGATTAAAATTTCTTTATATCAAACAAAGAGCTAATCAGTTATAGTTGGTTCAATTTTAATTGGATATTGGTTTGTGTATTGGATTATTTTACTAGTTTGTCCCAAAACAAAGGGTTTAATGAATGACAATCATTGATAATGACATTTTACAAATAAGAAAGTTGGATATTGTAAGGAAATAAAAAGAGCAATGTTTTGCTAAACGGGTTATAGTCAATTGGGTCCCTAACCAAAATGGCCCCTAGTCAAAATGGCCACACATGTTAAATTTGGTCAAAATGGCCATAAATGGTAAATATGGTCAAAATGGCCAGTCATGCTGCCTATTTTGGTCAAAATGGCCTCTGAATTTACTCTTTGATTTCAACCAATTCATTGGTCAAAATGGCCAAAAATAGTCAAAATGGTCTCTGATTAATTTTTTTTATAAATTACCCTAAAGGGGTAAAGTCAATTGGGCCCCTATCCAAAATGGCCCCTAGTCAAAATGGCCATAAAAGTTAAATTTGGTCAAAATGGCCAGTCACCATGGCCCCTATAACATGTGTCAGAAAAATTAAATGTCACGTTTCTGAAGCAAATATATTGTTATATTCTGAAAAATATAATGACTGTATTCAGAGAATTTCAAATTTGACAAAGAATGGCTTCGCCAAAAAAGGGAAATAATCTGTATTCCATCCTGAAATCATGCTTATCTTTACGCAAAATAAATATATCAAACGAAAACTACTCGGAAGCTGACAGATCTGTGTCGAACAGGTCTAGTTTTCTTTTGAGTTGCAAAAACTTTAAACCTCCATATCCCTGCCACCAAAGAGGAATGTTAATACGTTGCAATCCCAATTGCATCCCACCAGGTCTATTACGAGCATGTACAGCTGCCCATTTTATTATAGAAGAGCCTACAATCCAAACCTTGGACACTGGTAGACCTGAAAAAATATATATATATTTTTTCAATCAGTTCATAATCTAATATAAGATTGATAAGCTTTAGATTTCCATCTACCTGCAGATTGTATGGTTTCTACTGGATGCCCTGCCATTGCCGCAGACGTAGCTGCTCCAATACGAAACGAATGGGCTTTATATTGTGATCCAGCAATACCTACGTATTTTAAAACTTTAGACAGCAAGGTTGAAAATTGGTAACGTGTCACACATGAGCCATCATAATGGCAAAACAATGGACCTGGATACGGGGGTCTAATTGATAAATACTTTTGCATATATAGGATAGGGCATATGTCTCCTCCTGTCTGAGGAATGAAAATTTGCTCCCCATTACCATATTGATCTGTTTTTGAATATCTGATGTGTAAAACTATAGATTTGTTTTGTTGTAATGTTAAATCGTGAATAGCCAGGATGTGTTCTTTCACATTTCCTTTTGAAAGAGTTAACTCTCCCACACGAAGGTACCCAAAAAATGTTAAGGTGTATATAGATTGGAATAGATTTGTTTCATAGATATCTGAACATATATGTGGCAAGCCATTGATTATACGTTGAAGCAAAGGTAATGAAATGGGAAGTCGAGCGTCAGGCTTATGCTTAATCTTCTTGTAACCAGTTAATAATTTAGACACGACAAAATTTTTTGTGATATCAACTACATTGTTGATTTTGCAATTAAAACTAATAGCTGCAATGTAAGATCTGGATGTAGCAAACGCTAAGCCTCGTAATGAAAGTTGAGCTATATATATTACAATGTGATCTAAAGGGGGTGGCCAACTTTGGTCAAGCCCATTATTGGCACGGAAGCTAAAAAATGAGTCTAGGCCTGTTTTGTATGCTTGTGTTGTATTCTGTGACAAAGATGCTGCTAACAATCGATGAATTTCGTGTCCAATATCATTGCTAGAAAGTCGGCTGGGATATCCATTGGTTCTTGGCTGGCCATTGGTGCTGCTTCGCGAAATCTTGACCAATCCTGTCTCGAAAGAGAATCAGCAATTATATTTTCCTTGCCAGCAATGTGACTAGCACGAAAAACTATATTATTGGTCATGATATAAAGTATGAAGGGTCGAACAAGATGCATAACTCTTTTTGATTTTGAGCTTTGTTTATTGAGTATGGCTACTAAAGCTTCATTATCAATATTAAATTGGACCTTTTTATTTGAAAGTCGATTACCCCATATACTGATAGCCAAAACTACTGGGACCATTTCTAGAAATGTTATGTCTCGCATAATAGCTTTGTTCTTCCAAGAACTGGGCCACTGCAAGTATGCCCAGTCTCCATTAAAGAATACGCCACATCCCATGCAATGAGAACCTGCACTGTCACTGAAAAGATTCAGAGTTTCATTTGATACCCAATTCGTTACAGGAAAGATAGTTACGCCATTAAATTTCACCAAAAATTGCAGCCAAACGTTGAAATCTTGTTTGATATCTTTGGTTAACCTGATTAAGTGATGTGACTTTTGTATTCCCACGGTTGTATCATAAAACGTCTCAAGAATGCTCTGCCAGCTCGTATGGCACGAGAAAAGAAACACAAAGAGCCAATAACTGACTGCATTTCTCTCAAAGTAACTTTTTTCCTTACCATGATTGATTCGATTAGAATAGTCAGGGACTGAACCTTTTCCTGTGGAATTTTAACAATGGATGCATTGGTATCTATTTCTAGGCCTAGGAAAGTTAGCTTGCTTGTTGGTCCCACTGTTTTTTCATGAGAAAGGGGAATCCCATAGTTATTACAAATTTGATTGAAAGAGTCCATCAATATCCTACAGTTATCAGAGTCAAAATTTCCCATAAAGATAAAGTCATCAAGGTAGTGGTTGAGAGAATCTAGATTAGTTTCTTTTGATACTAGCCAATGAAGAAATGTAGAAAATGCTTCAAAAATACTACAAGAGATTGAGCAGCCCATGGGTAGACATTTGTCAATGTAAAATTGATTTTCAAATCTAAAACCAAGCAAGTCAAAATCTGCAGGATTTACGGAATGCAGATTTAATGTCCATTTTCCCCAAAAGTGCATTTTTCCCAAGTGAGGAAATTTGGTCAACCACTGTGTCAAATGATGTGTATTTAACTGCACACAAGTCAGGATCTATGAAATCATTAATGCTATGGGAACTAGGATGTGACAAATGCGTGATCATCCTCCAACCCCCATCAGACTTTCTCACTACACCTATAGGAGAAACATGTAAATTTGATACAGGGGGATAATTAAACGGACCTAATATTCGACCCAATAGTACCTCCTTTTGATTTTTTTCACGAGTTTCATTTGCAAATTCGATGGCGGACTGTAAATTTTTGGATAAAGACATAAGACGTGGACCAGTGTAATGCAAACGGAATCCATATTGAATGCCACCTTTGAGTAAATCGGCTTCTTTCTTTAAAGGGTAATGTTCTAAGGATTTCAAAATAACGTCTGATTTTAAAGGTGTTTTACCTAGGACCCATAGATCTTGAATGTCCGCTGTTGTTATTGGATTGGTTGTTGTTTTTGTTTGAGGGTTGGGATGTGTTGTATTTGTCACTGGATTGAGTGTGGTTGTTGTTGTCACTATTGTATGTTTGTTTGTTTTTGAAATTGTACCCCTTTTGTTGGGGATATTGACGAAAGGGCAAATTAGGAGACTGTGATTGGAAGGAATAGCAATTCATTTTCGGATGACCTAAACCACAATGTATGCACTTGTGCATAAAAAAGCAGTTATTTCGATTATAATAACCTTTGTTATTGTACTCATAACATTTACCAACCGTAGAATTTTGAGCAAATTTTGTGTTGTTCCTTGGGTTATCTGCAGGTTGCACTAAGGGTTCATTCATGTACAATAGCCACAGTTCGTAATCAATAAGACTCCAAGAACTGGACGGGGAATGGGCTCTCTTTCTGCGGAACTGCTCATCATACGACCTCCAACCCTGACCTCTAGCACGAGATGCACCCAGACGAATAGTCTGTAAGTATTTCAGTAGCTCCTGACCTTTTGAGGGATGAGCACTCATATAAATACTTATAAAAATAATAAAGGCATCTGTCCATTTGTCTAAGGACATGGCTTTAGAATTATCTTGCTCTTTTGACACAAGTCTCCCTTCAGAGTCCAAATATATTAGTTTCTCTTGTTTCTCATCTTTATTTACCAATAGATTGAGATCAATATATTTCCCCACTTATAATTTTGTTTTTTAGTAGCAATTGATATGGTAGATCCTAGTGTGTCATGAATGCTAATAATTTGTGGATTGTTGTTATGTTGTGTTATATTAGTGGTGTCATTGTAAGGAGTTGTAGGGTAGGGATGTAAGTGTCGGTGTTCGTTAGGATTTAATGTGAAGGGCTGTTGTTGCATAGGGTGAGGTAAAGGGAGGGATATCTGTGGGTCTTGTAAATTATCATCTTGACTAAATAAACCACTAATACCAGATTGGACAACAGGCATATCAGGCATAGGTCTACCAACACAATTGAAATTAGTATTACCTGTATGTTGAGTTTGAGTTGAATCAGCAGAAGGCACATTATCAGTTACCGAATTGATTCCACCATCTTGTGTTCCAACATTATCTGCACTCTTCTTTTTATTAGTTTGTCTGGCATAGGGACTTTGACTGGTGCGCTGTGATTTACTTGAAGGGGGGGGGGGGGGGGGGGCAGTAGATTTGGAAGAATTTCTCTTTCCCATGGTATGGTATAAATATGAAATCAATAAATAAACAGACAAAATTTTAATTTCAAAATTAAACTAGACTTGACAGTAAGTGAGCTAGATATCTATATTTAGCCACAGTGAGTGAGACAATACAGGACATCTATTAATAGACCAGCCAGTCTACTGGAGTGGTCTACCACTCTTTGCCTATAGCCTATACCACTACTAGTTCTACTATATAGTATACTAGCCTACTGCAAGCAATGGCTAGGCTACTTGAGTGAAAAGAAAAAGATCAAGAGGTCAAAAATCACAAGTTATATGTTACTAAAGTATTTGTTTAAGAGTAAATTAGAAGAATAGTGAGCTCAATGCATTAATTTAACAACTGGCATAATCATTAGATCTGAAATCAGTCACGAAGCGAGGATTCGTAAAAAACAAGTACTGATCAAATATTTAAACCTTTCTGTCAGGGCAGCATGGTCAGAGAGGGAGAAGCTTAGAGTGACATCTAGAGACTGAAATATCAAGGGGAGTTATTCTCTATCCTGGGTATCTGAGGCTACAGATATTGTAAACAATAAAGTGGAGTGTATTTATCTTCAATAACTTCACCTATTGTTTAGCCAATAGGTGTTAATAGTTTAAAGATTTAATAAATAAACGGCTGAATTCATTGGTAAATGAGACGATATGATGTACAATGTAATATAATTTCTGTTAAAATCAAAATAATATTGATTGAATTTCTGTCTATATTCCGTTAAATAGAAAGTGTTAAAATCAATATCACAGACTATCATGTTTCTTTTCATATGAAATTACTTTTACGTAATCAAGTAATGACCCAGCAATGATAGAAACTGGGATACAATTATTAATAATAATTTGATTAGGACAAGCTTAAAGGGACAGACTGAATTTTATTTAGGTCAAATTTGTTTTTAGCTCAAATTTGTGAAAACTTTACACCAAAATATCTAACTATTTGTCCTTTAATGTATCTGACAGTTTTAACTAAGGTTTTTAAGTGTGTTATGTGTTTTGGACGCTGATAGAAAACTACTGAACGGATTTGAGTAAAATACAGAAATGTCTTGACTATGTATTGTAAAGGTTTCAGTTAGAAATATCGAGTCATTATTGAGCCAAACACAAAAACTAGGTCAAACTGTTTAATTAACAATAAGTACTCCCTGTTTGTAATCAACCATCTAAAAACAAATTCATTTTGATCATGAAGATGCATAGGTATAATGAGCATACTTTACAAATACTCTCAGGTAAAATTTGCGATGTTTTTTGATAATGGTAACTTTTTTCATAAAAGCAGAATGGCCTTTTAATACAGATATGAATTTCTGATTATTTCTTATATTTTTCTACTGTGCTCTGTCTGTAGCAGAGGTGGCCTCGGTTTCCTGTCAGGTTTGATGTGGGAATCTAGAATGAAAGTGCTGTAATATTGCTTCGTGAGTTAATTTCCAGTCACCTTGCCATTTGAAGCCGATTGCTGCCATGAACTGACTAGAATGTGTTTTCCCCTGAAGCCGCAATGTCATCCATGCTTACTGACCTGTAGATCCAAGGTTGATTGCAGCACATAACGAGATAATGCCTTTATAATTTATCACCTTGCCAGTGATGCAGCTCAAGAAATACAATAAACCGAGGCCTTGTGTACAAGCTGTAGAACAGTATGCAAGAATAATTTTGGTAAATTGACTTCCTTGCACACCGTATGGTCTTTCTCCATCCTTTACGTCCAACCTAAACATGTCCAGGTGTAGACAAATAGGACGTAAAACCTCCACTTTAACAAAATCTAATTAAAATTAGACTTTATTTCGTTTCGGTTATTTTCTCTAATCTTTTCTGTAATCTAACAAGGTTTATAAGGCGAGCGTGTTCTGGTGACGAAATAAGCTTTTAAAGCACGTGCCACCCTTTCACCAATCAGACCAACGTTTACAAGAACGTTTCGTATTACGTCATAATTTGGACTGCCGTTTCGTTTTACATTCTGTTTCTTCTTCCCACAATATCGCGATCTTGAAGGTAGTTTCTGATTGGCTGAAGTCGACTTTACCAGACACGCTCGCCTTATAAACCTTGTTAGTTACAATGAGTCGAAAATATCAAAATAACTGAAACGAAATGTAATCTTATTTTAATTAAATTCTTGTTAAGAGAACTACAACTAGCTATAATGGCATTTATTTTTAAGATATATTTTGAATTTAAAAGGTTCGTTTTTAGACTGATGTAAAACACGTCGTAGGCAGAATTTAATGTTTTCGTGTTACTCTCCAATATATCACAATTATTATCCTTCAATGAACCCAGACATTCCTAATATACACTATCAGAATACGTAGTTTATCGAAGTAAACATTTCAGTACTCCATTATTCTGGGTATTTGACTTTTAATTACTTTTTTTTATCTGCGGAGTTACAAAAATGAAGCCATGATTTACTTAAACTCTGGTTTGTAGAGTTATATGATACAAAATAGGGAACATATACAGCTTCCTTAACGTAATTCAATTATCCTTGTTATTTACAAAGGAAGTTTTTCAAATGTTATTTTTAAATACTGTACATCTTTCAATTTTTTCAGATTTTACACTTCAGCCTTAACGGTTGTTTATTGCTACATTGCATGTAGCGAAAAGTGGATGTACCTCAAAGAGGTTTTCAACATTTCGTCAACATAATTTAATGTCTAATTTATACTATTTTCATTGACATTCCAAAGTTGACATTGGTAGATTCATTGCCCAAAGCGAGGAGAAGTTAATGATGTATTATGTGTAGTGAAAGTTAAGGAAATCACAGATGATTAACAATTTTAATTAGAACAAGGGATTGCAATTTAGCAATTGGTATCGATGTCAAAGGGAAAGCCTGACTTTTGATGTGCAATTTCTAAAATAGAAATTTACTTCTATGTATCTTCTTTACCAACCTGATTTTGTCTTATAAGGATATACAAAAAATAAAATTTCGATACCTTATTTGAAATAGTAATTTTTCTCTACGATTTGGCGTTAAACCGAATATTATATTTAACAATACAATATTTGTTATCAATCTAAAACAGCAAATTTTCCAACTATTACGTAAACCGTTCCAAATATTGAACGGCAAGAATATGTCATAACTTTCAGTTAATGTAGATTTTGGCTTGATGTTAATTAAGCGATTAATTCGAGCAAAAATATTTTGAGACTTACAAATTAATGATATACTTTAACGTAGAACCTTCTTCAGAGTTGAAAATATTTTGTTGATAACACAATGTAACAAGATGAAAACCGTGTTCTGAAAAGAGTGTGGAATATATCGCCACCATTCTTGTTAATTTAGATGTTGTCATCACTCTTCTGCGTATTTCCTGAGGTGTTATGTACTTTATGAAGGTCAAACTATTATACACATTATAATTCCATGTTATTGGCGAGTTTATATTTCCCTTGGACTTGCTTATTGTTTGATGTAAAAGAATATCTAAATATGTATTAAACAACTTCAGATCTAACATCTAGCATTTAGATAATAAACAACGGAATAATATAAAATTCGGTGGGTGTGTTTTATTTGCAGGCATAACCCACATACAAATTATTTTTCTCGCCTATATCAGTCCGTTCAAGATAATACTACAGTAATTATGTTATTCTTACACATAAGTAAAGGTTATCTTCTTTTCTTGTCCTAAAATTATTAATAACTAAGCTAAAAATACAATTAAACTAATAATTTGGTGAATAAAAACAAGAAAATAGCAATGGTTTGACTTTGAACACTGATGTTAATGAAACACCTCAGGATATGACTTGGCTTAAAAAAAAGTCGGGCGGCAATGATTATACTTATAAAGTAAAGGAAAAGAAGGTCACCTTGAGGCACCTTTATACGCTATCATCATTATCTGAATAACAATTCTTCCACGATCAGTTGGAAAGGTTGAGCACCGAGAAGGTCAAATGATAAGCAAAGGTTAAAATAATATCATTCAGAATGGTGATGCTAATGCCATTAAGGGGCAAATTGTCTAATCATCGGTAAAAATACGTTTGGTGAATAAAGTCAAATTGTGTAAAAATGATAAATAAAATAACCTCAAGGCAACTGCAAACATCATCAATATTATCTGAATATTCTTTTTTAGAGAAAATGTTATTACGGTTCGAGTTACTTTTAGAGAAGATGTTCTCATGTTCTCGTTTTATGGCCCTAACAGAATTATTATGACCCTCGGCTGTACAATTATGTATAGTAGTACGCTGCTTTCGTGCATTGCAACAACTCATTTCAACAGGACGAAACAAACGTACAGCCATTTATAAATATTAATACTATGCATCAAACCATCCTAACAACATGAACATGACGATACAACTACTCTACCATCCTTAATTTCAACATTGCGATACAACTGCCATCCTTTATTTCAACATGGCGATACAACTACCAGTCTTTATTTCAACATGACGATACAACTACCATTCTTAATTTCAACATGACGATATAACTACCAGTCTTTATTTCAACATGACGATACAACTACCATCCTTTATTTCAACATGACGATACAACTACCAGTCTTTATTTCAACATGACGATACAACTACCATCCTTTATTTCAACATGACGATACAACTACCAGTCTTTATTTCAACATGACGATACAACTACCATCCTTTATTTCAACATGACGATACAACTACCATTCTTAATTTCAACATGACGATATAACTACCAGTCTTTATTTCAACATGACGATACAACTACCAGTCTTTATTTCAACATGACGATACAACTACCATTCTTTATTTCAACATGACGATACAACTACCATTCTTAATTTCAACATGACGATACAACTACCAGTCTTTATTTCAACATGACGAAACAACTACCAGTCTTTATTTCAACATGACGATATAACTACCAGTCTTTATTTCAACATGACGATACAACTACCATTCTTAATTTCAACATGACGATACAACTACCAGTCTTTATTTCAACATGGCGATACAACTACCAGTCTTTATTTCAACATGACGATACAACTACCATTCTTAATTTCAACATGACGATACAACTACCAGTCTTTATTTCAACATGGCGATACAACTACCAGTCTTTATTTCAACATGACGATACAACTACCATTCTTAATTTCAACATGACGATATAACTACCAGTCTTTATTTCAACATGACGATACAACTACCATTCTTAATTTCAACATGCCGATACAACTACCATTCTTAATTTCAACATGACGATACAACTACCAGTCTTTATTTCAACATGACGATACAACTACCATTCTTAATTTCAACATGACGATACAACTACCAGTCTTTATTTCAACATGACGATACAACTACCATTCTTAATTTCAACATGACGAAACAACTACCATCCTTTATTTCAACATGACGATACAACTACCATTCTTAATTTCAACATGACGATACAACTACCAGTCTTTATTTCAACATGACGATACAACTACCATTCTTAATTTCAACATGACGATACAACTACCATTCTTAATTTCAACATGACGAAACAACTACCAGTCTTTATTTCAACATGACGATACAACTAACATCTTTAAATTCAAATGACGATACAACTACCAGTCTTTATTTCAACATGACGATACAACTACCATTCTTAATTTCAACATGACGAAACAACTACCAGTCTTTATTTCAACATGACGATACAACTAACATCTTTAAATTCAAATGACGGTACAACTACCATCAATATAGTGTGCAATATACAAATCCAAACTTTTTTTCCTTAATTTCACTAGATAAATTTAATAAATGGGTTAGTTATCAGTTACGATACATTAACGACGTTACGCTCGATCTCGTGAATTTGCGTACTTACGAACATTATGAAATTACAATAAATTAGCACGAAACAAAACTGTAACGAACTTTTCTTACTAGAATGGCGACAACTCTTCAAAACTGTTATTTTTTGAAGAAATAAGGTTAATTAAGGCATTTATTTAATATACAAACTGTCAATATACTTTTAGGGTCGGTGTCCGGAAACATAATGGATCGAGATTCAATGTCAACTACATGCTTACTCTTTTCGAACATCTGATGGTATATGTACTTTTCGGGATTTCGGGACAAAAGGCATTCTAGATTAATCTCTGATGTCTAATTAAGTCAAAAAACTAAAATCCACGGCTTTGGGTACTCAGATGGCTTCGATGCAGCTGGATTTAAAGTCGGGATCTAATAAAATGATTTCCATTAAATAACATGCAATCGAAATTTTTTTTTTCAATATTCATTTTTAAGTGCTAACTTTAAAAAAAAACCGATGAAAAGACTTTTTCTCAATGTCCAAGTCTGGGCTTATGTGGCTTTAACTTGGACTCGATTTTGCCATTCTATGGACGAAAATTTTGATTAACAGAATTGTCTTGCTTCTACGGATTTTGGTTCCATCAATGCTTTCTTTATTATTTTTGGAATATTTTAATACCCTGAACGATTTGATCAAGAACACTAATCAATAGAAATATCAATGGCTATTTTAAAAAAAATCCTTTACTTTAATTTGAAAATTGGCAAATAAATCATTTAAAGTAAAGTGCAAAAATGAACCAATTGATAAAATGGTAATTAATGTTTTAAAAAATGCCGTCCCATCTATATGTTTGTCTCATCTGAATACTGAAAAGTTTTACAGGTAGGTGGAATTTTGTTCTGAAAGTTGCTATAAATTAGAATGCTTAATTTACGCCTAAAATCCATAATGTGCTACGTAAAGGTGTTTAAGTGTCATATGAAAGCATACACTGCAAATATCAAATCACAACTGAAACAAGCATTTAACTTTCATTTTCAGATAGAAATAATAAAACCAAGCACAAACGATCACAACCGTAAAACAAATCTCGAAATCCATGTGAACACATTGGCAATATTTGAGGAAGTATATCAATAAATGAGTAAATATTTCATAATGAAAAGTGGTAAATGAAATGAGTTGACAGCCCTCCACGTACAGACCGACAGATATTATGAGTTGGTCTAACCCCATAGTTTTTTTAGTGTGTGGGTGAACCTTACTTGATTCGTTCTTCCGAAAATGTCATAATAATGAAAGCAATCACTGTGTTAATTATGATTATCTCACAGAGAGAGAATTATCATGGAATTACTGACGACTACTTAACACATGATAATTACAGCGTAGGGACCCATCCTCCATTAAATATTACCATGACAACCGTGGTGTCGCATGATAGGTGTATTACCTATATAAATCGTGCTTTAGGTTTTGTCTTCAATGTCCCTTCGAAGACCATAATGAAACAACATTGACATATGATTTATTGTTTATATTGTGGTTTAAGTTCCATTTTATTCTACGTTGCTGTGATTTCGATCGATATTGTGTCATCATAAATACGATGAACGACGTGGTCTTATACCTGAAAATTAATCATTCTTAAACAACATTGATTTGCAGACAGAACTTGGTGTCAAGACATTGTATGATGAAGTATCTCTAAACAAGGTAATTATTTTCATTCACTGTGTTTTTATATGTGATTTTATATTTGAAAGTAACCATAAATTTCATTTTATTTTGCTATGATAATACCAAAATGTCATATAAGCTTGTACTACTTTGTTACGTCATTGAAATCCTTAAAGGCCTTTCGTTTTAAGAGGGTTTAAGAATTGCTTATGTAAAACACGAATTACCGGAAGAGCCATATAATATGAATTAAGAAACCATTTTGATCGACTGGTCGTTAAGACTATTTTGAAAGAAACCATATTTTATAATGAAATAATTCAGATGTTTATTCTAATTCTAAAATACTAAAGCAAAACGTCCATTTCGCCTCGAAAAGTGAAAATGTACCAATTAATTTTGACTTTGCAAAACCCTGTTTTGATATTTGAGACTCTAATAAATTCATTCCAAGTTTGATGACTAATTAAAAGCAGAGGTAAAAATGGTCTTTATTCTCCAAAAACTGTAAACAATCTATTTTTGACATCATTAATAGGATTCGAATGCTCATGATTTAAAAGGTCAAACTTATTTAATTATATTGCATCTGTTATCGACGAAGATTTTATTTGCTTTTGAAACTGTAGACAGCTCTATGTTAGTTATAACATAATACGTAATTGATTCATCATGATGACATTGATTTAGTGGATCAAATGTGCAATGTTTACTTAAAAATGGTAAGAATCTGCAGTAAGCCGTTTTAAATTTAATCATCAATCAGTTTGGCATGAAGTGGGCTAGTGGGGATGTGTTAAGGCTAAATTAAGTTGAAAACAAGTAATAATTTTCATTCAAACAGAATTATCATATTTCAACTGTCATTCAATAACCATCCAATACCAATATTACGCATGGAATGGTGCTGCCGACCTTAAGTAATCCAGACTGAAACAAAATAGATTTCAAGTATGCTTGTCATACACCTTGGTAAATGCAATCACTTATACTAAATCTAAAATATTCTGAAATTGAATAAGGGAGAATTCACAGGCCAAGAAAATCGCATACGTGCAGAGTAGAGACTCTGCAAACAGTACTGTTACGGCCTTCTGGGCCTCATCAGTGCAGTGCTGGTACTGGAGTTGAGGTTTGGCTATATAGCCACCTAAGATGATCCCACTTATGTGATACCATCGTATCATGCCAGAGTGCTCAAACTAGCAAGTTAGTGGGTACGCATAATGCCAACGACAATGGTACTCTCCAGATAGAGTGCTCAGCAATGTATGAGTCAAGGAGCGTATACGGCAAACAGTACTGTTTCGGCCTTCTGGGCCTCATCAGTGCAGTGCTGATATTAAATGAAACAATTTAGATTGAAATTAAACGTTAACACACCATGATATCTTCCCGCTTTATAAAAGCACTAGTTTGATCTGATCCGGTTTTGACGGAAGATCAATTTGTGTAATTGACAACTTGATAGGTATTTGAGTAAAATCAATTCTTGCCAGTTGAATTGATTGTACTAATATACTCTTCATTGTATATAAATGTAGATACACTGTGTAATGATTATTACAAATTGGGAACTATTAGAAAATGATTCTTTGTTTACATGTTAATTTTTGTCTGGGCTCATTCGTTTATTATTCATTTTATTAATAGAAATTACTTTCAACAATATTTAATGAAATAAATAAATTTACTAATGGGTTTACAGCGGTCCGCGTTATTTATGTGATTTATCTGATAAAACACTATGTAAGTTGCGCTTAACTCTATTGCTACGCTTTATCATTTTCATGGGAGTTGGTCTGAAATTCAATGTAAACTATCTGTCTGATCTGATTCATTTATCATTCATATCCAGTAGAAAATGCTTATATACAACCATTAAAAAGAATATTAGATGAACTGAATTTACTAATGGATGTACAGCCCGTGTATTACACTTGTAACGCATATTATGTTATAAAAGTCGGCTATCCCTTCCAATTATCAGAATGTACATCTTGCATGGCGTTGACTCAGTGAGTTTGATGTTTTCTCGTTTAGTTGAAGTTCCACGATTCAATTCTGTCATAGATCGAGAGAATACAGTTCCCTTTTTCAGCCTGTTTTTTTTAAGACCAGAACAGGAGAAAACACCCTGCAGATCCAGACCGCCTTCATTTTATTAAATGAAGTATTTATACGGTATCATGTCCGTTCGCCCTGGATCCGTTCGCCCTTGGTCAGGGTTCGTTCGCCCCTATATTATATGACATGACATAGACATTGTATGGGGGGTGTCTGCTAGGTGATTGTCTTGCCTTTTTATGTGTATCGGGGACACATATTATATCAGATATCCAGATATAAAAATAAAAGAAAACTATGTTGAATGCAATACTTGAATATATATTGAATAATAAATTGTATCTGCATTTGTTAGGCAATATATCGGGTGGGCCTAAAGTAATGTCCCAACTTTTGACCTTCACTATTTTCCAAAGCATTTACTCAAATGGACTGAAATTTTGCATATGATTAGTTTATGATATTATCTACCTTTGGTGCGAGTTTGAGTGATATAGCATCATTAACCTCAAACCCACGAACATCCCATATGAAACTTGATTGACAGGTGACAACATGGCACCATGCATATGCAAGGATAATTTCAGAAGACTCCGGCATTGATTTTTTCGGCCTCTAATATTGTTTTGTATGCCATTTAAAGGTTAATGACGCTATATCACTCAAACTCGCACCAAAGGTAGATAATATAATATACTAATCCTATGCAAAATTTCAGTCCATTTGAGTAAATGCTTTGGAAAATAGTTAAGGTCAAAAGTTGGGACATTACTTTAGGCCCACCCGATATATAATAATATAGTATGTACATCGGAGCGAACAAACCCACGGCGAACATGGAATAGGGCGAAAACTCTCTACACATCGAATAGGGCTTGTTAAAAAGGGACAGAAATGAAAGTAAGGTTATTGAACGTTTCCTTAAACATTCTCATAAATTTTGTTTTTCCGAGTCTTTTCGCAATTATGACAATAATAATGTTTTTGATTAAGTATATATTATAGCTTCCAGCCAAGGTACAAAATATCATATTATAAGTAACATTAGACATGAAACATTATTATACTGTTATGTTTTAAATTTCCATTAATACGTTTTCCTTTAGGCTATCAATAACAGTAGCTTTGATATTGCTTTTGATTTAAAAAATATTTTCTTAATAAACTTTGTTTAATGCCCTAGACGTTTTTTTTAAATAAACCAAATCCTTTTAAACGGTTTTTCGAAGTTGTGATGGCTATTGATTTTTTAGAAGATCAATTATATCCAGGTAGTAGAAAAT
This sequence comes from Lottia scabra, assembly GCA_029955415.1. Taxonomy (NCBI): domain Eukaryota; kingdom Metazoa; phylum Mollusca; class Gastropoda; family Lottiidae; genus Lottia; species Lottia scabra. The sequence continues at coordinate 16,279,396 of JARJEI010000001.1, forward strand.
GTATAAGAAGTTATACTATGCGAGAATCAGATATGGTCATTTCTCTGTAACCATATTATATAATGTTTCAGGACATAAAGAATTGTTGTTTATCGATTCAACACATCTCATCGCCTAAAATTGTTCATATAGGGAAAATGACCCATAGTTAGTAATTACCAAGAACTGTGGTACTGCAGTATCGAACTGCTCTATAATTGTAGTAAGAAAATGATGGTTATTGCAAACTACAGGTCGACTAAATCCAGCTAATGTTCACATTCTCCTACATACTTCCAGTTGACAAAGTTTTTAAGATATACCAGAGCAAATATTTATCGAGGTCAACGTTCGATTCATATCATCCCATCAGATGAAAACGTTCAAATAGGGAAATTGAACTACTATTCGTAAATACGCCCAACAGGGATTACAGTTGCTAACTACCCAAATTAAGAGTGGAACGTTAGCTGTTGATGGCAACTGCGAACTGTAATCCTTTAGTCGGCGATGAGCACTGGGAACAAATACTAGCAGTCATAAGATTTACTAAAGCGCCTCTGCCCTATCGACAACACCAATGTATTTTTTTGATAACATTTACGATATAAGAATCTTTTTTGATATAATAACAGTCAGAACCACAATGTATGATCTTTATGGCATCGTGTAGGAGTTGTATGTATAATTCACGTCTTGACTTTATTATGTTTTATGATTGATATTAAAATACCTGTTATTAGATTTAGTCTAAGAATCGATAATCTTGTTTACCGTTTCTATAGCTTCAATCATCTGTAATCAAGCTTGACTTCGTTAAGTTTCATAAATCATCATTGTCAATGTAAAGTAAAATAAAGAAGAGAGGAATTGCCTTGCTTTTACACAATTTTATTGAGACAAATGAACACTTTACGGTATTGAATCACACACTTTTACCAATTTTATGAAATTTTGATTGTGATCAAATTGTTGCTTACATGATTGTTACAAGAGTAACAGCATTCACTGTTTTGGAAGTGTTGATCATCGGAAAGGAAATATGCAGTAACTTTCGATATTTGACGCCAACAATTTCATTTTCTTGCGAACTTGCTCTATAAGCTGATTGGCGGAAAACATGCTCTTGGAGTGGGTTCGTGAAGTTGGTCCATAGTTTCAAAAGGGTTGAGAACCCCTGATCAATGTAATATTTAAATTTCGAAAATTGGAATGGAGCTAAGGTAAATACGGGTCAATTTCCCATAATTTCTAAATCAATACCTCTGTTAGTATTTTGGGGCAGTATAACTCGTAAGCAAATTACCCCCTGCATACGGATACTTCATTAGCCATTTTTTGTTAAAACAAATTTTTCATACTGTTTTAAATATTTTATATTTTCAGTTGTTTTCCTTGACCTTGTCGACCCTTTCCTTGAAATATCCAGCAATACAAATATTTGAAGATAGTAGTTAAACTTAAATGCAATTTGTAAGTATTTCAAGATTTCATGACCTCGACATTTGTTGAACATCAGCTTCATAAGATCATCGACCTTTGACTATCTACTGGTACTGAAATTAATTCTGAAGTTTACTTCAGATATTTCAACTTTTCAAAAGCACTAAGTTTAGCAACTTTGAACTGATCTTGCACGGGACCAAGAGAATTAGTTTTTACACATCTTTGAACACAATTGGCACCTTAACAAAACTAGATCTTTTCGACACATAGTCTTGTCTTGTTATGTATATTAATTTGTCTTGTTATGTATATTAATTAATAACTATCATTTTAACTGAAATGAAAAAAAAATTGATTTGTTTGCTTCTGTTTCATCTTCTGCAGATAGAAAACTATGGGAAAAAAATATCACTCATCTTATAGGAAAGCCAGTCATATGGGAAACGTTATATATTATTGTTTGTCGTCGGAAAAAATGCACCACTTTTAAATTGATTGTTGACGTAGGTTGGTCGATTGCTATAGGCCTACATGGTTAAATTTACCAAACTGTTAGATCCAATCAAGATAAAACTTTAATATATTTTGATGAAACCATGTAAAATTTAATTAAGTTTTGTATCGTTGGCATTTAAATGTCAATGAATTCAATATTTAAAATTTCTTCAAATGCTGACTGGCTAAATATCAGATTCGCTGGTTGACATAGCAATAACTTTCAATGTTGATACATCTTCAGTTTTCTATTTCCATCAATTTTAGTTTGACGTCGATATTTAATTGTCTTAATTTAAGTGGTCTATTATCAAAAAAGTTTGTAAAAACATCCTGTTCTAATGGGAATACTGTTTCGTTTTAAATAACAGTGAGTTAGAAACTGAGAACTCCTCGACAGGAAACAAGCAATTTAAATTTAAAAACAAAATTCTTTATTATTAACGCTGACAAGTTTCTTAAGTTTTTTTTAAAAGCATAGTTTCTTCTACGATTACTGTTTAGATGTTAATAAAGAAAACACTTTACTTGACTGAATAATCTGATGAAAACTGTCGTTTCAGCTCAATAAAGTATTTAATGAAAATAAAATATAAAGATCAATGAATAAAGCATTCTAATACGCAATACTTTTCTATATTGAAAAACAATCATTCAGTTCATACCCTATTCTAGAAAACTAAAAATTAAGCTCGTTTATAAAACCTTAAATTAATCAATATTATGTAAATGTTTGCTATAAAATGGTCAAGGCGAGTGATCAATCAGAACAAAACCAAGATTCTTAAGTACATGTATCTACACGTATTACATACTTAACAAGTGTTTGATTTGTGTGGATAATCTTTGAGAAAAGTGGATTTGCAGAACATGAACGCCGCTTAAGCAAATACAAATTTTAGACGAACTTTAAACGAGTTACAATACGTACAGGAAAGATACCTCGTCTGTCAGATCCATCATCAAATGAAACCGATCATTAAACATAATACAGTAATATTCTTATGTGAAGATCCTTCAGTGGGTGAATAATAATCAAGCATTGATCTTCCATGATTTGTTTTTTCTCATCTAAGAATGTTACAATATATCAACTGAGACACTTTAGTTGCAATTTTTGTGGGGTTATGACTCCTTTTTATCACATTTTAACACAATTTATATAATTTCAGGCATGATGTTCTTGACACCGGTTATCCAGACGTCCACCAGAATTGTATCGGATTCATTGTGTCCGATGCACTTAAATGCTCTGAATAATTCCAGCTTAAGCAATGCAATCCACAATGATATATCATCAGCACAAAGTCCCCCAACATACGAGGAAGCTATTTCATTTACATTACTTAAAAACCTGCAGACAGATTATGGAGCGAGGTATATCACGAACAATACACTGCTTCAGAACGGGTGAGCTTATTTTTTTATGTTTGATCATGTCCCCAAGCAAGTAAATTTGTATATATCACAAATCATTACGTTTCTTCAGTAAACTGAATATGAAAGGGGCACGTTTACCATCTGTTCAACCAATCGTACATTAGTCTTAGAAACAAAACATTTTGGCTAAGCTAATCAGTAGTAGGCTAGTGCGCACAACTCAAACTATGAAAGTTAAAAAGACCACGCAGTGCATAGAAAAATATATATATAAAGTTAAATTAGTTTCATGTGTATTTGATTGGATTGTGTGATTCCCATGAAGTTGTGGTACTTCAAAAGCATTCCATCTTTCATGGACATTTTTTAATAATATATCACTTACATTAATTTGTCATTACAGTTCTCATTCAAGTCATAATATTCACCATCAAATTTGTGATCCACCAAAACATGGATCGAGTGTCTCACCACAGAATCATGATAAACCTAGAACCGGCGAAGCTCCGATTAAAAGTCTTCAAGTTAACACTGAAATTTCGACAGATAACGCCAGGTGTACCCATGGTACTGGAAGACTCAGTATTATCAGCACTACTTCTATTACAGACTTCAATGTAAGTGGTAAATGCTCCATCGCGGGATGATTTTTAGACGAAAAACAGATTATTTTGTGGTAGTCCACGACAGTCTATCGCAAAAATTTAGATAGTTCGAAAGATATGATGACGTGCTTTGCAGGGTACGAAAAAGTAGGCTGGTAAAATAAGAAATTTTCCACATTTTTGAAATGCCTTTGCGCAAGCTTTTTATTACATCGAATCCACCAAGCCCTGATTTATTCTGAAAGATTTAATTGCTAGACCCCAGTCGTTGTATGAATACTGGTATGACCAGTCTAATTACAATCAGACCCTAATTTCGTTTCGTTCGGTTTTTTAAATCCGGTTTTGTAAACACTACATTAGGGTCTGAGAACCACGTGCGATAGAAAGTATCTACGTGCACTCTGACCTTACCTTGATACAAATGACCTGATAAACTAGTCTACAGCACTGAGGAATCATAGAATGCACCTATTGTTCGCGAAGATCTGATTGGATAGAGTTAACGTAGATACTTTCTATCGCACGTGGTTCTCAGACCCTAATGTAGTGTTTACAAAACCGGATTTGTAAAATCGAACGAAACGAAATTAGGGTACCATTTTAATTAGACTGCTTGTATGACCTAACTATAATATTCATCATCCCGAAAATATGTTAATTATTTGTGGATTCGATTTTTTTTTTAAATCCTCAGCTTATGCCTACTTTTTTAGAACCAACATCAACCAACAATTGTCAAAATATCTGGAATACAATCTCAACATAGCTTAAAGGGTCTACCGTATCACGTTCTCATTTCAACATTCTAGTAGCTTAACTAAAGGCTTAAGGTGCCCGGTTGCGATAAAAAGGCGTGAAAAATTTCTTAGGCGTTCTGCTAAAAGATTATTAATCTGTGCTAGGTTTTTATGTTTCTATTTTGTCAAAAGTGTGCATGCCGATACCCCCATTAGACTACCAAGTCTCTTTTTATTATACGCCCACATCTCTCTATATGGACGTATATTGTCGGCATCCCTGTCCGTTCGTCAACATTTACTTGTAAACGCTCTAAATTTTTGAAACAATCAGTTGAAATTGGGAATGTGTATACATATTCATCAAACGAAGATCAAGTTGAATTTGAGATATTTTCGACGTTAGAAGCAGAGTTATTGCCCTTGCCCCAAAATCATGAATATGCTATTACTCTCTTAGTTTTCAACCGATTAGGATGAAACTTAAAATAAACTTTATGGACCTGAATCGAAAGGTTTGAGAAAGTTTAGTTTATTTTTGATTGAATTTAAGGCTTTCTCGTGTTACCATTTGCATGCCGTGGTGCGCGTATACGGCTGTGGTCCACTATCTTTAAATGCATAATGATGACATGTCGATAATATTCAAGCTCGCTCATTTTCTTTTTACAGGTTCATCGTGCACCACCAGAAAACAACAGGACCAGAAAAAGAAGTATTCGCCATTACGCCTGTGTCGTTTTTACTACCCTTCTGGCATTAGGTATTCCAACATTTATAGTTTTAATGACTTCAGGTGCTATATCGGGGCTACAACATCACAATGAGAAAAATTTGAAAAACGAAACTAAAAGATCAACATTACCAATTCCAAATAGTGCTGGTGTTATGCGAAAGAAACGAGATGTTGTAATGGAAGCCATTCAAAAAGACTTTGTTGACCCCATTACCGCTTTAGCGGTATCTAACGAGGCAAAGTCTACTTACGACTTGACACGAGTCTTGAGCAATAGTGAAGCATCAAGAATTCAACGTCGAAAATTTAACAGTAAACGCAGGCAAAAACGTTATCATGACATGATGTACATGATCAATTTTACAAGAATGCATTCTGGATTACATGATCATAAGAATTTTATTAAAAAGCTCATAGAGACTATCATGAAAAACATTAAGATATAAGGTTGCCGATTGTAAAACCGCTTTGTCAGATAAATAATAAAATCTAAATTATTGACAGTATAAGCCAACACATGGTGGTGTTCGTGTCATTGGTGTTATATTATTTGTATGTCATGTCAATAATTCTGAAACACAACTATCAGAAATGAAATTATATTTGTAAATAATTTAGCCTCAAATTGCTTTAAAAATAAACATTTTAAATTTGAACGAGAGTGTATTTGACGCTTGTTGACTTAGTTACAGGTTCAGGGTTAGCAGTTAAAGGGGGTTAAAAACCATGAACATAGGTTTTAAAAATAATATTATGCTGTAAAAACATTGTAATAAATGTGTTAATTTGGAATGTTATATTATTGGCTTTGATAAGCGAAAGAAAATAATAATCTAAGAGAATTGCCACTCCAAATGATACATTTTCTGCTCGTGAACATATGACAATATTATCACTAATGTCGGTATCCAATAATCCAACCAAACCATAGAAAAGCACTTTAAAGCAAGTGAAAATTTTGTGATTTTCATCCAAATATCCAACAAATTTGTGGATATTTTTTAATTTAAGTATGGTTTAAAGTGCCAAAACTGGCAATTAGTTACGTTAACTATCTTTCGTAAAAATCCCACTTTTTGTGTTCATCGGGAAATATCTCACTTGAATTTCTTTCCATTGAAAATAATGCGATCTCAGTCTTGGCATCAGGGAAATTGGACCTGGAGAAGAGTCATAGCCAGACTGAAGTCAGTGAAGGAATGGGAAGTATTGGATGAAATTCACATTAATGATATATCAATCTAACCTACCACGGCCATAAACATTGCAGATATCTGCAATAAGCTAAACATTCTCAATAGGAGTTGACGAATTGAACTAGCTCAAGAAGTTAAAGTAGAGTGAAGTATTTTTCAAACTAATTGCTTTAGTTCGGAGATGCCGACTTAAAGCGATACTACGTCTTAGAATGAAAAAAAAATTAAATTTTCAAACTTGGTCAATAGGAGTATATATTCATCAGGGGACAAACCTAGTGGCATAACTATAAAACAGATTACCAAAATAATCTGTTTAAACACAATAATTGATAAATGCAAATTTAAGGCATTTATCAATAATAATCTGTAATTGTATGGAAAATTACATAGTTTTTTTGGGTTTATTTGATTCTGTTTGTATACTTTGAACTCTGTTGATGAATATATACTCTTATTGACCAAGTTTGAGAACTTAATTTTTTTGATCATTCTACCGCTTTAAACTAGCCATCTATAAGTACATGTACGAAATTGTGCTCGTCCCTTTTTAATATTTCAATAAAGAAACCAATCCAAACCGCAAAATGAAACTAGAAATCCAAAAAGACATTTTAATGAAAAGTGGTATCAGGTGTCTATAAGAGTAAGCCTACCCTGCCTGGCGCCCTAGCTGCTAATCATACACGAAACAAACTACAAAACAAGAACATGAAATAGCGCCAGATGAAAAAGTTCATAAGTTCAAGGGACGCAACTGGTGAAAATACATAATGTCGATAAAACTAATCATAATAAATGTTATATTATGATAATAAAAAATGTCGAGTACGCCCGAATCAATGAGGAAGCATTTAATGATTAAAAGTGACATTAAGTAATCAGAAGAGTAAGCAAACTCTGCCTGGAACAACAATGGTAATAGCTGCTTAATACTAAAGACAAAATAGGGAGGAAAAACAAAGAGTTGAGTAAAAAACAATAAGGTGACAACTCGACAAACTTAAAATGAATCCTAAGCAATAACATCTGCAAATTATTATATTTATAATTATGTATTGTATATACAATACATAACAAGCAAACAAACCAGGTATGAACAATTTGTCGAAAATTTAAAGTTCAAATATTATTTTCTTAACGTCCCCTTTCAGGGTTTTCAGGTTGGCAAATCATATAATCGGAGGGACCATGTACTGCTGATACATCGAATAAGTAGCAAATTAAGCCTGGGTTGAAAAAAAAGGTGCATTTCCCCACTTTGACATTTCCCTTCTACTAAAATCAGAAAAGGCACGAAGGTGTATGAAGCAGAAAAACGTAATGATAATACTTTTTTAATGCCTTTTGTGAGAGGTAGTGTACGGAAAAATAAAAATCCAATATGGCGGCTTTCGTGCCTTTTCTGATTTTAGTAGAAGGGAAATGTCAAAGTGGAGAAATGCACATTTTTTCAACCCAGGCGCCTGTTACATTAACCAGCTAAACCCATTGCCCCCATATAGCTACAGGCTTGATTGTAGGTATCTGCTGCTGCGAAGTAACATTTCGGAATTTTGAGAACTGGTTCTCAATTAATTAACGGAGGCATGATTTGAGAAGCAAAAGATTGAAGTCCCATTTCGCTATAAAACCAGGAAGAAAACATCCGTAAGATCGTATACCATTGATAACGTGCACATTTGGTTACCGTTTCTTTTGTATATTTGCACCCATCATTTATCATGTCATAGATACATGTAAAATTCAAATGAAATTGGACTCGCTCCACACAAAAAAAAATGTTATATTGAAATTTTTAGGGGAAAAGAGGTATTGGTCAGGCTTTCATGTAATATATTGGGAAGTTTTGAATACACAAAACAACAAATGTATAAGTGGACTGAATCCCTCCAGTTCAGCAATAGAATAAAAAGTTATCTCCCATTAATTGAAATCACAATACAGTTCATATTATATCCTAATCATTAACCGATATCAAAGTAGAATTTATTCACTCGACTGACAAATATCATGGGCTAACTGATTAGTCTTCAAAAACTTAATGTTGATCGTACAAAAATAAAATGCACAGACTTTTGGTTGGAGGTAGGCAGGGTTACCCCTGTGTCCGTGAAGTATAAATACTTGGATAACACTTCCGACAAAGATGGCTTACCAGGCAATGTAAAATGCGCCCACTGGAAGATTTGTTTAAATTAAAACATTTGACAGAATAAGTTTTCAGCCGATTTTGATGAAACTTAAAATGTATGTCATTGGACCTAAATCGAAAGGTTTGAGAAAGTTCAGTTTATTCCTGATCAAAATTAAAGCTTTTTCAAGATTTAGGCCTCTTTCATCAGTTTTGAGGAGTTATCGCCTTTTAACCTCTGTACAGTAAGTGCTTCTATCAACACCAATTGCTTGTAAACGCTCTGAAAACTAGAATTTTTGATGGAATCAAATGAAATTCGGTATGTATATACATATTCAGAAAACAAAGATCAAGTTCGAATTTTAGCAATTCTAAGTCTTCAATATGCTATTACTATCTTAGTTTTCAACCAATTTTGATGAAACTTAAATTGGATGTTACTGATTAAATTTAAGGCTTTTTCGTTGAGCGTATATGGCTGTGGTCCACTATCTTTTACTATAGAATTGACAATAAAATTAATGAAATATGACATGATACAAATGTTCTATGACATGAATGCAATTTCCAATACAAGAACAGCACCTGTAATCACAAAGCTTTGAAAATGGTATTTTGCTTAAAACAGAAAGCAGAAGTGGGCATTTATTGCTGTGGTCCAATGTTTTCAAATTATTTTTCGTGATTACCATCCGCATGCCGGGTGGGCGAATATGGCTGTGGTCCACTATCTTAACATTATTGATTGCTCCGTACTAAACAATCATAACTATCAATAAAAACATATTTTACTCAAAGCTCTAGAGTCGTTCTAGACACTTTCATGTTTAAAACTGAGCCCTTTAATCAAAGGTGCGTTATTTTGAAAATAAATACATATATATAATACGTATATAATTTGCATTATAATTAACATTATGCTACTGTTTTATCATTTTGAGTGCTCATAATCACTTAAGAATGAAGCCTATTGAAAATCAGTAAAATCGAAAACTATTTAATGCACGAGTTATTGCCCTTGTTTTGTTCATATTTCAGTGACTTGTCACACTCTCAGAATCTTTCATTTACGGACAACTCTTGACAAACTCTCGGACAAATTGGCTGCCATTATAAAAGTGGGCCATTCCTTTTTTGCTTCTGGCGATATACAAGTAAAATAATCATTGCAAAACGAGCCACGGAGAATAATTTTGTTGTTAAAACCCTTCAGTGCCTGTGATAAAAATGATGAATTTACCGCAATTTCTTTGTCACATGGGTTAATAATATATCTTTTTCAGCATAGATATGCATGGATTGGCCACGTTTTTACCATAGTATATTAGAAAAATGTTGTACTTATTTGAGTACGTTGGGCGTTCAACACTTTACCATCAAAATATTCTATAGGTTACAAAGTTTTTATTTAACTTCTAATGACATGCAAACAAAAAGTCAATACAGTGATCCTGCTACTTTCGGCATTTAGTTTTTCACGCACTTCAGTCGATAATCTAAATTTCACTTCTGGAATTTTTGACTGTGCAGGGGTGTATCATCATCGGATGATTCATCTCCACTTTCCCCTGATATATAAACGTAATTATTGTCGGCGAGGTTTTCATCCTTATCCGTATCAACCATATTGTCTTCACTTTCGTTACCAATTGGAATTGGTATTGCTACATTCCTACGTCTTCCATAAAATGTACTGAAAATAAAGAAAAATTGTGCAAATTTGCTAAAGAGAATCTGGAAAAAAAACCTCGACCCTCAACTTAAATTCTTAGTGCCAAAAGAAGTCGGAAATTGCTGTTTTATGCAAGGTTCTGAAACTGGAAATATTCACCAGACCTTACATAATATGAATGTTTCAGCTGATACTCTGTCAATGACCTTCAACGTTATCAAGGTCACTTAAGGTTAAAGTCACGAGATATACGTCTTTGAAACTTATAAACTTTGAAAATGCACACAGTAATTTCACCGGAAGTTGACGTTAGACAACAAATCTGAAAGTATATATGGATAGCCAAAATCATTGACCTCTGATCCTAGAAATGCCAAGGTCAACAAAGATCAAGGATAATAACGGAAAAAATGAAATTTATTAAACCCTGTTCATTTCAACGATTTTTTAACATTAACTGACTAAATCTATGCTGTAATTGTATACAAGGTCATTTTTTGAAAAAAATGTATACAATTTTTCTTGTAATACAAAATTTTAACAAAAACAGAATCTTACCCGGATGTGCCACATCCACGTCAGATTTTTTGTGATGACTTTAAAAAAATCAATATTATCATAATAATGCCTAAATTTCCAAGCCTTTACATCTATTGGTTAATGAGATAATATACAATTATAAATGTCAACAAAGATCAAAATCTAAAACTGAAAATTAAGAAATTCTAAAACTCGTTCCTAATATCTGAACTAAAGGGCTGAAGCATCTGATATTTTGATATAAATGAGCTAATGTAATGAGGTAAAGTGTGTGCAAAAGCATTTTCGCCTGCTTATGGCACGTACATTTCACAACTGATCCGCTATGCTAGAGCTTGTTCTCTTTATAAGGACTTTCTTGCAAGGGGTCGAATATTAACCGTGAAATTACTGAAACAGGGTTACTTGACACACAAACTTAAAATTTCTTTTAACAAATTTTATGGTCGTTACGGAGAACTCCTTGTCAAATACGACAAATTTGTTACTTGCATTTTGGCAGATTTGTTTAGTCAGGCATGAATTGATCTCGTTGCACCTTATGATTTTGACCTTTATAGTAGTGGCGGGTGTCGCGCGCAAAGCAGACCATGCTTACTCTTTTCGAAACACATGATGGTACTTCTCGTATGGGAAGTCCACTACTATATAATTGTTGCACCCGATTTTGTCATGCTCTGGACGAGATTTTTGATTAACGGAATTGTTTTGCTTGTACGGATTTTTATTATTCCAAAAAATGTATTCTATATTATTTTCTTTCAGACCACAAAATGTAAACAAAATAAAAATTGAATCCGGATGTGTCACGCCCACACATTTTTAATTGACGGATTCACTTACATTGGGTATATTCAATTATGTTCTTATTTCTTCATTTATCCAACAAAGGTCAAGGTCAAAAACGGAAAAAAAAATCTTAACCATCTGAGATATTAACATAATTGAGCTACAGTAATAAAGTGTGTGCAAACGCAATTTCCCCAAAAATGTAAAAAAAAAAAAAAATTAACCCGGATGGGGTATGTTCAATAATGATCCAATTTTGAAGCTTCTACATCTTATAGATCATGAGATATACATACATCAATGTCAAAAAATGCAAAAAATCCGGTAAAGAATACTCAAATAGCAAAATATAAAAAAAAAAATATGATTTTCCATTACAATTAATTTGTCATATATCGTTCGAAAGAGCTTGTAAAAAATCTCTAGATCAATTAGGTCACGTGCGAGAGCAGTCCAAAGTTGTCAATTTTGCTGTGTTCGGACAGCTTTATAACCGGAAGTTGATATCGGAGATCATATATAAAAGTATCATCTAGTAGCCAAGGTCGATGACCTTTGACCTAATAAAGGTCGAGATCATCAAAGGTCAAGGTCACGACATATAAGCCTTCACAAATTGAAAATAATTCAATCGGAAATTGCAAAAAAGCAAAATCGACATTCAAAGATCCATGTCCGTTGTTTTTGTGTAATTTTTATTTTCTTTCATTTGACACCAAAATTTTGAAAATCGGTTAAGCTAAAATTGATGAGAATCGGAGTTTCAGGAAAATAAAAATGGCGGGTGTTTTGATTCCGGGTGGAATTTCATTTTAAAATTGGCTGTATAATAACGATGGCTACCCATCAGTATAATTTCGTTGAAATTTTTTAATTTCGTCGGAAGTTATTCAACCAGAAGTTAAAATCAATTTAAACCGGAAGTGAAGTCAACATTTTGACTGTGTAACTTGGTTAACATTAAGTAACATTGTTTTGTGTCAAAGTAGCAGATCAATCTAACAAAAACTGATAAAAGATTAAAAAAAAATTGAAAAAAAATGTGTGCTACGCAGTTTCGATATTTGAATTCTCTTAACTTATATCATATTGGAATTTTGTCACAAATTTTACAAATATGAAAACCCGAGCAAAATTAGCCCAAAAATTTGACTTCCAGAGCAAAAAACCTGTTTTTGCTCAGGTTGCAAAGTACAACTTGCACTTTTGCAAAAATGGTCCATTTTATATATTCATAAAAAGATTGTAAAAAGGTTGCTGCAGCTGTTGCAGTTTAGGCTGTGTAACCTGTGTAAAAAACGAAAAAAAAAACAAAAAAAAACGGAAACATTTCGATAATAAGGTGATGGCTGTAGATAACAGTCATTTGTAAACAGGTTTGGCTGTATTAAACTTTTTTTCATATATTTAGACTAGTGGACTCTAAAGAGGTCATCACACTTAACCATCTGTATCTGAACGTCTTCTATGATTCTTTATAAGGTCATAGTTTATTAGAATAGTGTTTTATGCAATCAACATAGTTATCCTCCATATCAATATCTGAAATTCATGTCCCAGCTTATGGCCTTAGTGATCATTACCCTGTTTTATTTGTTCTGGATTTTCATAAAAAAAATTAATAAAAATCAGCATATTCATATTGAATATAGAAAATTAAAAAATTTCAAAGAAGACGATTTTCTTTATGACCTTTCTCGGCGGACCCTAATATTGCTATTGAAACGTGGTATTCACTTTTTAATCATGTTCTTGATTTCCACGCTCCGAAGAAACACAGAAGAGTTAAGAGACATACCCAACCTCAATGGTTTAATGAGGAAATTCAGGAAGGAAGGAAGTTAAGAGATTACTATAAGAAAATGAATAAAAATTACTTTTATAAATATTGGAGAAATGAAACTAAATCCTTAATTACAAAATCAAAGGCTAATTTTATTAAAAAATCTGTGAAAGATAAAACGGATTTGAAAATTATATGGCAATTTTTTAATGAAGCTAAAGGTAAAGTTAATATCAATCCTTTTCCTGAAAATATTTTACATAATGATACCGAATATACTGATATTTCTGACATCGCTAATGTTATGAATACTTATTTTACTAATATAACTGATCATATTAAACCAATTTATAAACCACTTTCTCACAAAAATATTACTTGCATTGAAAACTTTGTGTCAGATTAAATTCCACCAAATCAGTTTTTTAAAATTGACTATATTACATGTAATGACGTTTATAAAAACCTTTTGTCACTTGATTGTATTACGTTTATCAGCTAAATGTATTGCTTCTTCTTTAACTTATATCATTAATTTATGTATCTCCAAAAACACCTTTCCCGATGTTTTAAAGCATGCTAAAATTAGACCAGCTTTTAAAAAGGGTGAACGAAATTTAGCCAGTAACTATAGACCTATCTCCATATTATCTACCATATCAAAAATCTTTAAAAAACATATAACTTTAAAAATCACCAACTTCTTTGAAACATATGAACTTTTCTATAAATTTCAATCTGGCTTCCGAAAACATCGTTCTTGCAATACTGCACTAATTAAAATGTGTGATTCGTGGCTTAATGCAATTGATAATGGGGAAATGACAGGAGTTGTCTGCTTAGATTTTAGTAAAGCATTTGACATGATAGATCATAAATTACTTTTAGACAAATTAACTTTATACAAATTCGATTACAGCTCTCTTACTTTGATTAAATTTTATTTAAATTTAAGGATGCAGAGAGTATCTCTTGGTGCATTTCAATCTGACCTTAGTACTGTTAAATGTGGGGTGCCACAGGGGTCAAATCTTGGTCCTCTTCTTTTTCTATTTTTTATAAATGATTTGCCATTTCACGTTAAAAATTGTGACACGGATTTGTTTGCTGATGACAGTAAATTACATTTTTCTCACCATAACATTAATTTTATTAATGCCACCCTCCAAGATGATTTAGTTAATATTAAAACATGGTGTGAGGATAATGGGATGATTATAAATGCTACAAAAACAAAGGCTATGTTAATTGGTTCCAATGTGCATACAATAAATAACCAATTATCATTGACCATAAATAATGTACCTTTAGAAAATGTTACCAACACCGTTTTACTTGGCCTCACTATTGACCACAATCTTGAATGGGATTTTCAAATAAAAAAACTTTCAAATATTATTAGTTCAAAAATCTTTCTCTTAAGCCAAATTAAAAAATGCCTTCCATTACCTTAATGACCTTTGTTTAAACCAATCAGATCTTTGCCCTCTCCTGCGCTGGGATTTTGTTCACGAACAATAGGTGCATTCTAGGATTCCTAAGTGCTGTAGACTAGTTTATCAGGTCATGTTTATCAAGGTAAGGTCAAAGTTAACGTGAACGGCTGTTGCCGCGCCTGGTTCTCAGACCCTAATGTAGTGGTTAAAAAACCGGATTTAAAAAAAACGAACGAACGAAATTAGGGTCTGATTTTAATTAGACTGGTTATATTTTACCATTTTTTGATTATTGTTCTACAGTTTGGGGTAATTCCAATAAAAGTAAATTAGAGGTTCTTTATAAATTACAAAAACACGCTGCAAGGAGTATATTAGATGAAAAACATGATTCCCCTTCGGCACCTTTATTCAAAATTCTAAATTGGTTGACTTTGTATCAACGTATTACATATAATCGTGGCATATTGACTTTTAAAATATTTCAAACTGGAAATCCTGAATATTTGTACAGTAAATTTACAGAAAGATCGAATTTAACGGAAACCAGAATGACACTGAGATCTGAAACACTCCGAACTTTAGATATACCGAAATGTAATAAGACTGCTATGATGAGAACATTTCAATATACCGCTTCTTTACTTTGGAATTCTTTACCACAAACTGTGAAACATAATACTTCCTTATATACATTTAAAAATGAATTGCGGAAATTTGTTCTTGTAGACAAAAAAGAGCAGTAGTATTTATAATCATCCCTAGTTTTGTTGGGTTTTATTTTCTTTCATTTGTTTTTAAAAATCATTTTATATCTTATAATTTAGCTCATATATTATTTTTTTACTTCTTTCATAGTCAATGACTCTTGTAAATGTATATTATGTATATTATTTCTCTTCTATATGTTACTTTGTATATAATTATGTAGTTAAGTGGGACCTATTGAAAATTGGACTATGGTCTAAATGGGTTGCCAAAATAAAGTTATTATTATTATTAATATTATTAATTTTGGAATATTAAATAAGAATGTTGAAAACAAACTTACCTGATCTTGATGAACTGTGTACTGCCAAGTTGAAATGTTCTGCAGTGATTGACTAACTGTACTCAAATGATGCCTTTGGGTTTTTATGGTAAAACGAAAGTTTAAAAAGAATGCTCAACCTAGATTTTTAGGCAGAATTTATAAAATGTTCTCTTTTGAGTACGTTAGGCAATAAACTAATAGTTTGCCCAAAGCGGTGCTAGTATTACTCAAGTATCTTGATCATCGGATTCTCGGTGATGTAAGATGTCTATCAGTTTACAGCCTCCTTTTTTCAAATGATTGAATCAGAGTATTCCCCGTTTTATTTCCCCAAATGAATTAAAAAAAAATATTGTTTCTAATTTTTTCAAAAAAAACGGAGTTTGAGTTTTGGGAGCTCATGAATTAATGAATGTCTAGGTAGTGGAAGAGATTTTACATCAGATATACGTCCTAATATATATAATTTTCATTTAGAAATCTGACCATAGTAATGATAAGCTTACACTAAGTCGAATTTTGCTCCTCTTTTCGACCCAATCCAGATGCAATGTTTTCTCTAAATTGGGTTTTAACCCAGAGTACTTTACAAATTAATATATATACAGCGCTACACTCAAGGATTTATCACTGCTTTTTATACGCCCACATGAAATGGGGGGGGGGGGGGAGCGTATATTGTCGTCACCCATGTCCGTCCGTCGGTCCACAATTGCTCGTAAACACTCTACAGGTCACAATTCTTGACGGATTTTGATGAAACTTACTGGTAATGTTATGTTAATTACCTCCCAAGGATGTACCCTATTGAAAATCAGCTAAATCGAAATATATTTACTATGAATTATTGCCCTTGTTCTTAAAAACGCGTTCGATTTTTGGCTTGTAAACACTCTACAGGTCACAATTCTTGACGGATTTTGACGAAACTCAATGGTAATGTTTATTACCACCCAAGGATGAACCCTATTGAAAATCAGCAAAATCTGAAAATATTTACTATGAATTATAGTTTAAACATATTTTATTGTTTGAAACAACAGGATAAGGACAAATTATACAATTTATAAACCTTCTCCTAGTAAATTATTCACTAATATACAATTTGAATTTAAAAAATTTAAAGAAACTTTAACTATAATTAAATAATTGAACATACATACATAAGAAAAGAAGAAGAAAAAAGAAAAAAGAAAGATAAACTATTTTACAATTCAAATAACAATTAAAAGCATAATACCTAAACTATTTTAGTCATTTTTAAATCGGTGGGACGATGCTATAAAGTTTTGGACTGCTAAAAATATATATTCATTCACCGAACTGGGAAAAAATGGATTTCCATGCAGAAGGATTTGTAAAAGTGTGTCATATGGAATGTGGTTTAAAAAATATAATTTCGTGAATAGTACAGTTCGTTGAATTTGATATTTTCTACAATTAAAGAAATAGTGATAAACATCCTCGACAGATTGTGTACAGCTACACATGGGATTAGCAATAATATTGCATCGGAAAAGATCATTATTTAAACCACTTGAAGAGTATCGTAATCTGGTATGAAGAATAGAAAGCTTACGTGCTCCCACATCTCTGAATTTTGGTAATTTAGACCTGACTACGATTAATTTTTTGAAACTTGAAAAATTAACAGCGTTTAATTGAATGGGTGTAAGGTTTCTATATTCAGTTATTGTCTTAGGAAAAAACGAACGTTGTTTAATTGTCAGACGGGAAATTGGTATTGAAATATTGTGATTGCGTCTTAGTGCATAAGGTTGTGAGTTGGAAGGAATTATGTCACAAAGGAAGGATGGAGAGGAATCATGTAAGATCTTATAAAGTAGACATAATCGTCTAGTTTTACGTCGATCTGCAAGAGGAAGCCATCCCGTTTCTTGATATAAGGCATGCCTTGGGGTGTATATTGTTGAGCCGGATACAATACGGGCGGCTTTCAATTGAAGAAGTTCCAGTTTATTAGAATTTGACTCCGTACACGAATCCCATACTTCGCAAGCATATTCTAATGAAGGGCGAATAAAACAGGTGTATAATTTATTTAAAGATGTTTGTGACAAACAATATTTAGCTTTCCGTAAATGATTTAGTTTGAATGCAGCTTGCTTTATCATATGATCAATATGCAAGTTCCATTTTAAATCCGATTCTAAAATAATACCTAAGTGTTTATGATTTTCGGAACTAGTCAAATGTTTATCATTAAATTTTATGTTAATCGGGTAAGATACAGATTTGTTACTGAATATCATTAATGATGTTTTGTCAGGATTAAAGGTAACAAGCCATTTAGAAGACCAATCCTGGATTAATTTAAGGTCATGATTCGCAATTTGTTCAACCTCTAAAAAACTTTTTGATGATGTTATTAGGCCCGTGTCATCTGCAAATAGTCTTGTTGAACTTTTTAGACCTTCGTGGATATCGTTTATATAAATAATGAACAGTAAAGGGCCCAAAACTGACCCTTGAGGAACCCCTGCGTTGGGAAATAAGATTCTAGATTTGTGATTTTCCACAAGAACTTGCTGGTACCGACCGGAAATATAGGTAGAAATGAGATTTAACAAATTGCTGCCGATTCCATAATGTCTAAGTTTATGTATTAAACCTTTGTGAGAAACTCTGTCAAAAGCTTTCGAGATGTCAAAAAAGATCGTGGCTGTGAAATCCTTTTTGTCTAAATTCGAACAAATTTTATCATAAATTTCAATCAATTGGTGAACTGTTGACAATCCTGGTAAAAAGCCTGCTTGATGTTTATAAATTAAATTATTTTCAGTGAAGTGAGATAACAAATGTTTATGAACTAATTTTTCGAAAATTTTTGAAATACTATTCAATAATGATATGGGCCGGTAATTGGACTTTATATGCCTCGGACCCTTCTTGAACAAGGGAATCACATGCGCCAATTTCCAACTATCTGGGAATACACCCTTAAGTAAAATGAAATTAAAAAGATGTGACAATGGGATACAAATGGTGTCGATGGTAGATTTCAAGATAATGTTGTTTACTGGACCCGGGCCATTGGCTTTGGATGTTTTCAGCTTCTTAATAACTGTTTTGATTTGATTAGGCGAAACCTGTAAACTTGGACAAGATTGTTCCGTGCGTGAATTAAAATTTGGTAGCACTTTCATGTCAATAATTGTTGAAATAGAAGTAAAAAATTCATTTAGTATCTCTGATTTGCTATAAGCATCGCTAACTAAATTGTTCGTGTCGGAAAGGAGATGTGAAATAGTTTTTTGTTGGGTAGGTTGTACAAAGCTTTTCAAGATACTCCAGTAATCTTTTTGAGATGTTTCTTTTAAAGAACGTATTTTTTCATTAATATGATCGTAAAAATATCTTTTTGCATAAGTTTTCATATTATTGAATTTGTTTCTTGCTAATTTGTATGAAGCCAAATGTGTTGGGTTTTTGGAATGCAGGGCCTTCTTTCGGAGTCGATCTCTTATTCTCAATTGCTTTCTAAGATGGGATGTAAACCAGGGTTTATCTTTAGTTCTAACAGTGATACAGGTAGATGGAATATTACATGCAATTAGGTCAGCGAGCTTAGTGTCAAATTTAAGAACACGTTCATTAGTGTTTTCAGTTTCGTTCCAGAATATATCCCAATTTATGGATTTTATATCATCATTCAATTTGGCGAAGTTGGCACGTTTGTACAAGAAGATTTTACGGTTGAAACTATTTGGAATAGCAATATTTATATCCAAGTGGACGTAAGTGGTAAAATGATCAGAAATGTGATTTGGAGTTTCAATGACATCCGCGTCAATTATATTTACATTTTCGGATATCAAAATTGGATCGATTGAGGTGCTCGATGTACTCGTAACTCTAGTTGGTTTCGTTATAGTATTTTCAAAGTTAAAGGCTGAACAGAGGTTGTGAATTTGTTCCTTTGGGTTAAAGAAATTAGAGTTAAGATCGCCCAATACGATTATTTTGTTTGAATCCTCCTGAGCATGCTGAATCCTCCTGAGCATGAAAATCAGCAAAATCGAAATATATTTACTATGAATTATTGCCCTTGTTCTTAAAAACGCGTTAGATTTTTGGCTCGTAAACACTCTACAGGTCACAATTCTTGACGGATTTTGACGAAACTCAATGGTAATATTTATTATCACCCAAGGATGAACCCTATTGAAAATCAGCAAAATCTGAAAATATTTACTATGAATTATTGCCCTTGTTCTTAAAAATGTTGGCTCGTAAACCTCTACAGGTCACAATTCTTGACGGATTTTGACGAAACTCTATGGTAATGTTTATTACCACCCAAGGATGAACCCTATTGAAAATCAGCAAAATTGGAAAATATTTACTATGAATTATTGCCCTTGTTCTTAAAAATGTTGGCTCGTAAACACTCTACAGGTCACAATTCATGACGGATTTTGACGAAACTCTATGGTAATGTTTATTACCACCCAAGGATGAACCCTATTGAAAATCAGCAACATCTGAAAATATTTACTATGAATTATTGCTCTTGTTCTTGAAAACATGTTCAATTTTTAGCTCATAAACACTATAGGAGGCACAATACTGGACAGATTTTGAAGAAATTTGATGTGAATGTTCTTAATAACTTTTCTTGTAACTGTCAAATATATTTGTTTAAAGTCAAAGCCAGTGGGCCAGTGGGCGTATATTACCTTGCCTGGCAAGCTATATATTTTTTCAAAACGACCCAGTTTTATGCGGTGTATATCCTTGACATTTCTGATTAGATTCCCAAATATCTCCTCCGCACACAGTAAAAAAATATAAGGAGACAGCGGATCTCCTTGTCTGCACCCTCTTCCGATTTACATAATTTAAAATTTGTGTTGAATATTTTAGCCCATTTCCTTATTTCTACTCCAAAGTTGAAGAATTCAAGATGTGTTCAATAAAGCGCCAAGAAACAAAATCAAACTCTATCTGGAAATCTATTAATACTATTAGTCCTCGTATATTTTCAACTTCTGCAACAAATCTAAAAAAAATCGAATATTCTCTCCTAAAAATCTTTTAGTCTTAAAACCTTTTTCTGATCGTCATGTTTGATGTTTTGACTAATATTCTTTTACACAAAATTCAACATCTTTATTGTTGTTTGAATTGAAATTTGTCAAGTATTTTTTTTTATTATTATGGTTTCAAATTTTCAGTTCCGCTTATACCAGTGGAACTGTGATGACACTTTAATTGCTTAATTGGATGGTATGCACGTGTTGTTTTCTGTCTTGATTTGAAATTTTTTCAGTATTCTCGTGATTTTTCACATAATATATTATATTGATGAATTCATTTTAATTAACTACGACGTCATGGATAAAACCGTGCTGATAGTTTTAAAAATACTTGAGACCTGGTCTGATAGAACAACATAGCGGTGAATCTGTGTGGTGTAGCTGAGTTCGTCTGCTCCATTCTTCCAAACTTTTATGATAAGTTCTTATTGGTGGTGGTAGGCGTTGGGTTGATTTGGATAGATTTTCTGTGAGCTGTTAAAAAACTGAATGACCTAGAAACAGGCATGTAACCAGCCCAGTGCTTCTAAGGGAGGCGAATGTCTAAACGAGGGGGTCAGTTGATGACAATACTCCTGAAAACGCAATTTTATGTCGTTTTCCGATAAATTGACTCCTAAAAAATTTGAAATTTGGACTCTTGGAAAATTACGATTTCCTGTTATTTCGCAACTAGTTTGGCTTGGAATATCCCGAAAATGTTGAGATTTAGACTGGAAATGTGATTTCTTGTCATTTTGAATATAGTTTGGTTTGGGTTCATCCGATAAAAAATGTTGAGATTTAGACTGGAAATGTGATTTCTTGTCATTTTGAATATAGTTTGGTTTGGGTTCATCCCCTAGAAAATTTTGAGATTTAGACAACTGAAAATGTGATTTCTATTTTCTTGTCATTTTGAAAAGAATTTGGTCTGGGGGACATCCTCTAGGGAATTTTGAGATTTCGACGACTGGAAATGTGATTTCCTGTCATTTTGAAAAGAGTTAGGTTTGGGGACATCTCCTAGAAAATTTTGTGATTTAGACGACTGGAAATGCGATTTCCTGTCATTATGAAACGAGTTTGGTCTGGGGGACATTCAGTAGAACATTTTGAAATTTAAACGACTGGAAATCGCATTTCCTATCATTTTTACGACATAATTAAGGTTCAGAAATGTTTTTATAGAGATTTTGAATATCTCAATGGCAATTTTGCAGGGGGGGGGGCGAATATAATTCCAGGGGGGCACCCCCCCCCCCCCCCCTTAGTTACAGGCCTGCAGAAAGAAAAGAAAAAGCGAATGTGAGAAGAGATAAAAAATGGGGGAGAAAACTATCAACCGAAATAGAAGGAAATATGTTGTTTTTTCGGCAGTGAAACTTTTTACATTAGTTATATCTGATATCAAATAATTGAAAAACATGAAACATACATATCATCAGATGATATTGTTGTAGTAAACTCATTCTAATGATGACATCTGTTATTGTTATTAACACAAAAAGAGGAAAACATGCATTTCAGAACAGAACCCCAACATCCATAAATAAGACAATAGAAAAATCTTAATTAACACGTTTGACGTAAGGGTCTTAACACACCCTTTTCTAACAATGACAGCGACAATTGACCAAATAATCTTTAATAAAGCTCCCATAAGAAAGGCAACACCGTCCAATTATTTTGCCCAGTTGATTATTTCGACATTGAACAGTAGTCATTGAATGTCTTATTAAAGCAATTAGTACAAACATCAATAATATTATCCTTTTAATTAATATTTACACAATTAGAAAAAAATCCTTCTCAATGGGTCTAAAGCTATTATCACACCGTGTTATACAACTTACTCCTGAGCAAACGTCATTCGATTGTTAACATGCAGCTCCTCATTTCATTCAGATTTTTATACCGAAGCTTGCATCAGTGGAAGTGGTACCATCTTTACTCTGGTAACATGAATAACACAACTTGCCAGTACAACGAATCTGTGGTCGAAAATGGGTCTTCCGCGCCAGTTATCAGTACCCAATCAATAGTAAATGGAGTTATTGGATTATTTACGTTTATTTTGAATCTTATCACAATTACATCAATAGTGATATCCAAATGCATGTTGAAAAAACAAAAGGTGTGTTTTTTGACTATTATTTCATCGGATACTGTCCTAGGATTTCAGATTTTCTGTCTTTCATCTATACCAATTACATACGCAAACGGCAATTGGCTGTGTCATTTACGAATATATGCTACTGTAACATGTACTATTGCTACTTTGCTTTGTAATTTAATGGTAACCATTGAAAGATTTATTTGTATGGTAATGCCTCTAGACTATGAACGGATTGTCGGTTGGAAAAGACTAATGGTGTGCAGTTGCGTGATCTGGACGCTTTCCATTTCTTTGGCATATGTTTTATTCTACGAAGGGTTTTCAGGCGATACCGAATGTCGTTTTCTTCTTGTTGGTAATCCTAGAGGGTATGCGGTGACCGGATTCATTATTTGCATTATTGTTCTTGCCGATGTCAGTTTCTACATATATATTCTAAGCACCACTCGGAAACATATTAGACAAATAGCAGCGACAATGGTTGGCGGGGATACACCATACAATAGAGTTTCCTTTAGAATTCGAAAAGAAATACACTTGACATTTACCGTTGGTATTATTTTACTTGCATTTGCAGTTTCATATCTTCCAATGGGTGCCTATATCATATATTTTGGTCTGTTCCCTAATAGGCGTCACAATAGGAAACTATTCACAACGTTAGTGACATTGTACTTGACTAACAGTGTAGTCAACCCTATTTTATACATTTGGAGGTTAAAATCATGTCGAAATGAAATGATTGAAAGATTACTTGGATTTTTAAAGTGTCAAAGTCAACAGTGAGTGGTATTTATGAATTTGTGAAGATTTCAAATTGGGATGTTCTGCATCTGATTAGATAATTCAAATAATAAGATTTTATTGAGATATCAATTGTATCTCATGTCAAAAGTTTATTTACATATTCTTTTAATGTCTAACTTATAATTTATTTAATATGTATTATCTATTAATTAATTTCAAGTGCTAGTGTTATAACAAGTTTGTTTCTATTATAAAACAGTAGCTCTGCTGTTAAACCGATAACAAAGCTATATTTGTGGAATTTAAAAAGGACTTAAATATTTCGGGTTTAACTTGGATTGTCACTCCACTGATCATTGTTACTGTAACGTTACATTATTTTACGATACGAATTTTAAGCTCAAATGAACGTATTAAACCTACTAAACTGTTCAAAATACAAACCAGGACAATATATTTGATAATAACAAAAAATCATTAATGTTGATGGAGAAAGAACATAAATCAGATTCGACTTTAATAAATCGATATTATAATTTATTGTATGTACTCTTCAAATTTTTTGGCGCTTGTTCTTGTTGTTTGTGCTTTGGTAACCATTTTTAGGACACACCATTAATACCATTTTATATCATATAGGTTACATACGTCATCTACCTTGAGGCACCCGCACACGGAGAGAAAACGTCGCATTGTCTGCGGGTGATTTTTGTGGTGCATATATTTATATTAATGTTTTCGGGGAACAATTTATATTCGGGATTTTTAAAATAGATATTAAAAATTCACTCAAATACAAGAAAATTCATGCTCATTACTGTACAATAAGTAATGTAGCATTTGTAGTTAGCAAGTCAGGTCACGTCTAGCCAAAAGGGACATGTGGCATTAAATCGTCAATTCGAAATAATAACAAATAAATAATCAAGAAAAAAAAAATTGTTCATATTTATTTAAGTATCAATTGTTATTGTTTTGTTAAAATAAATATTATGTGTAATAATTGTGAGCGTATGAATAAGTGAATACCATCATCATGACCATCAATGATCTAATCGTTCAATTTTCTAGGTGTGAAAACTGACAACCTGTCAAATACCCTAGATCCCTATTTCACGCAAGAATTCTGCGTCAACATTATCTGCTCTACGCAGAGGCACAACAGGGCCCTCTCTCGGGTGTTTATGGCCTTCATTCGCATACCAATCGATTCTGCCCATACCATAAACGCGTCTTTCGGTTTGCAACTGACAATAGCATCGGTTGATTGCTTCCAGACTTTAATAGTTTGCGAAAATTTATAATAACTTTAATTTAATGTATACATGTATATTAAATATCTCTGTTTTTTTGGAATCCTGTTCATATGTATATGTTAATAAAATATTGCTTACAAAAAAAACAAAAAAAAATAGTTTGCGATCGCTCTTTTGGTAGTGTATTTGGCCGCTTCTCCTTCGAACCTAACTAACCGATGAAGAAACTCCCGCCACAGGCTTTAATCGAATAGAGCACGAGGTTCCTGGGACGCTATGAATAGACGTATATCTGTCAAAAGGTAGTAAGGGGTGAAAGGTTTGAACAGTCATCACCTTCTTATTCCTGAGTACTTTCATGACATTCATATACAAGGTAGTTGCTCTCGAAATTAAAGATAAATGCATGGTCATCCCAAATCTTGCACTACCCTGAAACGTTCATGTGCTGACTCTTGGCGGTATAGAATGCGTATGGAATGCGTATGATAACAATGAACCTTAAAGCCTGTCCAATTCGTAGCATCGAATACATGCCCTCTTATTACGAATGCTTCGTAGAGTCCTAGGTCTGGTCCATTTGAATTTAGCGCACAAGTAGCAGACGATCAAAAGAGATTTGGTAATACATGTATATAACTCTGCACAATGATTTCAATCCAAACCAAACAATATTTCTGTTCGTAATCCAAAAAAAAAAAATGTAAATAGTATGCTGAAATGAACATAACATACGTGTTTTGAGTAGGATTCCAGGAAACTCATTTTGAAGTATTTCCATTTCATATTGTTTTGCAAAATGATAAAACAATGCTGGCCTCTGATGAATTGTTTTGTTGAGTGTCGGCCGAAGTGTGATATAATAGTTTCATCAATCGACAAATTTTGTTCTTGAGGGTTACTAGTTAGATATTTGGAAAAAAGTGGTCAGATTTAAAGGGTCATTCTGCTTTTTTGAAAAAAGTTTCTATTATCCAAATCATTGCAAATGCTACCTGAGAGTAATTTTATAGTATGCTTATTGTATCTCTGTATCTTCTTGATCAAATTGAATTTGTTTTTAAAGGGCTAATTACAAACAAGGAGTACTTATTTTTATACGCCCACATGAAAATGTGGACGTATTTTGCCGTCACCCCTGTCCGTCCGTCCGTCTGTCTGTCAACAATTTCTTGTGTATGCGATAGAAGCCAGAGTTTTTATCCGATTCGAATGAAACTTGGTATGTGTATTCATCTTGATAATATCTCGGATGAGTTCGAAAATGGCGCAATTCCAGTCGTCGGTTTATGAGTTATTGCCCTTGACTTAGTGAAAAAACGTTAAAATTAACTTGTGTATGCGATAGAAGCAAGAGTATTTGCAACAGTAATATTTCTGTTCGTAATCCAAAAAAAAAAAAAATGTAAATAGTATGCTGAAATGAACATAACATACGTGTTTTGAGTAGGATTCCAGGAAACTCATTTTGAAGTATTTCCATTTCATATTGTTTTGCAAAATGATAAAACAATGCTGGCCTCTGATGAATTGTTTTGTTGAGTGTCGGCCGAAGTGTGATATATAGAGAATCTCACCCGAGTGTCTTTTGATATCAGATATATCAACACAAGTTGATAAAGTGGAAAAACTCCGAGGCTTGCCGAGGAGTTTTTCCACTTTTATCAACGAGTGTTGATATATCTGATATCAAAAGACACAAGGGTGAGATTTTATTTATCATCCAATATCATTCTAAAATCGAAATATGCGAAACAACAACTTTCGAGGGGTGAACTGCAGATTATTGAAAGAACTTTCGAAGGGCGAAATCAATATGACGTCATTGTTATTAAGACGTCATTGGGCGAATTGTTTATCACGTGACCATATTGGCCAATCAATGATTCAGAAAAGCAGTATCTCCTAGTAGATATAGTGCAGTAGATACTGCTTTTTATCATACAAGCGATATCTACTGTAGAATACCTTATTGGGTGATAAAATAGTTTCATCAATCGACAAATTTTGTTCTTGAGGGTTACTAGTTAGATATTTGGAAAAAAGTGGTCAGATTTAAAGGGTCATTCTGCTTTTTTGAAAAAAGTTTCTATTATCCAAATCATTGCAAATGCTACCTGAGAGTAATTTTATAGTATGCTTATTGTCACCCCTGTCCGTCCGTCCGTCCGTCCGTCTGTCAACAATTTCTTGTGTATGCGATAGAAGCCAGAGTTTTTATCCGATTCGAATGAAACTTGGTATGTGTATTCATCTCAATAATATCTCGGATGAGGTCGAAAATAGTGCCATTCCAGTCGTCAGGTTATGGGTCATTGCCCTTGACTTAGTGAAAAAACATTAAAATTAACTTGTATACCCAATAGAAGCTAGAGTTTATATCCGATTTGAATGAATCTTGGTATGTGTATTCATCTTGATAATATCTCGGATGATTTCGAAAATGGTGCGAATCCAGTTGTCGGTTTATGAGTTATTGCCCTTGACTTAGTGTAAAATCGTTAAAATTAACTTGTGTACGCAAAGGAAGCTAGAGTTTTTATCCGATTTGAATGAAACTTGGTATGTGTATTCATCTTGATAATATCTCGAATGAGTTCGAAAATGGCGCGATTCCAGTTGTTGGTTTTTTTAGTTATTGCCCTTGACTTAGTGAAAAAACGTTAAAATTGGTTTGTGTACCCAATTTGAATGAAACTTGGTACGTGTATTCATCTTGATAATATCTCGGATGAGTTTGAAAATGGCACGATTCCAATTGTCGGTTTATGAGTTATTGACCATGACTTAGTGAAAAAATTGTTAAAATTAACTTGGTATGTGTATTGATCATGATAATAACTCAGATAAATTCGAGAATCGTGGGTTTCTAGTCGTGACTTTGTGAGAAAAATGTTAAAATTAACTTTTGTATAGATAGAGGCTAGAGTTTTCATTCAAATTGATTCATCTAAATATCAGCTCAAATAAGTGCGATGGTGCAATCAACTTTTTCAAATATTCAAATTTGCTGAAGTGGGCGTATGTTACCTTGCCTGGCAAGCTATCTTTAATTAAGCAGTTTGACCTAGTTTTTTAGTTTGAATTGATAATTTTATCAGCGTCAAAAAAACATAACCCACTTATAAACCTTACGTAAGGTTTTTAAATATTTTAGCATGTTATTAGCGTTTAAAAATTAACGGCTGGATTTTTTTACTTTCAGATACATTAAAGGACACATAGTAAGAGATTTTGGTGTATAATTTTCATAAATTTGTGCAAAAAAAATTTTTAACGTAAAAAATAAATCAGACTGTTCCTTTAGGCTAATTCATCAACTTATGTCACCTAAATGTGGGTTCAAGAATGGTTAGAATGAATACAAGATTGTAAGTGTGTCGGCTGTATCTTGATGTTGACATAAGGGAAAACATTCCCAGCTCAAATAACAAGACAAGAGAAGTGTAGTTTAAGTAAAAATACAAATATTGACTCAAATCATATATGGAAATATTGCACTGCATAGTTGCAAAAAGAAAAAAATTAAAATTTATGTTTAAATATTTTTTTATATTTCTGTAGTCTACCCTATCCACAATTGTTGTGGACACGATAGTGAGCTGTTTCTTCATAATAACCGAAGGATGAACACTATTGAAAATCAGACTGATTGAAAAAATAGTTCATGGGTTATTGCCCATACTTTTGGAAATATGTTGTGGACACGATAGAGAGCTTGTTTATTAGTGGATTTTTAAACTCAGTAAAAACGAGTCCGAGGTCATTATCCGACTTATAGACCGTTTCTTTCAAAAATTAAAATTTTACTATTAAATAGTTTAAAACGACATAGCAATTCTTACAAAATCATCCCTTAAAAGTCAAACCTGTCCTTTAAAAGTAAAACCTGTCCCTCAAATGTAAGACATGTATCTAAACCCCTGCACTTCAGAATAAAGAACCTCTCACATGTTCAGAGGTTATTACGGGATTTGAAGCAACCTTAAACATCAAAGAAATATTCCGCCATATGTTTATAAAACGTGTTAATTACCGTTACACTCTCAAATTACTCCTGTAAAAAGAGAATTAATATTTCCCGAGATTCGCTAGTAAAGCGGGAAATTAATGTATATTTGATTTGTCAATGTAGACACGTGACAGTTTAGTCACGTGTTGGTTACTGAACTGTGTTACGTTTGTATACAAACGCCATTCTATAGTCTACCTTGCAACAAAGCACTAAGTTTAATTTTATTTTGATATATTTACCAATACTAGTCTGAGTATTGACTCTTGAGACGGTTTTTGCATTTGGTATCAGACACAGGTTTCCAGAATTTATCATCATTAATAATGTTTTTTATCTTTGGTTTTTCCTGACCGGCAAAATCGTTATTGAAAGAGTGTTCATCTATCTGATATGGTAATTAAATAATAATTATTCACGATGTATTATTGCACATGCTATTACTGATTTTATTACTGTAGATTGTAAATATTTAATTGTTTATAAAAGCCGGCATCCATAGCGCAAGGTTGGCTAATCGGCAAATATACCATATTGTTATTTTGTCTTAATGTAGAAAAGGATATACCATGGCAATCTCAGAATCATTTACTGACAACTCGTGTCAACCCCCGGACGAAATGAAATGAAATGAATGGAGTTTTACGTCCTACTTTCTGCACCTTTATGGGCTAATTGAGGACGGGCAAACGCCATGCAGTGTGCAATGAGGGAAATTTTGCCAGGACAGCGGCATTAGCCTGCTCTTATTTTCGATTTCCAACTGTCGAGGGATCTTTAACGTGCACAGCCAATAGCACACGGGGCCTCGGTTTATTGTCCCATCCGAACGACTAGACGCTTTTACATGTCAACCCCCGGACGAATTGGCTGCCATTATAAAAGTGGACGTATTACAATGGCAATCGTTATTTTTTTTTTATATTAGACCACATTATTTCTGTTCCAGATTCTAGCTATAAGTTGAAAATTAATTAATTTGTTGTAAACTTATAGCTATAATAGATAATTATAATAGAATATAATCTACAACAAATTAATTAATTTTTGAATTTTTTAAACTTATAGCTAGAATCTAATTTCAGTCAATTTTTATACCTAAGCTTGCATCAGTGGAGGTGGTACCATCTTTACTCTGGTAACGTCATGAATAACACAACTTGCCAGTACAACGAATCTGTGGTGGAAAATGTGTCTTATGTGTCTGTTATCAGTACCCAGTCAATAGTAAATGGAGTTATTGGATTATTTACATTTATTTTAAATCTTATCACAATTACATCAATAGTGATATCCAAATGCATGTTGAAAAAACAAAAAGTGTGTTTGTTGACTATTATTTCATCGGATACTGTCCTAGGATTTCAGATTTTCTGTCTTTCATCTATACCAATTACATACGCAAACGGTAATTGGCTGTGTCATTTACGAATCTATGCTACTGTAACATGTACTATTGCTACTTTGCTTTGTAATTTAATGGTAACCATTGAAAGATTTATTAGTATGGTAATGCCCCTAGACTATGAACGGATTGTCGGTTGGAAAAGACTAATGGTGTGCAGTTGCGTGATCTGGGCGCTTTCAATGTCTCTGGCATATGTTTTATTCTACGAGGGATTTTCAGGTGATACCGAATGTCGTTTTCTTCTTGTTGGAAATCCTGGAGGGTATGCCGTGACCGGATTCATTATTTGCATTATTGTTCTTGCCGATGTCAGTTTTTACATATATATTATTAACATCGCTCGGAAACATATTAGACAAATAGCAGCGACAATGGTTGGCGGGGATACACCATACAATAGAGTTTCCTTTAGAATTCGAAAAGAAATACACTTGACATTTACCGTTGGTATTATTTTACTTGCATTTGCAGTTTCATATCTTCCAATGGGTGCCTATATCATATATTTTGGTCTTTTCCCTAATATACAGCATAATAGGAATATCTTCACAACGTTAGTGACATTGTACTTGACTAACAGTGTAGTCAACCCTATTTTATACATTTGGAGGTTAAAATCATGTCGAAATGAAATGATTGAAAGATTACTTGGATTTTTAAAGTGTCGAAGTGAACAGTGAGTGGTATTTATGAATTTGCGAAAGAGGATAGTTTTCAAATTGGGATGTTCAGCATCTAATTTAATTAGAATAATTGTCATTTGTCATGTTGTTCGAGCGATGCGCAGAACAGGTGTTTTTCTACACACTCCTCGATCATTTTCATTCGGGTTTTACTTGGATTGGAACTTCATTGTTACTGTACCGTTGAATTATCATCGATCTGAATTTCAAGCACAATGAGCTTTTTAAACCTACTTAACTGTTCAAAATACAAATATATGATAGTAACAAAAATCATTGCTGTTGATGGAGAAAGAACATAGATTTGTCTTTAATAAATCGATATTATAATTTATTGTATTATTATTTTTTGCCCTTGTTCTTCTTGATTGTGCTTTGTTAACCATTGTTATCTTGTGCGCTATTATTACATACAATTAATACCATTTTTATACGCCCACAAGAAATTTGGGGGCGTATATTGTCGTCATTTATGTGCGTTGGTCCATCCACAATTTTTAACGGATTTTGAAGAAAATGTATGTGAGTGTTCGTTATCACCCAAGGATAAACCCTATTGGAAATCAGCAAAATAAAAAAATAGCCTATTTACTATAAATTTTTGCTCTTTTTTGTGAAAATGCGTTCATTTTTAGCTCGTAAACACTCTATACAGGCCACAATTCTTGACAGATTTTGACGAACCTGGGTGTGAGTGCTTGTAATTACCCAAGGATGAACCCAGTGAAAATCAGCAAAATCAAAAAATATTTACTATAAATTGTTGCTTTTATTTGTGAAAATGCGTTCATTTTTAGCTCATAAACACTCTATACAGTCCACAATTCTTGACAGATTTTGACGAACCTGGATGTGAGTGCTTGTAATTACCCAAGGATGAACCCTATTGAGCAAAATCGAAAAATATTTTCGTTGACTTATTGCCTCTGATGTTGAAGACGCGTTTAATTTTTAGCTCGTAAACACTCTAGAA
This sequence comes from Lottia scabra, assembly GCA_029955415.1. Lineage (NCBI taxonomy): Eukaryota > Metazoa > Mollusca > Gastropoda > Lottiidae > Lottia > Lottia scabra. The sequence goes on from JARJEI010000001.1 coordinate 16,311,600, forward strand.
GTTACAGTTCTTGACCGATTTTAACAAAACTCTATACAGGCAACAATTCTTGACAGATTTTAACCCTTTTGAAAATCAGCAAAATCAAGAAAAATACATAATACGAGTAAACAAAAGATTCCTTATACGCGTCATCCGTGAAAAATCGAAATGTGTGTTTTTTTGACGCATGACGGATACCGCTACCACATAATATGGACTTATACCAAAAAGTCCAACCATTTCGATTTTTAACGCATGGCGGATCCGTTTGACGTATATATGGAATTACGTTTATTGTATTAACAACGCGTCAAATTTTTAGCATGTAAACACTCTAGATTCTTGATGGATTTTAACGAAACTATGTGTGAATGTTTATAATCATCCAATGATGAAGCTTTTTTTTTGACGAAACTTGGTTTGAGTGTTCATAATCACCAAAGGATGAATCTTATGAAATCCGTCAAACCGAAACTTTATTTAATAATCATTTTTGACTAGGCGTATTACCTTAATTTAAGGAAACATATATGAAAACATACAGCCAATAGCATTCATAACTAGAACTTACACTTAGTTAAATTAGTTGACTACCGGTCTGACTGGTCTATACAGTGGAGCAACCGTTTTTATAGATCAAGAATAAATTGTTATCCTCCGGTTTTGTAACGAACGGTTGTAAACCGTTGGTAGCTACTATATCAACCGGTTCCTTAACCAACGGCTATACAACCGTTCGTGGTTAAGCTTATTTAATTATTCTCTCTACCGGTTCGACTGCAACCGGTCAGTTAACCGTTTTGATAGTGTTTTTAATATAACTAAAGTAACCTAAATATTAGGTTGAGTTTGTTTCTATAACCAGAGCCTATAAATCAAATGCTAGTACGGTTATTTGAAACTTCCAGACACACCGGTTACAAGACAGTATCCCTGTAATGTATTATTAGAATTTGGGAACATGAATCGGTTTGTGCCAGAACAACCGTTTGAGGGTATTACGTTACTGGTTACCGGTTCCTCTACAATTCACATTACATTCTGTACTTTTTGCACCGGTTCTTTATTTTCTTATCCATTGCTTAAGCTAAGCTTAATAGATCCAAAGTGCTCAATGTCTTTAAGGCATATGAGCCCAGATTGTTATGCTCTCAGGCTCTTTTATAGGCTTTGGTTAGACTAGGACATCCAGCTCCCGAAAAAGGAACGAAATCCAGTTTAACGACTGAGGTGGCGCTGAATGCAAAATGGCTGATTTTTATACTTTGAAGAAGAAAATAAATGAATTTTAAGTTAATACGGCTACATTAACAATAATTATGATAAATAAATACGATGAATAGGTGATCTATGTCATTTTCTTGGAAAATACTATGTACAAGGTAAGTGACAGAGGCGTGACTTGCTATTTCACGCATTTATCGATGAACGAGATTTGTTACTATTTTTAGATCACGACCGCGATCTTTCTGTTTATTTTACATTCTAATTTAGAGAAGGCCTCATTCTGCAGATGAGGAACCGTAACACCCTACAGCATGTACTGAACTCTAAGATCTACCCTAGAAACTAGAATATCACAGTCTTAACTATCTCTTCCAAAAGCCAAAGAATGAATTAATCCGACCGTCTACACTGAATTAAGAATCTACCCCAGGCATCTTACAGCTTAACGTGTTCCCTTCCATAGCCAATGAATGAATGGCTCTTCTCCTCAGACCGACTCCCTGATACTATGTTCTAAAGCTATACTTATACTTATGCATCCAGGTGGTTTCCTAATTAAGGAAATCTGTGTATAACAGATCTTAAACCATCCCCTGTGTTCAGTTAAGACTTTTAACTGTTCCACATATGCTATTACTTTTCATGTACCCGACAATAAAAAGATGTTGTATAAGATTGAACAATGGGAGACTTATAATATAGATAAGCGGACATCTTGTCAGCTGTGCTGTAATAACTTCAAGATTGTATCATTCTTTATTCAGTTAAGACGTGTCGATCATAACTCTGTTGCAACGTCACCCTATGTTGTTTTTATCCAATATAGAGGAGAATTGACACTGTACATCTTCTATCCATTGTTATGAACACTGTTCTTTATTTGTGATTAATAATAGACAGTGTTCAAACAAATAAATGGACAGGAGCAAAATGGACACCTATTCTTAAAAAAAACAATTATACTATCACATAAACATATACATATTCAAACTGTAGACAAAATCAATTTAAAACTTTTTAAAATGTATATTTCACGTCGTAGTCCTTGAGGGTTTTTTTTTGGTTTTTTTTTTTTTATGAAGAATAGTTGGCATTTGTTTGGACTTATTCCAATGAGCAATTTTGGGAATTTTTTGAAATTCTCAACAACCATCATCCGTTCATCAAACTAACCGCCAACGTCAGTCACAAAAGCATCGATTTTCTCGATACCACTGATTTCAAAGGAGATTCCGTGGCAGAGACTAATAAACTGGATATTAAGGTGTATTTCAAAGAAACTGATACTCATTTCACCCAAAACATACCTTTTCCGGTATAATTAAATCACAAGTTTTACACAAGATCTTCTGATTTCAACCAAGCCTGTACGATTGTTTTTCTCAAAACTGAAAGAGCGTGGATGCTCAAAACGATTTTTACGAAACATAAAAAAACTCTAGCACAGATAGCAGCGAAGACCAGATACTATGCCAAAGGTGTCCGATCCAGGAGCATTTATCATGTGAAAGCTCAAATGTAATACTTGTATAATATTTAATTTCGTGTAATAAATGCCCCAAACAATATGTAGGAGAAACTAAGAATAATTTACGCACTCGTTTCAATGCTTACAGATCAGATAAAATTAAAGGGACAGTCTGAATTATTTTTGCTCAAATTTTTGAAAACTTTACACCAAAATCTGTAACTATGTGCCCTTTAATGTATCTGAAAGTTTTAACTAAAAACATCCAGCCGTTAATTTTTAAACGCTAAAAATATGCTAAAATTTTTAAAAAACTTAAGTAAGGTTTTCAAGTGTGTTATGATTTTTGGACGCTGATAGGAAACTACTGAACGGATTTGAGTAAAATAAACGCCTAATTGTAGAGAAATGTCCCTCTTGTGTAAACACCAAAACTAGGTCAAATTGCTTAATTAACAATAAGTACTCCCTGTTTGTAATTAACCCTTTAAAACCAAATTCAGTTTGATATAGAGATACAATAAGCATGCTTTAAAAAATACTCTCAGGTAGCATTTGCGATTTTTTTTATATTAGAAACTTTTTTCCAAAAAAGCAGAATGGCCCTTTAAAGAAAGACAAGCCCTTTTCTAATCATTTCAACCTCGCTTGCCATTCAATAAACGATCTCACCCTAACCCGGAATCTTGTTTGACCTGTCCATTCTTTAACTCAACTCGTTTCTTTATCAACACCTTAAATAATGCCAAATTTAACTATTAGACCTATTAGAAATATGTCTTAATAGGAATAACTTTAGCTTCAATGAAAAAGTTTATCTTCAGATATCTGGCACTGCCACGGGGAAAAGATTTGCACCATCATATGCAAACATATTCATGGCAGAATGGGAACGAGAAGTGTCTCCACTTTGCCCATTACTTCCTCATTTTTATGTCCGCTTTCTTGACGACATTTTTATAGTTTGGACCCACACAATAGATGAATTCTGGGAATATTTCGATATTCTCAATAATTACCACCCTTCAGTAAAACTTACCGCCAACATTAGCGAAAACCGTATTGATTTCCTTGATACGACAGTATTCAAGGGCAATGATTTTACTACTTTTGGAAAATTAGATATCAAGGTTTTCTTTAAGGAAACTGACACTCACCAACTTTTGTTTAAATCCTCTTTCCATCCTAAACATACATTTTCGGGAGTTATAAAATCCCAAATATTACGGTTTCACCGAATTTGCACGCTTGAGGGGGACTTCGAGGAGGCTTGCTCTATAGTTTTTATATGCCCACATGAATATGTGGTCGTATATTGTCGTCGCCCCTGTCCGTCGGTCCGTCCGTCCGTCGGTCTGTCGGTCCGTCCGTCAACATTTCTTGTGAGCACTATAGAGACTACAGTTCTCATCTGATTTTAATGAAACTTACTATGCTCCTTCAGATTAATAAGATCTCGACCAAGTTCGAATTTGACGTATTTTCGATGAACAGTTTTTGAGTTATTGCCCTTGACTTTGTAAAAACGCGTCAAATTTAGTTCGTGAGCACTCTAGAGACTACAGTTTTCATCTGATTTTAATGAAACTTGGTATACTGCTTCAGATTGATAAGATCTCGGTCAAGTTCGAATTTGACGTATTTTGGATGAACGTTTTTTGAGTTATTGCCCTTGACTTTGGAAAAATGCGTCAAATTTAGTTTGTGAGCACTCTAGAGACTACAGTTTTCATCTGATTTTAATGAAACTTGGTATGCTCCTTCAGATTGATAAGATCTCGATCAAGTTCGAATTTGACATATTTTGGATGAAAGGTTTTTGAGTTATTGCCCTTGACTTTGTAAAAACGCGTCAAATTTAGTTCGTGAGCACTCTAGAGACTACAGTTTTCATCTGATTTTAATGAAACTTGGTATGCTGCTTCAGATTGATAAGATCTCGGTCAAGTTCGAATTTGACGTATTTTCGATGAACATTTTTTGAGTTATTGCCCTTGACTTTGGAAAAATGCGTCAAATTTAGTTCGTGAGCACTCTAGAGACTACAGTTTTCATCTGATTTTAATGAAACTTGGTATGCTCCTTCAAATTGATAAGATCTCGATCAAGTACAAATTAGACGTATTTTGGATGAACGGTTTTTTAGTTATTGCCCTTGACTTTGATAGAATGCATCAAATTTAGTTCGTGAGCACTCTAGAGACAACCGTTTTCATCTGATTTTGATGAATTTTGGTATGGTCCTTGAGATTGATAAGATCTCGGTCAAGTTCAAATTTGACGTATTTTCTATGAACGGTTTTTGAGTTATTGCCCTTGACTTTGTAAAAACGCGTCAAATTTAGTTTGTGAGCACTCTAGAGACTACAGTTTTTATCTGATTTTGATGAATTTTTGTATGCTCCTTTAGATTTAAAAGATCTTGATCAAGTTCAAATTTGACGTATTTTTATGAACGGTTTTTTGAGTTATTGCCCTTGACTTTGTAAAAACGCGTGAAATTTAGTTCGTGAATAGTCTAGAGACTACAGTTTTCATCTGATATTAATGAAACTTGGTATGATCCTTGAGATTGATAAGATCTCGGTTAAGTTCAAATTTGACGAATTTTAGATGAACAATTTTTTAGTTATTGCCGTTGACTTTGCAAAAACGCATCAAAAATAGTTTTGTGAGCACCATAGAAGTTAAACTGATTCTGATGAAACTTGGTGTGATCACTGGAATTGATAAGATCTCGGTCAAGTTCTAACATGAGGCATTTTCGATGAACAGTTTTTGAGTTAATGCTCTTGGCTTTTTATTCTTTAGATATAAAGAAATTAGTATTATCGTTAATTAAAACATGATCATTTCTGACATCTGCCAGTGGGCGTATGTTACCTTGCCTGGCAAGCCCTGGTTACAGAATTACAAAAACGTGGATATTCAAAACGATTTCTTCGAAAAATAAAAAATTCAACCCTTTGTGAAATAAAAGCCAAAGCCAATGTTCCTTCCACCACCGACCTCTCCATAAAGTCTGAACCCTGTTCCAAAACATCTTGTTTGATCTGTCCATTCTTTAACTCAACTCGTTTCTTTATCAACACCTTAAATAATGCCAAATTTCCAATAACAGAAAACCTTTCATGCAACAGCAGCAACATCATCTACGTGTACAATCTGTCAAAAACAGTACATTGGGGAAACTAAAAATAATTTAAGAACACGATTCAATGGCCATAGATTTGATATTAATCACAACCTCGACAAATCGGTGGCTAAACATTTTAACCAGTCAGACCACAGTATAAATAATATCCGAATTACCCCTATTGAAAAAATACAGGAACAAGACGATATCCCAACAAGAACTTACAGACTTCTTCGAGAAAATTTCTGGATAAATACTTTAAATACAATGCGGCCTAATGGTCTTAACGTCCAGGTAGATAATCAAATAATTCCTTTTGTTATACTTTTCAGTAGCACAGCTTGCCTAGCCATACCAATTGTCAAAGAACTGTATAAGGAACTCCAACGTCTTTTCCCTGATATATTTCAAAAACAATTAGTTATTGCATTTAAACGTAATAAGAATTTGAATGACATTTTAGTTCACGGAAGATTAAAAGCCATAACAACGTAAAGTTTCTTTTATTTTAGTTTTCCTTTTAGAGCTGATGCTCCTTCTCATTTAATCATTCTATATTTATTTAGTTTTGCAGGATGTTGGTTACTGAAATAAAAAACTACGATCCCATACCTTTTGATTTTATCTGATATTCTAAGATTTATAATGATCATTGTAATTATTCATTTTTTTTGTTGTGGATTGAGCTGAATTTTCACCTCGGCCTGTGCTTTCGTAATTCCAATTATATATTGTTGTTACAACCACTCTCACCTAACCCGGATTGAACGTATAGAAATCTGATGAAACCACCAGATTCCGACAATCTAGAAAAGCCTACTGGACTGAGACATCAAATACAGCAAGACCTATAGGACTCAATGTTCATCATTATGCCTTTATAGCCCCGTTTAATACAACCAGTAATCTAGCAAGCAAGATAGTTCATGCCCACTACATGAGTCTTCAAGAGAAAATGATAGTTGCCTACTCATAAAATCAGAACTTTAATGACAATCTGGTTCATAGCAAACTAAAACCAATTAGTAATTGATTCTTATTTTTCTACTTTCAGATCAGAACAGAAGAAAAACCTGAATCAAGACCCTTAATCAGTCATTTTTGTTGCATACCAGAAAAAACGGTAAACAGACTATACCATATTCAGGAAAAATGAATCAGCGGGTAACCCAAATGGGTTCAAGAATGGTTAGAATGAAAACAAGATTGTAAGTAATGAAAACAAGATTGAAAGTGTGTCCGCAAACATGCTGTATCTTGATGTTGACATACGGAAATAAGATTCCTCGCTCAAATAAAAAGACAGAGAAGTGTATTTTCTCATGTAAAATTATAAACATTTATTTAAAATAATTCAGGAAGTATTGCACTGCCCAATGCACATTTGCAAGGGGAAATAGGCATCATAACTAAATCATTTTTTATATCAACCCATGTTTGTTCTAGATTCAAACAAGCATCCACGCGTTTCATAGAAAAGAAATATCCGTGGTCTTCCACCAGATTCCCAGAGAGCGAAAAACATTACTTCAACTATAATTGTCCGCTTCATCATTTAAGATCTCAGACCATAAAAATTGTGGTAGAAAATGTCGGTTTTGAAAAGTTAATGATGGTTTTAGAATCAGATATCAAATTCCTAGCTAGTTCCGATTTTCTGAAGTAACCAGAGTGCAAAAACTATGGTTCAAGAAAAGATGAAAACAGTTATAGGAGTCGCACACGTATCCGTTTCTGCCCAAAAAAGCTCGCCCGGTCACTTTTTGGGGGTCCGTGAGGGGTCCGCTGGAGATCCTCAAGAGGTCCGCAAGCGGTCATTAGCCTAATTTTCATTTCCGCGCGAGTTTTGAACATGTTCAAAAAACTGGGGCGGTCGAAGCTACGCGAGAGGTCCCCATGAGCGTGGCGCCAAGTCCGCTTCAAATCCGGTCCTGACGTTACGCGGACCATGCACCGCTCCGGATGTCTTCCGGTCTTTGCTCGGATCTCGCTCGGATCTCGTCCGTTTATAAGAAACCGGGCGAACCTCGCCCTGACGTGGCCATGAAGTCTCCCGGATGTGTCACGGAAACAGCCGAGCGGGAGAGCGTCCAACGAGATCCGGGCATATAAAAGGCCGGTTTTGGCGCGGCGAGTCATTTCTATTCCGGGTGACTTCCTGGCCAAAGACGGGCAACCTACGGGAGAACTATACATATTTTTTCAACAAACGGAAGCGTCCGCGACACTCCGGGCCAACAGATGACCGGGCCAGAGACGTTGCTAATAAACGGATACGTGTGCGACTCCTATTTAGCATGTGTCCTTAACAACAGATTCATGAACATCAAGAGCCACTAACTCATATGTAATAATTACTAGCTCATTCCTAACTGATGATTGGTCATTCTTGAATTATGTGTTGCAGACTCGAAAATTAAAAGGAAGTCATACAGATGGGTGAAGATATTGCAGTATATAATTTTGAAAGAACATGATAACCACAAGCTTTAAAGAAAAGTTTATTAGATTTTATTATCAATGCAGTTTTGTACTCATTATATAAGGGAAATTACTCTACATTTAGGTGACAATTAATCTTTGTTATGGATGAAGCAGTAAGTATAGTTTTAGGTGTTATAGGACATACTCTCCTATAGAAGCACCGGCCTAGGTCACAAGTAGAGACAATTGATTTCATCATAAAAACTTAATAAATTTAGATAAAATACATTTTTATACGCCCTCATCTCTCTATGAGGACGTATATTGTAGTCACCCCTGTCCGTCCGTCGGTCCGTCCGTCAACATTTGCTCGTAAACGCTCTAAAAACTAGAGTTTTTGACGGAATCAAATGAAATTTGATATGTGTATACATATTCATAAAACGAAGATCAAGTTCGAATTTGAGCTATTTTTAATCGTTAGAAACAGAGTTATTGCCCTTGCCCCAAATCCGTCGGTCCGACCATCAACATTTGCTTGTAAACGCTCTAAAAACTAGAGTTTTTGACGGAATCAAATGAAATTTGATATGTGTATACATTTTCATAAAACGAAGATCAAGTTCGAATTTGAGCTATTTTCGATCGTTAGAAGCAGAGTTATTGCCCTTGCCCCAAATCCGTCGGTCCGACCATCAACATTTGCTTGTAAACGCTCTAAAAACTAGAGTTTTTGACGGAATCAAATGAAATTTGATATGTGTATACATACTCATAAAACGAAGATTAAGTTCGAATTTGAGCTATTTTCGATCGTTACAAGCAGAGTTATTGCCCTTGCCCCAAATCTTAAATATGCTATTACTCTCTTAGTTTTCAACCGATTTTGATGAAACTTAAAATGGATGTTATTGGACCTAAATCGAAAGGTTTGAGAAAGTTTTATTTTCTCCTGATTAAATTTTTTCCTTTTTCGACTTTTTCGTTAGGCGTATATGGCCGTGGTCCACTATCTTTTATAGTGTGATGTTACTGATGACGTCAGGAAATTGTATGTAATGGCATCAACTGGTTCATCTGATTTAATTCATCTTGTTTAGCTCACACCTTTTATTACATTATTGAAGCCCACTACAATGGTGGAAAGACAATGAGCATAAATATCAAATTCTTTCACATCTTGACAAGATCTATTTGAATGTACCAGCAACTTCATCTCCACCAGAACGTGTGTTCAGGTCTCGGCGGTCCAATATGGACAGATTAATCTTTTTTAACAAGTTTAATAAAAACTTAAATTAACATTGTAAATAAGTTGACTGATTCTATTATTTTAAATTGTGATTTTTATTAACAATTAATTTGTGATGTGCCAAATTTTCATTTTAATTCATGTTTTTGCCTTCAAAGAAGCGTTCATGTCTATATTATGATCAACAAAGAAAGTTAAATAATATTTATTTAAAAAATTATTGTTTTAATAATAGTAAATTTGTTAATGTTAAGATTATTATTATCAAATTTGTATACGCCCACATTGAAATGTGGTCGTATATTGCCGTCGCCCCCGTCCGTCTGTCCACAATTGGCTTGTGAACGCAATAGAGACCAAAGTTTTGCTTAAATTTGAATACAATTTTATGTGTAGGATTATATTTAAAAGATCTAGGACAAGTTCAAATTTGGGTTCGATTCGACAAAAATTCACCGAGTTTTACACCCAAAATACGTTAAAAATGGCTTGTGAACGCGAGAGTCCACAGTTTTGGTTGGATTTGAATAAAATTTTGTATGTAGGATTATATTCATAAGATCTCGGACAAGTTCGAATTTGGGTTTGAATCGACTAAAATTCACGGAGTTTTACACCCAAAATGTGTTAAAAATGGCTTGTGAATGCGATAGAGACTACAGTTTTGGTTTGATCTGTATTAAATTTTGTGTGTAGGATTATATTCATAAGATCTTGGACAAGTTCGAATTTCAGTTTGATTCGACAAAAATTCACTGAGTTTTACACCCTAAATACGTTAATAATGGCTTGTGAACGCGATAGAAACTACAGTTTTCACCTGATTTGAATTAAATTTGTTGTGAACATTTGTATTCATGAGATCTCGGATAAGTTCGAATTTGACGACTTTTCGATGAATAGTTTTTGAGTTATTGCCCTTGACTTAGTCAAAACGCATCGAAATTTACTTGTGAACGCGATAGAGACTGCACTTTTCACCTGATTGGAATGAAATTTGGTGTGAACATTTGTATTCATAAGATCTCGGACACGTTCGAATTTGATTATTTTTCATTGAACGGATTTTGAGTTATTGCCCTTGACTAAGTCAAAACACGTCGATATTGACTTGTGAACGCGATAGAGATTGAGTTATTACCCTTGGCTTGTGTACGCGATAGAGACTACAGTTTTTACCTGATTTGAATGAAATTTGGTTTGAACCTTTGAATTGGGCTATTTTTCAATTAACGTTTTTTGAGTTATTGCCCCTGACTTATTCAAAACACACCGAAATAGGCTTGTGAATGCAACAGAGATTACAGTTTTCATCTGATTTCATTGAGATTTTACGTAATCATTTATATTCCTGAGAACTTTTAAGTTTTAATATGACAATTTTACATTGATTGGATTTTGACTTAGTCATAATTCTTCAAGATTGAAAGTTTAATTCAGAATTTTATTTAATTTTGTGTTCAAAAGATATAAACTATATTTTTGACAGGTTATATTTTTTATACGATTTGACACCAATTTTGGAATGCTCTTGATATACTAAAAAAATTATAAGGGAGGTGGGCGTATATTGCTAGGCAACCACTTGTTGTTGTTTCTCTCGTCGAGTTTTAATAAGATGGTGTGCATAACAGAACCTAAATTGCTCACAAATTTGAAAAAAAAATAAATGGTAAATATCAACCCCGCAATATGTCACAATAAAATTTTGCTTTTGTGCTTTTGGAAATGCTTTCCCTCTCTAGCTTTCTCTTTCTATTTATTTACTGATAATACCTTTTCTTGGGCTCCATTTTGTTAAACCGGCTCTTCTTAAACGATTTTTCTTTTCCAAACCTCTTCTGCATGATGTTTTTTCTTGGGTGGGAATACAATCATCTTGAAATTCAAGGTTTGTGACTAAAGAACAAATTTTAAAGACGGACTCTAGTGTTGTTAAGACTGAAATAGATGTAAGTCTATTTTTGTTGTCGAGATGCAAATGAAGTTGTTGAGCTTTATTCAATTAGAATTTTGCTACAAATCCCATGATCAATCTAAAGTCGTGGGATGTAAAATAAATATAGCCACGACCAATAAATGGTAATAATTTGGTCTACATGTTGTTGAACTGATGTCATGTGGTTACAGGAACACATATTTGTTACACAGATTTGTTGGTCAAACTTCGAGATTTAATCACAAAATGAGTGATATGCTAGTAGACCGGGAGCCCAGAGACATTTGCCTAAGTGAGATAGGTACCAATGCTGGACCCCAGGGACATGTTACTAGGGATGTCTTTCATAAAAATGGATTTCTGGCAGGTCACAACCCCTGCGTTAAGCCACCAGGGGCTGTCAAAGTCCCCTAAAAAATGACTTGGTACAAACATGAAATGTACCATGGAACACAAATGCCGGAGTAACTGACTAGTCATGGGATTGAAAATTATCCATATGCCAGACACCCATACACCTGCGTTGCCCCTACCAGACCCCTAAATAGGCCCCTTAAAATTGACCTGGGTCAAACATTCTAGGTACCACATAAAACTAACTTTTTTTGAAAGAACACAGTTTAGTTCATTCAAAAATGCATGTACCAGACATACATACCCCTGCGTTGCCCCTACCAGACGCCCCCAAACTTGACCCCTTAAAATTGACCTGGGTCAAACATTCTAGGTACCACATAAAACTAACTTTTTTTGAAAGAACACAGTTTAGTTCAATCAAAAATGCATATACCAGACATGCATGCCCCTGCGTTGCCCCTACCAGACCCCAAAATAGGGCCTTAAAATTTCCCCCATCTGGATTTTGCATGACGCAAGTTTATTCATGCGCAAACAAACAATATTTACCGGTTATGATGTCATAATCTTCCTTAGCAACGGATATGACGTCACACAACCATGGCATCACACAACTATGACGTCATCCATAGCAACGCACGTGCAACCTGAAGACATGCCATACTATTTCAGAGTTCATTGTAAACATTTAGTTTAGTTTTAGTGCCAACATGTGAAGTTGGAATAAACTAGGCCTATTCAGTAAGTAGATTATACATTATGTCATATACTGGAATATACATAAAAGTAAAAGCTTAGAAATGGAGGTAAGTCTTACAAAAATCCAGAAATCGTACTTTTTGTTAGGTAGGCCAAAATATTAAAGGGACAGTCTGAATTTTTTTCAGGTCAAAATTTTTTTTTGCTCAAATTTGTGAAAACTATACGCCAAAATCATTAACTATGTGTCCTTTAAAGTATCTGAAAGTTTTAGCTAAAAAAATCCAGCCGTTAATTTTTAAACGCTAAAAATATGCTAAAATATTTAAAAACCTTACGTAAGGTTTTTAAGTGTAAAGAAAATAGAAACCAAGTACTGACGTGTGTTATGTTTTTTGGACGCTGATAGGAAACTACTAAACGGATTTGAGTCAAATAAACGCCTAATTGTAGATAAATGTCCCTCCTGTGTATTTAAAAAGTTTCAGCTAGAAGTATCGAGCCTTTATTAAGCCAAACCAAAAAACTAGTTCAAATTGTCTAATTAACAATAAGTACTCCCTGTTTGTAATTAACCCTTTAAAAACAAAATCAGTTTGATACAAAAGATGCAGAGATATAATAAACATACTTTAGAAATACCCTCAGGTAACATAAGCGATTCTTTGGTAATGGAATCTTTATTGAAAAATTCAGAATGGCCCTTTAAGCATATCTATGGTGCTTAACTAAAAAGGTTAAAAATGACAAATACTTGTGCGGCTGAACATGTGATAAAAGGGGGGTCGTGTCAAAAATGCGAAAACAATATTTCATTTTAAATCAAGTGAAGTGTGTTTCAGACAGCAGTAAAATCTATTTTTAATTTCTTTTTTCAGGCTGACATAAACCTATCTAATCAACTTTGTTTTATCTGTAAGAAGTCAGAGGGGCAGCCTAAGGTAGTTGAAAGTAACACATGGGTGTCACTGAAAAAAGCTGCTGAAAGAAGGCTGTTTCTCAAATCGGATAAGTACAAAGTTGTTACAACTGATTTAAATCTACAAGAAAATGAATCTGTCGAAAATGAAAATCATTATTATCATTCTCTCTGCTACAAAAACTACACTGCAGTAAAACGTACATCTGCTGATGTTGGGGATTCAGATGCAGGGCCATCCACCAAGGAACCTACCACTCGTCGTAATAGCATGCTCCCCTCGTCTGATAAAAAGGGGATAATGAAAGGCTCTTGTATTTTCTGCACAGTGAAACGAAAAACAGTTAACGGTAAAATTGAGCCACTGTCTAATTGCCTTACATATGATGGATGTCAGTCAATATTCGAAGCTTCAGAAAAAAGCAACAATGAGCGCATCAAGTCTCTTGCTCGAAGTGAATTTGACCTTATAGCAGCTGAGGCCCAATATCACAAATCATGTAGGCGTGTATTTTTTAAGGTAGTAGCACTAGCAGGTAACAAACAGCAAACCAACCTCACCGTAAATCAAGAGTTATCCATAAGAAAGCTTCATGCAGATACATTTGATGTGATCTCAATATTCCTTGAAGAGGATGTCACCACTAAGCAGCGCCCAGTTTTTGCAACTGCCTTGTTCAATTTGTACAAAGCAGAATTTTTGGGGGCAGGAGGAAATTTAGATGACATAGTCAGCTATACCTGTCAGTGTTTGACGAAAAAAATCAAGGAGAAATTCCAAGAAAAACTATGTGTAAAATCCTACAATAGCCGTCAAGGAAATTTCATCTATTCCGCTGACATGTCAGAAATGGATGCCCGTGCATCCCTTGAAGAAAGCCAGGAAAGTTCAAAAATGCAGAACATGATGTACACTGTAGCACTTCATCTGCGGACTGAAATGTTGAAGATGGCAAAATGGAAGACCCCTCAGCCAACGACGGTAAATAACCTCAAAGCAGCATCACCTAGTATTCCAGATGACATAGAGATATTTTTTCAGACAATGATGTGTGGGTTGAAGAAGCCCGCTGGAGAACAAAGTAAACAACGCATCAAGCGCAAGGCCATGTCATCGGATGCTATATACAATGTGACCAGGGGATCCGTTCGTCCATGGAAACATACGGTAATGGCCCTTGGCTTGGGCACACTTACAGGATCTAAGCTTCTTCTAGGTATGATGAACAGATTTGGCTATACAATAAATTACAGTGAAGTCAAAGCTTTAGAAACCGAATTCGCATTTAGCATAGCCGAAAATGACCAAGACACACCAGATGGTATGTGCCTGGAACCATCCTTAGCAACGGGTCTTGCCTGGGATAACTATGATGTTAATATGGAGACCCTTGACGGGAAAGATACTCTTCATGCGACAGTGGGTACATGTTACCAAAACATAAGCCACAATCAAGATGTTAATATTCAAGGGTATCGTGATGAACGAAATCGACGAAATTTTAATGGTAGTTCAAAAGACATACCTCCATACTACAAGTCTTTAAAATCAGCTACATTTACTGAATTCACCTCAGATACTGTTGAAGATGATCACCCCAACAATACAGAGGATGCATATAAACTTGTTGTGAATCTTTCTCCGCTTGATTTCTTTTGGTTTCTACAGTCTACTCTAAAGCCTATACCTCGTTTTACCGGTTTCATTTCTCAATATGTAACCGATAACCTGCCTCAACAAAAGATATTCTATATGGACCCGATATCAGCTGGACCAACACGAAATGATGTGGTTCGAGAAACGATGATCAGAACGATGAATGTGGCTACAGAAACACAGCAGGAACACATAGTTGTA
Source organism: Lottia scabra (assembly GCA_029955415.1). Classification (NCBI taxonomy): domain Eukaryota; kingdom Metazoa; phylum Mollusca; class Gastropoda; family Lottiidae; genus Lottia; species Lottia scabra. The sequence goes on from JARJEI010000001.1 coordinate 16,326,861, forward strand.
ACGTATGATCTTGCAGTTGCATTGAAGGCATATGCGATACAGGCAATAGAGACTCCGCTCTTTGACAAATTATTAATACTCCTAGGCAACTTCCACTTAGAAATTGCCTTATATGGTGCATATGGTACTTTCATCAAAGATTCAGGAGCAGAGTATTTGTTGACTGAATCTGGTGTCCTTGCCTCAGGCTCTGTCATGGGCTTCTTAAGAGGTAAATTTTACAATCGCTGTGTAAGGGTACATGAATTACTGGCGCTAGCCATGGAGCAAAAGATGTATGCACAGTTCCTTACTACGCGCCCAGCAGAAGAATATGAACTAATTAAAGAAATGTTGGGTGACATGCCTGAAATAAATGAAAGTGCAGATACCCTAGGGCATTACTTGAAAGATGATTTCCAGCTTCATATGCAGGAATATGAAAAATTCTTCAAGGAGGTTCTATCTGGGAAGTTAGGGCCTACCGCCCAGTACTGGGCTATGTATATACTGATGATAACAGGGGTTCACCGTAACTTGATGAGAGCTATTCGCACCAATAATGTCTCTGGCTACACTTCAGGTCATAAGTATATTCTTTGGACTAAATCGCCAAAACTATGCAAGATGGGGTATGCTGTATCTTAAAAAACTGGAAATTGCATTACCGGAGTGCCAAGATGTGCTTTTTCGATAAGAAGAACTAGTAAAAATTTCAGTCGATCAGCAGTGGACATAATGTTGGAGCAAACTGTGAACCGGGATGCAGCTTCGCCTATGCACGGAATCGTTGGATTCCAAAATTCGGAAAATTCTATTCGACGCTGGTGCATAACTGCAACGCAACGAGGTTTATCTGTGACAGAGCTGAGACATCTAGTTGGGCTGGACAAAGAGGAACAACCGGTGACACAGCTGAAGATGAGACAAGTAAAAAAAGACAACAAGGATCTAAATGCCATTAAGACGACAATCACTGAATTATGTGATCCATTCACTGTAGGAGAGTTGGCGCATGATCAACTGATTAATCTTGCAAGCGGCCGTGCTGCAAGCAAGAAAACTAAATTGTATTTGACAGAAACCTTTACAGAAGGTCAGAATAGAAGCCAACAGTTTCTGAAAGAATGTAACAACAGTCCTGTCAGGTTTTTAGAGCCCATAAAGAGACGAAAAGTTGAAAATTGTGCATTTGAAAATGCCAAGAGCACGAAAGCAAGTAGCAAAAAAGGAAAGCCTGTCGACAGTATCCGCGATGTATTTGGTCGCATGCTGGTTGTAGCTGCTGAAAACTCCAATCTTGACCTTAGTCATGTTATGACTTATCCGATCACCCAATACCCGTTGGCTTTGGCACATCCAGATGGTGGTATGATGAAGACTCCTAAAGCTAAATTACTCGGAAAGCTGGAGAAATTTCAGGATGGGACATCTCACCCAACATTTTCTGATGGCACTGCAACAATTATTGATGGAGGCTTGTTACTTCATTCATTTCTTTTGGTGGCTGGTCCAATCACTTCTTATGGGTCACATCTACTCATACTCTGGAAAGGAAATTCACGTCTTGTTTGATGCATATCTCCCATCTTCAATTAAAGGATCCGAAAGACAATTGCGAGGCTCTGTGACTAGTCCTTTCGTTATTTCTGGAGCTGAACAAAGACCAAGGCAAAATGGAATCCAGCTTTTGAAGAATGAAAATTTTAAAGACCAACTGGCCATATTCCTGCTAAAGGAATGGGGCAATCCACAATACGGACATATCTTGACTGGTAGAGTCTTGGTGGCTTCACATGGTGGTAAATGCAACAAATACACTTGGAATGAGATTGGTTCGTCTGTAACTGTAGAGCAGCCAATTACATTGCAGGGTGTCCACGAAGAAGCAGATACCCTAATAGCTCTGTGTCTAAACTGGGTGGCAAGATCATTGTAAGGGCTTCCGATACAGATGTTTTAGTAATCTTATTGGGTATGCAGAGTTCTGCTGATGAAAGACAGGTATTCATGGACTGTGGTTCTGGGAATGATAGAAGGTTCATAAATGTAACAGCTATTCAGGTTGCTTTGGAAGAGAAGCAAGTAGGGCTTTCTGCTGCTCTACCTGGTTTGCACGCTCTAACAGGCTGTGATTTTACTGCGTCTTTTTATGGAAAAGGAAAGATCAAGCCATTTGAAGTCTTGGAGAATGATAACACCCATCGCTTCATCGAATTCTTCCAAAGTATGATGAAAGTTGAAGAAAGCCCAGACCAAAGCATAGCTGAAGAATTTGTTTGCAAGATGTATGCTTTCAAGAACTTGACAAGTGTAGATGAAGCAAGATATGCCAAACTCATACAGATGACTGGAAAAATAGACAAGGTAATCATCTAGATATCATTTCTAGCCAATGTGTATTGTATGTTAACCAGGGCTTGCGAGGCAAGGTAATATACGCCCATTGGCAATGGCAACTGTCGGAAATGTTTTTATTAACTTTCAAATTAAAGAACTTCATGTCTACAATCCAAATTTGAAGCGTTTTTACTAAGTCATGTGCAATAACTAAAAAAATATTTGAACTTGACCGAGATGTAACCACTCATCCGATAATTTTAATTTTCGAACTTAACCGAAATCTCATCAATATATACATATATGTATATTATACATGCGTATCAAGTTTCGTTAAGATCGGACACAAACTGTACCCTGTATTGTGCATAAAAGAAATGTTAACAGACCGACGGATGGACGGACAGGGGCGACGGCAATACACGTCCACGTGTGGGCGTATAGAAAATGATAATTTAACTAAGCTCATTTATTTTTATTTTTCAGAATGAGCCTTTGCTAAATGCAAAACGAATTGACTGTTCTCTTCTACCACCCTGTTCCAGAACATTACAGAACAAAGTGAAAAGGGCGAATTATGCTGCCATCATGTGGGGAAATGCTAAAAATCCTAATCCTACAGATGGAGTAACTCCGACAGACTATGGCTGGAAATGTGAAGAGGGAATCTATACTCCTCAGTGGTTTGATGGGCCACAAATCCCGGTAAAATTTTTTCCAGACAACACTGATGCTGGTCCGATAGAACTAGAAACGGATGCTGAATATGCTGACATAGATGATCAGCAGTCCTCGGATGACGAAGTTTGGAACTCTGACTCTGATGACAATGACATTGATTGATCTGGTTTTCATTTGCATTATACAGAAAAAAATGTTTTGGGTAACTTGCCTAGATCTTATGTATGCTGTTAATGCGCACTAATTTAGATGTTTTGGTGTCGTATGTGTGTTTTAAGCGACCGTTCCACATATCTGTTATAACTATTGTTTTCTTGTCATTTCATTTGGATCACATTAATTGTGAACCGCCATATCATTCTGAAGTCGAAGATTAAATCTTTTAGTTGATAGCTAACCAGTATTCAGATTTTAGCAATTACTCTGTTACTATATAATGAAAACTGCTTGTATATAATAGATCTCAATTGGGCCAAACGTTATGATGTTCTGAAATTCTGGTTTTATTAGTAAGAAGGCCATCTAGTATCTAGTAGTAAGAAATTTCAAATTTTTTTTTATGTGCTGATCCACATAGAATGTGATGAATATTTGGTATTCTATATATATATGTCTTTGAAATGCTTTGAAATATGTATATTTTACATGCTGACAATTGAATTTTTTCCCATGAAATAATGTCTTTTTAATATATTTAATGTTTGTCAATTTTAAGGGGCCAATTTTGAAGGCATCTGGTAGGGGCAACGCAGGGGCATGCATGTCTGGTATATGCGTTTTTGATTAAACTAATATGTGTTCTTTGAATAACGTTAATTTTATGTGGTACCTAGAATGTTTGACCCAGGTCAATTTTAAGGGGTCAAGATTGTGGGCGTCTGGTAGGGGCAACGCTGGGGTATGCATGTCTGGTATATGCATTTTTGATTGAACTAATATGTGTTCTTTCAAATAACGTTAGTTTTATGTGGTACCTAGAATGTTTGTCCCAGGTCAATATTAAGGGGTCAAGTTTTGGAGGCGTCTGGTAGGGGCAACGCAGGGGTATGTATGTCTGGTATATGCATTTTTGATTGAACTAATATATGTTCTTTCAACTAAAGTTAGTTTTATGTGGTACCTAGAATGTTTGACCCAGGTCAATTATAAGGGGCCTATTTAGGGGTCTGGTAGGGGCAACGCAGGGGTATGTATGTCTGGTATATGCATTTTTGATTGAACTAATATATGTTCTTTCAAATTACGTTAGTTTTATGTGGTACCTAGAATGTTTGTACCAAGTCATTTTTTAGGGGTCTTTGACAGCCCCTGGTGGCTTAACGCAGGGGCTGTTACCTGCCAGAAATCCATTTTTATGAAAGACTTATCCCTACTAACATGCCCTTGGGGTCCAACATTGGTACCTCTCTCACTTAGGCAAACGTCTCTGGGCTCCCTGTCTATAGAAACATAGTCAACTCTCTTATCACGAAAATTGATGATGGAATACATAATACATTCATTCAGATCTTGCAAATAAATACAACTGTCACTTTTAAAGATTACTTGTTCGCAAAGAATGTTGCAATGGTCATTTTGGAGGGTTCATTGACCAAAATCATAGAAGAAAAGATAAACTGACCTCTTTAAAATCGGAAGCAATAATCTTTTAACTAACTGTAAATGAGGGGATTGATTCTATTTAAAAACATGACTCACATTAAAATACATAATGCATACGTTAACATCCACAAATAATAAATAATAACAATTGGATGACATTATTTTTTAAACCATTTCCGTTTACATGTCGTACATGCCCCAGACATTCTCTGCATATGTAATTTCAGTTTCTCTTCCTTGCAACAGATTTCTCATTTTTTCAGCATTCAATATTATACTGTCAAAATGGTGGTATTTCTAATTGTTAGTCTCCGATTTCATCTCCACCCAACTGTGATTCATGGCTACGGCAAATAACTATTCATTTTGCATCATTTTTGAATGAATTTGAAGATATTACCGAAGATAAGGACGCCAATAAAAACCATGGTTAATAGCCAAAACCGTCATAACGTATAGTTAAGTATTAAACCAGATCATCTGTCTACTGAGAAAGGACAACACAATTTTATACGGAGCTTAATATAAAAATTAGTTCATCAACAGAATAGGATACCAAATTTTTTTTTAATTTATTAAGTCTAAACGTAAGTTTGTGAAATCCACATAAATCGAAAGATCGAATGCAGACAGTAAATTCTCTACAAGGAAATTAAAATCATGAATCAAGTCAGATAGATTAAGGCATATTTTCTGAAAGCCATGGTGTTCCTTGAACCTTTCTTCTGCTTGTTGCGTTTGTTTATCATTCCTTGGGACATTTCATCAATTAAAAAGGCAATAAAACCAAGTCTGTTCTGGGTTTCTTTAAGTGATAATAGTTTAAACTACATGTCAACAAATATTTGAAACTATATATTGCATACAGATGTATTGATTTTAATCATATTCTCTATATCAAGGTTATTTTCTCAATATAAGCAATGTTAACCATGGACTTTTACAACCATTCTGGTCTTGGGATTCAAATTATCCGGTAATTTACATGTAACTCCATAAGTTGTTTTCAATAGAATAAAATAAAATTTAATAAAAAATCTTGAAGTAGCGATTGTCGCAACTGCATATGCGTTTTAATAATCGTATGCGTGTGTTTGATGCTTTTAGTAGTCGATTATTATAATCATTGGAGCTAGGTTATCGCGATAAAGGTAATGGATACTAGAACATTAAATTCGCATAGCGATATTCTAAGACCAAAACAGAAATTGTACATTTTAAAATGACAATGAAATGAAAATAATATTTCTAGAGATTTATTGCAGATAAATTGTCGACAGCTTACTGCTGTCTAATCAACTATCGACTTTTTCTGAATTTAAATGATGTTGATTTATATGTGTGTACATGTTTGCCTGAAACAACTAGTATTGTTATTTATTTATTGATACATAAACAAGTGACACGATATTATTTATCATATCGTATCGTGATGTATATATAAAATGCACAATAATATACACATATTTGCCATGTCGTATCGCGATTAAAAGTCTTTAAGCTGAAGGTTTTAAGTCAAATTTACTTTCAAATGTAGCAATGCGCATTTGAAATTGCTCCGGGCGACAAAATTTCTTGCTCTGGACAGGTAATAATAGACAAACCAATTGAAAAATGAATCGACCAGTCGTCATCCAGGATTTAGAGACAGGGATGAGAGGCTCTGAAATATAACATGCTTCAACGGCAAATTTTTAGAGGGTTTTGACATAAAGTCAAAGTCGGCCCAAAGTAAGGGGGGCTCGAGCCTGGTGAGAATGGATCTTCACTGAAAGTACGGATCGGATTCTTTTTTTGATAACAGGCTAAGATTACTTAGTATTTCCTCTTTATAACTTTATAACACAAACTCTCCCCGAAATTCAAAGGTACATGGGGATCCTAAGGATAAAAAGAAACGCATCTTTAAACTTTAAACACTCCATAAAAATGTTTCGTTATTTTCGAGGCTCTGAAATATAACATGCTTTGAATTCAACGATACTGCGAGTGCCAAGGGCGCGAGTGGCAAATTTTTGAAGAGTTTTGACATCAGTCGGTCAAAAATAAAGGGGAAGGGGGCTCGAGTCGGGGGAGAATGTCTGCTGAAGGTACGGATTATGTTCTTTTTATAACTAAATATTGTTTGGTATTTTCTCTTTATAACTTATAACACAAACCCTCCCCGAAATTTAAAAGTACATTGGATCCTAAGGATAGAACGAAGGCATCTTTAAACACTACCATAAAAATGTGTCGTTATTTTCAATGCTTTGGAACCTTTTCATTAAAATTTTATCGAAGTAATTTTATCGTTGAATTTATAATCATTACATGAATCAGACATTATTCTAAGTTAGGTTTTGAACAGAACAGGTGGTCTATTTCTGATTTTCGATATAAATGGCAATTCACTTAAAAAAAGACAGAAAAGTTAAAATGAATACATCAAAGATAAATTTTAGTATTTAATTGATACACAATATTCAATGCCTTATTACAAGATGAGCTGTTTCTATAGATCATAAATATTGAGACTATACGTGGTCATTTAGGAATCCAATAAAAGATGAAAGTAAGAATATTTTGAGTATCATACTGATAATTTTTAATGATGTTGTGATCTTATTAAATAAAAAAATGAAAAGGCAGCAGGTGTTATTAATACTAAAAATATATAAATTAACCAGTCTATCCTCACATCTACAGATTGGATCAACAAGACTCAACATGAAGCAATTTTTGATTACAGTATTTCTCCTGTTGGTATTAGTAGAGGCTGCATCGAGTCATTACCGATGGAATCGATGGCTCCGACGGCCTAAATGTAGTAAACAATCTATACTCGATCATCTCTGTCCAGAAGTAGAAGACTGTCCAATAGGTAAGTAATTTATTCATATCATAACCGAAAGAGTTTTTGTTTTTTAGTTCTCTTATGGCTTTTTTCACTTCTTCAAATGTTATAGACTGGTTTAAATTTTCATTTTCTTCGGAATTACTCGATAACGTGACGTCACTAATGTCGTAGGTCGCTGTATCACTATGTAGCTCGAAAATTCCGATTTCCAAATTTTTAGCACTCGGTTCTCCTCGTAGACAATTTGCCCGTCCTTGTCTTTAATGGTCCTGGGGAATTTTGACTTCCTATCGTTCACAATCCCGATTCTTCCTATTTTGTTCCAAAATTCTGTTATGTTATGTTCGAACACATTATTGAGTTCATCTTTTTGTTTGTTTATGTAGTTTCGCTTGTGTTTCCTCAGATTGGTATCAAAAAGTTTCCTTTCATGGCAGTATATTTCTTTAAGGTGCCTTTTGTTGCAGTGAAGTTTTTCTTTCAGCCAATCTTTCTCGCACCGACGCACTCTCTCCCACTGTGATTGCAGTGTAGGATTCCAATATAATTTATATTTTGATTTAATTCTCTTACACCGTTCCTTAGGCACAACTTTCTTAACAATTCTTAGTCTCATTTCTTCATTTATCAGTTTTTGAAATTCACTATAGGCACCTTTTACGTCATTTTGTAGATCCAGCTGACGTTCAATAACTTTAATTGTCTCGTTCACTCTGTCTAAACATTCGGAGTTACGTAAAAAGTCATTGGGGGTTGTTGAAAAATCGTACTTTGCAATGTTTTCTATTTTTGGTTGGGTATATTGGTTTAAATGACTGAATTCGTATGAGCGATATCTCAATACCAACAAACAGATTAAAAAGCATATCTTCATCTCATTCAACTTAGCCTTCAGTTGCTAGTACCAAAAGCAGATTTAATTAATGATCAGGAGTGTGAGGGCTTTCTTCGCTATCTAGATTATTTTTTTACTTCTGTTTTTTTGGCAATTCTCAGCAACACAATAAAACATGGCTACAAATATAAGTGACTCTAGCAGATTAATAGATAACAATAAGAAAAGAGTCCGGGTCGGCAGCAAAGATCCCAATGTATGCCTTGTATGTGACACTGAATTAGATGAGCAAACACTGAGTTCTGTAAGATGCGAGGTCTGTGAACAATATTTTTGTTTTAAATGCTCAAATATTTCCCCTAAATTGATGGAACTCATATATGAAGGAGAGGCCTCTAGTATGCTGTGGACATGTAAAGCTTGCAAGAAAAACTTTCCACGCTTTAGTAAGATGTGTGCTAGCCTCGAGCAAATCGAATACGACAATAAAGAACGTTTCAAATTAGTTGAAGAAAAAATTGACAGAATTCAAGCAGAGATCCCATCTCAAATAAAGAGTGAAATTAAAATCATGAAAAAGGATGTATTGGCAGATGTAAAGGAAGATTTCAAAGAAGACATTAATGCAATGATATATAATGAAATGCAAGAGAGAGAAGAGCAGAGAAGAAGGGAAAATAATATTATGATGTTCAATCTTCCAGAATCTGAATCCGTTGACAACGACTGCAGAAAAGCTGACGATGCCAAACAGATCAAGAAGATCATGAATATCATTAATGCTGATATATCTGAGACCACAGCAATAATAAGAGTAGGCAAACAATTACAGCAAGGAAACAGGCCAACAAAAATCATTCTCGGTGACAAAAGTGATCGTCGAAAAATCTTCAATGGATACAGGGTCAAGAGGGAGGAGCTTGTGAGACGCAGGGAATTCAAAGACTTGGTCATAACACGAGACAACACTCCAAGGCAGAGGGATGAATACAAGAGATTGAAATCCGAATTGACGAGAAGAAGGAACGGTGGAGAAAATGTAATGATCAGGGGAGGTAAGATAGTGCCATCAATGTCAGAAAAAACTCAACCTGAATTAAGACGCCCAGAATATACACAAGCTCCATCTACACGACAACAAGTACGGATCAATGTTGATACTGAGTCCTTATTGAATGTGACACCAAGACAATCCAATTTTGACAGAGATTTAGCCAGATCTAGCAACAGCCAAACCAGCACCCCAGTCTACCAAAAGATGCCAGCTAGAACTCTGAACAAAGGCAGCATGAACGAAAAGGAAGAAAACCAATACAAATATGTAAATACATATATTCTTGGTAATGAGACCATGCCAACAGAAGAAGAAACCATGATCTACAGCCATTCTTCTACTACTGATGAGTCAACCCTACAATAGGATAAAAGTTTTAACTCCCCCAATAGCACTGTAAATAATAATGTAACCGTTGATACGAAAGATGTACATATTTTGTATAGTAATGTTGACAGCTTACTCAATAAAAGAAAGGAACTAGAAATTTTAATCAATGAACACTCCCCAAGTATAATTGCAATCACTGAAGTGTTACCAAAATTAAACATTGGAGATATTGAAGAACAGGAATTTCAACTGGACGGTTTTGACATATATTACAACCAGCTCAATAAAGGTCGAGGTGTTCTCATCTATATTAAAACAGAATTACGATCAGAGAAAGAAGAAAACTTGTCGAGTATGAACTTTGAAGAAATGATGTGGTGTACCATACCAACCAACGACCAAGGGAAATTACTCATTGGATGTATTTATAGGAGCCCTTCTAGCAAAGATGAAAACAGTTCAAATCTCAATGGTGTCCTTAGAGAAGCATGTGAAAAATACGACAGCGTAATCATTGTTGGTGACTTTAATTACAGAGACATTGACTGGGATACAGAATCCACAACATCAAATCCAGGTTCAACTACTTATGAGTTTCTGAAGAATATCCAGGACTTGTTTCTTATCCAGCACATCTCTGTACCAACTAGAATCAGACATGGAGACAGACCATCTACGCTTGATCTGGTATTCACAAAAGATGAATTTTCCACAACAAACCAAACTATTTTACCACCAATTGGAAAAAGCGACCATGTGAGCATCTTATTTTCGACTGACATCATATCATCATTAAAGACAACAACTAAACCACACTACAAATACTTTAAGGGAGATTACACAGGATTCAGAGATAAACTCAACACTAAAAACTGGAGGGAAATTTTGAATGACAAGGCAACTCTAGATGCATGGAATACTTTCAAGGAAATCATAGATACCGAAATTGAAAACTTCATACCAACATCAAAACCAAATTCCAATAGAAGAAATAAAAAACTGTGGTTCACAAAAGGTGTCATTGATGCAGTAAAGAAGAAGAAGAGACATTGGAATATCTACTGCAAAAACAAGACACAGTGGAATTATGAAGCATACAAAACAGCAAGAAACCATGCTACATCAATGCAACGTAAGGCGCATGAAGACTACGAAAAGAAGCTAGCATCAGAAATCAAAGAAAATCCCAAAGGTTTTTGGCGATACATACATTCCAAAATAAAAGCAAAAAATCCTATCAAGAATCTGATAACAACTGACGGATCCTTGCTGACTGAAGACATAGACAAAGCTACAGAACTAAATAGTTTCTTTGCAAGTGTGTTTACTGATGAAAACTGTACCTGTCTACCTAGACTACAAGTGCCTTTTCCAGAAACAAGACTCAGTTCTATTACCATTTCAGAAGAAAATGTACTTAATAAGCTGTCCAAACTCAACACTACCAAATCACCAGGACCAGACAAACTTCACCCAAAGATACTAAAGGAATTAAGCCCAACGATAGCCGAACCCCTTAGAAAAATATTCCAGAGCTCGATAGACGAATCAACCTTGCCTGATAGCTGGAAAGAAGCAAATGTGGTACCTCTCTTCAAAAAAGGATGTAAGAAGAAAGCCTCAAACTATAGACCAATCAGCCTGACTAGCATTATTGTAAAAACATTAGAATCAATAGTACGCGACGAAATAATGAGCCACTTAGAATCAAACCATCTGCTGCACAAAGAACAGTATGGATTTAGACATGGCCGCTCAACCAGCTTACAACTACTGGAAGTACTGGATTACCTGACCAACGCTACTGATGAAAACACTCCAATAGACATGGTTTACTTTGATTTCCAGAAAGCCTTCGACAAAGTCCCCCATCAACGCTTATTGATAAAAGTTCAAGCACTAGGTATCGAGGGGAAGATATTACAATGGATCAAAGAATTCCTTACAAACCGAAAACAGAGAGTCATCCTAAACTCTACTTTTTCTCCTTGGACAAAGGTGCAGAGTGGTGTCCCCCAAGGTAGTGTTTTAGGCCCAGTATTATTCCTTATTTACATAAACGACATTCCGGCAGCTGTAAACTCAATGATTAAACTATTCGCAGATGATACTAAACTATATGGACCATGCAACAGCGACTATGGTAGAGAGAGAATACAGACTGACATCAACAATCTAGTATCTTGGACTGACACATGGCAAATGAAATTTAACAAAGAGAAATGTAAATCCCTGCATTATGGACACAACAACCCACATCATCAATACTACTTCCCAGAACCAGATGGAATGTTCTCACAATTAAAGCAGGAAAACGCGGAAAAGGATCTTGGAGTGACTTTCCAAACAAACCTAAAATTTGACCAACATATAGCTGAAAAATGTAAGAAAGCCAATAGAATGATAGGAATGATCAAACGAACTTTCACATGTATAGACAAAGACTCCTTTCTCCCTATTTACAAATCACTCATTAGGCCCATCATGGAATATGCAGTTACAGTCTGGTATCCAAATTTTAAAAAAGACATCCAACTTACTGAAAATGTCCAGAGACGAGCTACAAAAATCATCCCAACACTAAGGCATAAAAGCTACCCTGAACGACTAAAATACCTAGGCCTACCGACATTACAATATAGAAGAAGGAGAAACGATGTCATCCAAGTCTATAGAATTATCACTGGAATAGATGAAACTGTTAATACTTCAATGTTACAATTGTCTCAAGAAACCCGAACCAGAGGACACAACATGAAGTTGAGTAAACAACAATGCAGACTTGATGTAAGGAAAAACTACTTTACCGTACGTGTCGTCAACGATTGGAACTCTCTTCCAGACTATGTCATAAACTCGACATCATTGAATGAATTCAAATCTAACCTGAACATAGCCTGGAAACACCTTGATATCAAATTCACACCAAGTTTTATGGAAACCTAGACCAACCATTATCGTATTTGTCGTATGCGCAAAAAAAAAAAAAAAAAAAACATAACCAAAACAAATAATTTATTACTTCATTTTTGGAAGTCTTATTAGAAATATATAAGGTGGTCAAGAAGTCGTTGTGCTTACAAACAGACCGAAGAACAGGTATAACAGGTATAACAGTACTAGTGTCACTTATATCATCAATTTCCCATATCAGTAAAGAGTGGTCTGGTATTGAATCAGGATGGTTTTTGGTGTAATCGATTATATCTGACATGGTTAGCACTGAGAACGACTTTATACTGTCTAAATTTTCATGGGGCACACATACATAGTCGACGACCGATCTACCCATTGTTGATATGTTTGTAAAGTCCTGCGACCCGATCCTGCCATTTAGCATGACATGATTTGAAACAGCAAGGAAGTCTATAAAAAGTTCGCCGTAATGATTATCTCGAACATCAATCACTTCACGGGGCATTATGCCATCAACACCGTCTATGGTATCCGAAGCTTCACCACACCGTGCGTTAAAATCTCCACAGATTTGAATATCACCCATGTTTTGGAAGCTGTAAATTTGTCCAAGTAAAGTCTCAAAAAATATGTGTGGTTCACAAGGGCGGGTGGAACCTGCTGGTGGGAGATAGCAAACAGCAAGACATATGCTCAAGTTTGAGTTTATACCCGTTACATGGATCCATAAAATATCTTCGTGACTAGAATCTAAAATGCGTACATTAAAAGCTGTCCCTATAAGATTGTCTTTAATAAGAAAACCAACACCTCCGCTACCCCTTTTAGCCTTTTTGTTAAACGTCTTTCTATTACTTTACATACCATTTATATCCATTCACATCTAAAACATTATTTGAAGTTAAAAAGGTTTCGCAAAGTGCCAGTATATCACAGTCAGAATAATTAATCACATTTTTGCGAAAATCCGAGTTCGTACACTGTTTTATTGGGAATCCTCGACAATTCCAGGAACCCAATCTAAGACACCCTCATGCCGATTTATTACAAATCCGCCCATTTCTAAAAACGAATTTGTTGTTATTAATTCCTAGTTCCTTCATCACAACTCGCAAGTTACTTTCTTCTTTCATTTCTTCAGGAGACTTCAGAATTTCTATAAACACATTTTTATATTTCAATGTACTATTTAAAGTTCGTTTTCTACCTAAAAGTTTATGTTTTTGATCATCATTTTCTACGCTGAATATTACTAAACTCGGCCTGTTTGGTCTCGATCTAGTTTCAGTGAGCACTCTTTTTGACTTGATACGTTCAGCTTGGGTTATATTAACATCGTTTAGTTTTAGACCGTCCTTGATTAAATCGCTCACCTTAGTTAGTAAGCACTCAGGGTTTAACTGTTCAAGTTCAAGTTCTTTATTCTTTGAGTCAATTGACTCATCAGACAATACATTTTACAAAAATAACAATTCAAATATACATTTCATAATAGTTATATACAATATATACAGAAGCGGGGAGTAGAAAAGAATATATAAGAATTAGTTTTTGGTATTTAAAAATTCATTTCTTGATTTATTTGCAAAGTATAAAAACAATCCAAGGTTACGAAGCTCCTTTATATTATTAACAGACAAAAGTTCTATTAACTTATACACACTAGGATTATTAAAATAATATGGTTTTATGTATTTTTTACGAATATCAATAAAATAAGAACAAGTAAGTATGTGATGAAATTCGTCTTCGATATCGCCTTTATTACATATTAAACAGAGTCTATCACTACGATTGATATTACGAAATCGGCCACTCTCAATGTGTAAATTGTGCGATGATAAACGTAATCTGCTAATTAATTTAGTGAGATTATTACTTATAGGTTTCGTAAGGTAAAATTGTAAAGTAAAATTAGAAACAATATGTTGATAAATAATACCTTTTGGAGATGAACAAATGTTTTCAAAACAATTTTGTTTATATATATCAAAAATTCTATTTTTAACAATAAAAAGAGACGACTTGTTAAAATTGGAACCTTCCCATAAGTAGCCAAGGCCCATACTATACAATTCAGTTTTAATACATATAATCCATGAGTCATTGTTAAGTAACATATCATTTAAACAATTTCTTAATAATCTATTTTCAGTGGTGCATAGTTTTAAATAATACTTGAATATTCTGATTTTTCTAAAAATATATAAAGGGTATCTGCCTAATTCATATTAAACCATACAACTGTTTGTCGAATCTCAAACACCTAATAATTTCTTACAAAAATTTAAATGGACTTTCTCAATATCTTTAGCCTTATGATTGGTTTGACAAAGTACTCCCTGAGGCCATCACTTCATTCACAAAACTTTCTGAAGAATTCATATCCATACAAATCACAGCTGTATCCATGTTTAGAGACGTATATAAAAAGTCACAATTGTAAAACGTTGATTAAAAGTTTTCAAACTATGTACACTGCTAAAATCAAAGTGCGGTCACGGTTGACTAGATTCTTCTGCTCGGTCACACTCGGTCCGTTCACCTCGAAATCGTAAATCGAAATTAATTCAGTAATGCCTCGGTTTCACATAGACGAACTTTTGGAAACTTCGTAAGGATAGAAGTCGGTTGTGTCGGGAGTGTCGGAAGTAAATTGGGTCAAAAATGCTCCTCTTCCGACACTTCGGACAACGCTTACGATCAACAGCCGACTAACAGCCGACCAACAGCCGACTAAAATTTGGCTCTTACGACAACCGTTCAGACATTAACGAATGTCGTCGCGACATTTCCAACTGCTGTTACGACATAAACGAATTAGAAGCGATTTTCATCCGACTTAACCAAATTTGTTACGACTGTCCTACAGACAAATCCGACTGTTACCGAATGCTCTAAGGACATATAAGAATGCCCTTACGACACATCTTCAAGATGATGTTCCTCGTAAAAGAAGACACAAGAGACCGAACACCCTCACGACTGTTCAGACTATGCTTACGAACGTTCAGAATGCTATTTCGACCGCAGAAAAAAGCCCTTCAGATCAACAGCCGACTAATAGCCGACTTGTTTCCGACTAATTTTTAATTCGGACGTGTCGGAAGCTTCTTACAACTGTTTTGAACATTTCAAAACAGTTGTAAGAAGCTTCCGACACGTCCGAATTACTTCCGATTTTTTGCCTCGTCTTCCGAACTTCCCGACCTCTTACGAAAGTCTTCCGACTACCAAAATTCGGATGAAATTCGTAAGAAATTCGTTTATGTGAAACCGGGGCATAAGATATAGATTTTAACGGGGTATTCCCACTTTCCCGGCAGATTATCTGGATTAAGTTTTTCTAATCCGGATTAGTTGGGTTATACGGATTAGTCGGATTAAAGCCGATAAAATTTTACTAATGAGCTGATATTTTTTATTTCTTTGCATTTTGTAAATTTATGTACCAATTACACAACAGTACAAAACATTACAAACCTACAAGACAGCATCTCCAGAACCCATCATTGTCTTGCTGTACTGGCTGTCAGGCGGTCAAGTTCATGCTCCAATTGACGATACGGTTTCTATTTGGAGCGTTTCTGACCATCAGACTTCTGTCATTCCTTGCTCAGATTTTATTATCAGGGTGATGCATCGGAAGATGTTATGATGGTTGTTATGCTGCAGAGGGTTTGACCACCATGTCTATTTGAAACAATTCGAAATTCACTTGTACATTGGCCATGAATCAAAGAAATATTTATAACATGCTGCACTTATAGTGTTCACTCACTTTATTCAATGTTAAAATATTATTCTTCATTTTGACACGTGAACTTGTATCACTAATATTCACTATAAAAATTAACGGTTGGATTTTTTTGGTTAAAATTTTCAGATACATTAAAGGACACATTTGGTGTATAGTTTTCATAAATTTGAGCAAAAAAATTTTTTGTCCCTTCAAGTGAGGCTAAGCAATATATAGA
Source organism: Lottia scabra (assembly GCA_029955415.1). Lineage (NCBI taxonomy): Eukaryota > Metazoa > Mollusca > Gastropoda > Lottiidae > Lottia > Lottia scabra. The sequence goes on from JARJEI010000001.1 coordinate 16,343,414, forward strand.
AACTCATGAAATATAGAATTTGTAAGTAAAATTTATAGTTTGAGGTATGTTGAGGAAATTGTGCCATTTCCGTGCAGTTCTATAACTACTGAAGATTATATACACACAAGAACCAAGTCCAGCATCGGAAATGCCGACTGTGTTCTTTTTAAGCTGTGCCAACTGAAGGTTATGATTTAATTCATGTCGCGTTTTCTTAACACTGGCTGTTCTAAAATAAAATAAAAGAATATTTAATATTGTAAAATTTCAGAGAAACATTTAGTACACGGAATTTTTATACCTTTGTATTTTTATATTTTTTGTCAAATCTAGCTGTACATTGATAGTGCTATTGCACGAATTTGGGAGAAACTTATATTGACGAGATTCCATAGCACAATCTTGTATAGAGTTGGTTCTTGACAATCCATGCATGGTTACGTTTGACAAGTCGTTCTAATCGCGACTGACATGTAAAAGACCGGTCAACCCAGGTGAAAATCTTATGGAATAATCCGGCAAAGATCAATGTTTAGTGAGTAGAAGGGAACCTAAGTTGTTAGCCTTGTAAAATACAAATCTTTTCTTTCTTTCCTAGACTGTGACAAAAATTAATAATTGTAGATAACCGATGTAGATATAAGCCCCAATTAAGATTCAGCATTTAATTACCTTTAAAACAGGGTATCTTCCAAATACTTGCTCAGTTTGGTGACATGACTATTCATGGGAGAATACTATGGTTAGAATTATACTTAGCACTGGCTAGTACCATTTGGTAGTTGTGGGATCTTCATCGAAATACTGGTTGATCAGAATTGATAACCATCCCGGATTGGTGTGATATCTGATCCCTTAAATCCAGAAAGCACATCGTTAGTAACTGAAAAGTAACAAATCAATTCTGATACTTCACAAATGGTTGAGCTGAGATCTAATCTTTTCTTTATTTTTCAGATCCATGTACGGATGTTGACTGTAATCGCAATGGTGATTGTGTAGATGGTATATGTGAATGTGATCCTGGTTTTAACGGCAACAACTGTGAATGTAAGATAAGATTAAATTCAATAATACTACTACAATGTACATTCTTTTTGGGGGTACTTAAGCGACTGTGCGTTTGAGAAATTTGACCAACTTATTGGACGAGGTTTTGAATGATTTTGTCCTGTTAATACAAGAAGTGTTGTCTTCTTTTTTTGAAGAAAGGAATACAATGTGTTATAATGACCAAAAAAGCAAAATTCTTGGTGAAGAAGAGTATTTATCAAATAGGCAACTTAACTGGTGTTATATAAATATACTGTATCTTATAAATCCCGAAAACTACCTTAAATATTATTATATTAAGCGTTTTATTATGCGTTTTTCAATAATAACCTGTAATTTTATGGAAAGTTATTTTGTTTTGTAGTTCATTTGATTCTCTTAGTGAATTTTTGAATTTTATTGCCCAAGTTTGAGAACTTAAATTTGTGTTGTTCATTTTAAGAGGCGACGTGCTTCTTCTGTGTTTTCTATTTTCTTTCTGTAGTTCTGCTTAAACTTGTGAAGAGCGACAAGAATTGCATTAGTTGATTATCAAGGATTACAGAAAAATGGCACGTATATACGTTCAAGAAAATGCTTTTTGCATCGTCAAAAAGGTCGGGAAAATAAGGGTAAATTTGGTTGTAAATCGCATGGGAGGGACATTTGGTTACGGTTTATTAAAGGGTGGTGCTGAATACAAGTGGCTGTTAGATGTTAGAGCAAGTTTGACTGTAATTGCCATAAATTCTGAACGTATAGGTTATCCGTGCACAATTAGTGAAAGTACATTACATAATTTCTATTCTTGACTTTTCTTTTCAGTTGAACCATCGTTTGAAATATCTGAGCTACTACCCGCGAAATTACGCATTTCTAAGCCCACTGATTTAAACCACATAAATAGTTATGTGTATAGTCTCCGAAAATTGATTTGCAAAAATGTGGCTGAGAACAAATTACTGGCTGAAGGATGAGGCTTTTTGGGGGGTATAATCTAGGTTTTCAATGTAAATCATACCTTAGTTTAGTATCTGGATTATATATTTTGATTCTGTATTACTATTTCTTATATTTATAGTTGAAGACATATGTACTCTTGAAGAAGATGTCTGTAGGAATGGTGCAGTGTGCGAGGACAATGCCTGTTCGTGTGTCGGCCAGTTTGAAGGCGATAGATGTAAGTAACTGTAGCCTTCGTGCTTAATTAAAACGAATTTAGCTTAGGCCTAACCCTAACCGAACACACCGAAGTATTATAATTCACATTTCCACTGCTTTAATTTCTGATAAATTTCTTTTTATTGGCAATGTAAGAATAGACAACTTATATGGAGCCATTGAAAATAAAACCAAAACAATTGAACCATGAAGGTGCTGTGAAAATATCACATGGCGAACTGTCTGGGCCTAGGTGTCCGGCGATTAGGTCTCAGATGGTGGATCTGACACCTCCACGTCTTTACAACATTCCACTAGAATGCACGGGATTAACAAAATCCCACTAAACATGTAATTTATTGTTAAAAACAGAATTTATATCCATATTTGTGGGACTTTGCTTCCGCAAAGTCCCAGTTTGTTTTCGAAATGATTTTTTTTTTCGTTTTTTACACATTTGCTTCCGCAAAGTCCCAGTTTGTTTTCGAAATGATTTTTTTTTTTTCGTTTTTTACACAGGGCACACAGCCTAAACTGCAACAGCTGCAGCAACCTTTTTACAACTTCTGAGATCCATTTGTGGAAGGGTACTTAATGAATATAAATTGGAACATTTTTGCAAAAGTGCAAATTGCACATTGCAACATCAACAAAAACAGGTTTTTAGTTCCTGGAAGCTATATTTTTGGGCCGATTTTGCCCGGGTTTTCATTTTTAGAATCTCTGACTAAATTACGATGTCCTCTGAGTTAAAAAATTTCAAATATCGAAAATTCGTAGTACACATTTTTTCATCGAATTTCGATTTTTTTAAACTTTTTTTGAGTCTTTGTCAGATTGATCTGTTATTTTAATAAAAAAGTTCTACTACAAATGTTAATCAAGTGACGTAGTCGAAATTTTCACTTCACTTCCGGTTTAAATGGAAAATCAATTTAAAGTTCCGGTTGAATAACTTCCGGTGAAATTTAAATATTTCAACGAAATTATGCTGATAGGTAGCCATCGTAATTCTACAACCGATTTTAAAATAAAATTTCACCCGGAAGTGGAACTTTGGTCGCCATTTTGATTTTCCTGAAACATTTCGATTTTTATTCAGCCAATTTGGCTGAACCGAATTTCAAAATTTTGGTATCAAATGAAAGAACATAAAAAATGGACAAAAACAACGGAAGTGGATTTTTTAATTTCGATTTTGCTTCTTTGCAATTTCGGGTTGAATTTTTTCAATTTTTAAAAGCTTGTATCTCGTGGTCTTGACCTTTGATGACCTTGACCTTAAGTAGGTCAAAGGTCATCGACCTTGGCTACCAGGTGATACTTTAATATTTGACCTCCTATATCAACTTCCGGTTTTATAGCTCTCCGAAAACAGTCAAATTCACAACTTTGTACTGCTCCTACAAGTGACCCAATTAACCTAGAGAGTTTATTTTTGAATATTCTGAATGGGCTTTATGAGATCTTTCGAACGATATATCACAATGTATTGTATTTTTTTTAAAATATTGCAATTTTGAAAACTTTTATCCGATTTTTTGAATTTTTTGACTTTAATATATGCATAGTTTATGATCTATTAAGTTTAGAGGCTTGAAAATTGGAACATAAGTGAACATACCCCATATAAATATATCCATCAAAAAAAATTGACATGGGCGTGGCACATCCGGGTTGAATTTTAATTTTGTTCACATTTTGTTGTCTGGAAAAAAATCCATATGGACTACATTTTTTTGAAAAATTCTTCTGCACACACCAACCCCATTACTTTAGCTATATTATATCAAAATCTCAGCTATTTCGGCTGTATAGTTTAAAAAAGGGAACAGGGTTTATTAATTTCAAAATTTCCGATTATAGATTTGAGCTTTTTTGACATTTATTATTGTATATCTCGTTAACCAATAGATGTAAAGGCTTGATAATTTATCCATAGTATGATATTATTAATATAAATAAAGTCACATCAAAAAATCTGACAAGGGCGTGGCACATCCGGGTAGAATTTAGTTTTTGTCAAAATATTGTTTATCAAAACAAAGGTAAAGTTTAATTTTTTTTTCAAAAATGACCTTGCATACAGTTACAGCTCTGCTCTATTCAGCTTATGTTAAAGGCTCATTGATTTCGGCTTTGTAGTTCAAAAAAGGGAACAAGGTTTAACAAAATATTTGTTTTTCGTTTTTGACCTGGACCTTTGTTGACCTTGATCTTTTTAGGATCAAAGGTCATTGACTTTGGCTGTTCATTTATACTTTCATATTTGAAGTCTGTCGTCAACTTCCAGTGTTATTACTGTATGAATTTCCAAATTTTAAAGACTTCTTTCTCGTGAATTTGACCTTGAGTGACCTTGACCTTCAGTAGGTTGAAGGTTATTGATAAAGGTTTTTATCTGGTACGTTCAAATGTTAGGTCTGATGACTACTTCCGGTTTCACAACCTTTCAAAAAAACAAAAGTTTTAAAAGTTGTCGACTTCTTTGGCACTTGTGATTTACGCTCATGGTCGATTTTTTTAACATTCTCCTTGGCAATTTGCACATTTGCAAAGTCCCACTCTGTGCCACGTGTGGTTCTAGTTATATATTTATTTTCATATTAACATTGACATTGGGGGGGGGGGGGGGGGGGGGTTGGCTTATAATTGTCAGGAATTGGATTCGAAAAACTGCTCTGAGACTATGGAAGACAATCCCTGCCAAAATTAATTGCAGTGCGTTCTAGTGAACGCACTGCTTTGTTTTCATAATGTATGTTTTTTTTTTTTTGTCTACTTCTGGTCACGCTAATTCGGTATGAAGGGAGAATGCCACTCATTATCTCATATAATTTTTTACTATGCCTAACTGCACGGTATTAGGTGAATATAAAATGATGCATTTTCGTCCAACAGGAAATGACGTATGGCCAATAAGCCCAATTTAATTGCAGTGCGTTCTAGCGAACGCACTGCTTTGTTTTCATAATGACTTTTTTTTTTTTTTTTTTTTTTTTGTCTACTTCTGGTCACGCTAATTCGGTATGAAGGGAGCATGCCACACATTATCTCACATGTTTTCCTACAATAACTAACTGCTCGGTGTTGCTTAAATGTAAAATGGCGTTTTTTTGTCTAACCGGAAATGACATATGACAGAAAAACCCATTTTATCTTTTTTACCTTTTTTACCTCTGTTTTTGAACCGATTTTGATAAAACTTTTTTTGTTTATTTCATTATTCTAATGTCTACATAATGGCTTTCAACATAAATGCACTTTAAGACATTCTCTGCTGACTTTTTGGAGCACTTTTTTAACCGTTTTTTTAACTTTTGCAATTTTATTTCGATCTATTTGAAAACTTACAGGTGTATAAACATTTTGATTTCTAACTAAATGGTATTTTCAAAATTTGTATATCACTTCCGGTTTTGACGGCATTCGCTTGTAAAGTTGAAATTTCAACTTCCGGAATAATTAAGATATTCAAAAAAATCTTTTTGAGATGTGCTATAAATAACCATTGACTAAATATGAAATGAAAAAATCTGACCCAGATATTTCATATCAGTCGCCATCTTGAAATGACTGATTTTTCTTTAAATCGAAATTCAGAATCAGGGAATCATTCGATTTGAATAAAAATGATGTCTATGGAATCTACAGTCGATTGCTAACAAAACATGGGAAGCCGATTTTTGAATTTCGATTCAGAATTTTTTTTATTTCCGGTTTAGAATTTTCGGAAATAGTCAAAACTTTTTAGGCTCATATCTTGTGACCTTGACCTTGAGTGACCTTGAGACTTAAACAAAAGTTGTTACCCTTGACGAGATTTATCCAATGGCATGAGCATTTTAGATGCCCAATGTTTACTTCCGGTTTTATGGCCGTCAGAAAATTGCATTTTTTAACTTTAAACAGCTCTGTCACGTGACCTAATTTACATACGTCATACATTTTGTTTCGGTGTTACTATGCTTGATCTACTCTATCCAATGATATATGACACAATGTATTTGAATCATAATTCCGCGCTCTAGAATTTGAAAATATTCTGCCAAATTCCATTGTAACTGTTCGTGTATCGTTTGTCTGTCTGCTGGTATTCCCGCGTCCCTTAGTTAACCTGCTTGTATTCTGATAGCTGTGCGCCCCTTTTATTTGGTATGACTGCTTGTAGTTCTGAACCTCTTTTATTTAGTCTGTCTGTTGGTATTTCTGATTCCATTTTATCTGCCTTTATATACACCCACATCAAAATATGGACGTATATTGCCGTCACCCCAGTCCATCCGTCGGTCCGTTCGTCCTTCAACAATTTCTTGTACACGCATTAGCGACTAGAGTTTTTATCCGATTTGAATGAAGCTTGGTAGGCCTATATGTATTTATCGTGATAATATCTCGGAGGAGTTTGAAAATGGCGCGATTCCAGTCGTCGGTTTAAGAGTTACTGCCCTTGAATTAGTGAAAAAAACACGTAAGAATTAACTTGTGTACGCGATATAAGTTTAAGTTTTCATCCGAATTGAATGAAACTTGGTATGTATAATTATCGCGATACTATCTCGGATCCTTTCATAATTGGAGCTATTCCAGTCGTCCGTTTATGAGTTATTGCCTTTGACTTAGTGAAAACGTTAAAATTAACTTGTGTATGAGATAAAAGCTAGAGTTTTTATTCGATTTGAATGACCTAATTTACATACGACACAATTTATTTTTGATTCGTATTATGCTATATCTACGCTTTCCAATGATATATGACACTATGTATTTGAATCATAATTCCTCGTTTTAAAATTTGAAAATATTCTGCCAAATTCCATTGTAACTTTTCGTGTTTCGTTTGTCTGTCTGCTGGTATTCCCGCGTCCCTTTTAGTTAACCTGCTTGTATTCTGATAGCTGTGCGCCCCTTTTATTCGGTATGACTGCTTGTAGTTCTGCACCTCTTTTATTTAGTCTGTCTGCTGGTATTTCTGATTCCATTTTATCTGCCTTTATATACACCCACATGAAAATATGGACGTATATTGCCGTCACCCCGGTCCATCCGTCGGTCCGTTCGTCCTTCAACAATTTCTTGTACACGCAATAGCGACTAGAGTTTTTATCCGATTTGAATGAAGCTTGGTATGTATAATTATCGTGATACTATCTCGGATCCTTTCATAATTGGAGCTATTCCAGTCGTCGGTTTATGAGTTATTGCCTTTGACTTAGTGAAAACGTTAAAATTAATCGATTTGAATGACCTAATTTACATACGACACAATTTATTTTTGATTCGCATTATGCTATATCTACGCTTTCCAATGATATATGACACTATGTATTTGAATCATAATTCCTCGTTTTAAAATTTGAAAATATTCTGCCAAATTCCATTGTAACTTTTCGTGTTTCGTTTGTCTGTCTGCTGGTATTCCCGCGTCCCTTTTAGTTAACCTGCTTGTATTCTGATAGCTGTGCGCCCCTTTTATTTGGTATGACTGCTTGTAGTTCTGCACCTCTTTTATTTAGTCTGTCTGCTGGTATTTCTGATTCCATTTTATCTGCCTTTATATACACCCACATGAAAATATGGACGTATATTGCCGTCACCCCAGTCCATCCGTCGGTCCGTTCGTCTTTCAACAATTTCTTGTACACGCAATAGCGACTAGAGTTTTTATCCGATTTGAATGAAGCTTGGTATGTATAATTATCGTGATACTATCTCGGATACGAAATTAGGGTCTGATTTTAATTAGACTGGGATCCTTTCATAATTGGAGTTATTCCAGTCGTCGGTTTATGAGTTATTGCCTTTGACTTAGTGAAAACGTTAAAATTAACTTGTGTATGTGATAAAAGCTAGAGTTTTTATTCGATTTGAATGACCTAATTTACATACGACACAAATTATTTTTGATTTGTATTATGCTATATCTACGCTTTCCAATGATATATGACACTATGTATTCGAATGGTAATTCCGCGTTTTAGAATTTGAAAATATTCTGCCAAATTCCATTGTAACTTTTCGTGTTTCGTTTGTCTGTCTGCTGGTGTTCCCGCGTCCCTTTTAGTTAACCTGCCTGTATTCTGGTAGCCGTGCGCCCCTTTTATTTGGTATGACTGCTTGTAGTTCTGCACCTCTTTTTGTTTGCTGGTATTTCTGAATCCTTTTTATCTGCCTTTTTATACGCCCACATTAAAATATGGATGTATATTGTTCGTCGGTCCGTCCGTCAACAATTTCTTGACACGCGATAGAGACTAGAGTTTTTGTCCGATTTGAATGAAGCTTGGTATATGTATTTATCTTGATAATATATCGGATGAGTTCGAGAAGCTAAAGTTTTCATGGTTAATCTTTCTGTCTACTTCTTGTAGTTTTACATCCATTTTATTATCCCTGCAAACATATCTTGCAGTGCACTTTCTACTGACACACAAAAGAGAGTGAGTAATTTGACGAGTACGCTTTTATATTATTATGTAAAACTCTTATCATTGGTTGAAAATGTGACATTTCATCCATGTATCGGGTGGGTTGCGCACTGCTCGGTACCGTCTTCACGGTTCTAGTGTTTTTACCATTTTCATCTCTGATTTTCAACCGATTTTGATGGAATTTTTTTTGTTTATTTTATTAACCGATTGTCTTCAAATTGGGGGTTTAAAAACATGCATTTTTAAAACTTTGTCGCTGACTTTTTGAAGCACTTTTTTGACAATTTTTTCAACTTTTGCAATTTTATTTTGATCAATATGAAAACTTACTTATGCATAGACATTTTGATGACAAACAAAATGATCTTTTCAAAAATTTTATATCACTTCCGGTTTTGACGTCATTCGCTTGTAAAGTTGAAATGTCAACTTCCGGAATAATGAAGATATTCTAAAAAAATCTTTTTGTAATGTGCTAGTAATCATTATTCACAAAATATAAAATGATAAAATCTGACCCAGCTGTTTCATATCGGCCGCCATCTTGAACTGACTGATTTTACTTTAAATCGAAATTCAGAATCAGGGAATCATCCGATTTGAATAAAAATGATGTGTATGGAATCTACAGTCGATTGTTAACAAAACATGGGAAGCCGATTTTTGAATTTCGATTCAGTTTTCTTTTTATTTCCGGTAAACAATTTTCAGTAATAGTCAAAACTTTTGAGGCTCATATCGTGTGACCTTGACCTTGAGTGACCTTGTGACCTGAGCAAAAGTCATTGCCCTTGATGAGATCTATCAACTGATGTATTCATTTTTGCTGTCTGGTGTCTACTTCCGGTTTTATGGCCATTTGAAAATGTCGAGTTTTGACTTTAAACAGCTCTGTCACGTGACCTAATTCATGTACGTCACAAATTATCTTTTATTATTATGACGCTTTATCTCCTGTTTCCAAAAATGTATAACACTAGATATTTCGATCAAAATTTATTTTTCGAATTTTGTTCTTTGTTTTATAGTAACTCTGCGTTTTTTTTGGCGGGAAAAAACACGTGTTATCTTAATTACGGATTTCATAAGATAGGTAACAATTTCTTCTTAAGATATGGAAGAAAATGACTAACAAAGAAAAAAAATATGATAAAATCGTAACCGGAAGTAACACGCTGGCCACCATCTTGAAATGAACAAGTTTTCTTTAAAACGAGAGAAGTGAACAGGGTATCATCCAATTTGTATAATATTGATGTCTAGGGCATTTTCAATCTATGGCCAACAAAATGATGACAGCCAATTTGCTAATTTCGATTATGATGTTTGCCTATTTCCGGTAAAAGATATTCAGAAATGACAAAAATTTTCAAAGCTCATTACACGTTACCTTGGATTTGGGTGACCTTATGACCTGAACAAAAGTTATTGCCCATGATGAGATCTACCCAACGGTGTATTCATTTTTGTTGTCCAATATTTACTTCCGGTTTTATAGCCATTTAAAAATGGTTAGTTTGAACTTTGAACAGCTCTGTCACGTGACGTCACGTCACAAAATATCTTCTTTTCTTATTACGCTTTATCTCCTCTTTCCAGTGATATATAACACTAGATATTTTGATCAAAATTGCTATTTGGAATTTTGTTCTTTGTTCTATAGTAACTCTGCGTGGTTTTTTGGCGGGAAAAAAACACGTGTTATCTGAATTACGAATTTCATAAGATAGGTAACAATTTCTTGAAGATATGAAAGAACATATTAACAAAGAAAAAAATATGACAAAATTGTAACCAGAAGTAACACGTTGGCCACCATCTTGAAATGAACATGTTTTCTTTAAATCGACATCCGATTTATATAATTTTGATGTTTATGGCATTTTCAAACTATTGCCAACAAAATGAGGGCAGCTGAATTGCTTATTTCGATTATGGTGTTTGTCTATTTCCGGTATAAGATATTCAGCAATTATTGGAACACTTTTAAAGCTCATAACTTGTGAAGTTGCCATTTGTTGACCTTATGATCCGAACAACAGTTATTGCCCGAAATGAGATCTATCCAATGGTGAATTCATTTTTGTATGAATATTTACTTCTTGTTTTATAGCCAAATGAAAAATGTCAGTTTGAACCTAATTCACGTACGTCACAAAAAATCGTCTTTTCTTATTATGCTTTATCTCCTCTTGATATATAATAGTAGATATTTTAATCATTTTGCTTTTTTTTAATTTGGAAATTTTGTTCATTGTTCTAAAGTAACTGCGTGGCTTTTTTGGCGCGAAAAAACACGTGGTTCCTAAATTGTGGATTTTTAAAGAGAGTCTACACATTCTTTTGAAAATATAAAATGACATAACATTCATAGAAAAAAAAGGATAAAATTGGACCCGGAAGTAACTAGTAGACCACCATCTTGAAATGACCAACTTTTCTTTAAATCGATATAAGTGATCAGGATATCATCCGATTTACATAATGTTGATGTCTATGGCATCTTCAATATAATACTAACAAAATGGTGACAGCCGATTTCCTAATTTCAATTAAAAGTTTTGTCTATTTCCGGTTAAAGAAATTCAGCAATAGCAAACACTTTCAAAGCTCAAAACTCGTGACCTTGACGTTTGATGACCTTTTGATCTGAACCAAAGCTATTGCCCTCAATAAAATCTACCAAATGATGTTTTACTTTGTGTTTTCCGATGTTTACTTCCGGTTTAATAGCCGATTGAAAATTGAGATTTTTAACTATAAACAGCTCTGTCACATGACCTATTTTATATGCAGGACTAAAATGCAACCGTTCAAGGATGTTTAAATTGCGCACTGCTCAGTACCGTTATCACGGTTCTAGTTATTCTTAATGCTTAATTCGGTGTCAAACATTAGTACAGTAAAATCAACCTTTGTACGCTTAATTTGACATTTGTTCGCTAAATTCATAATTTGTTGTTAAAAATTTATCATTCGAATAAAGAATTTTACCGAACAAATTAACGATCAAGCCGAACTAATAATGCCACTTCATAACGCCGAATGAAGTTTACCGAACAAATGTTGAAAAACATTTCTCGCATTTCACGAGAACGCTATCATTATGACGACAAGTGGCGCTGCAATCGCTGACTTTATCTGATACTGACTATAGATGAAACCGAAAGTTAAACATTATTTTAAGTAGTTCATGATGGAGTTGAATTTGGTTAGTTCTATGAAAAGACTTTTACATGAGAAAATGACCAAAATTATTCATAATTTAGAAAATTATCAGCCAAATAAGGCAGTGGCTATTTACCACGAACGTGTCAAATAACCGTAAGGCGTAAAATTGCGCGAAAAATAAACACAAGCTTTAAAGATGGGTTTTCGCACTTTTTATGGGTCAAATCAAGCTTACTAATTGATTAATTGGTGTTTCTAATGAACAATCCATGTATTTGTAAGTTATTTAGCCGTATGTGGGCGTAGAAGGGCATGGAGAATTCATTTGACTGCATCAGCTTTAAAAAGCTAAATTTAGACTCCATGTTTGATCACGTGACCAAATGACGTCATATGACTTCGTGTGATTGAAGTTGTATAAGAATTAATTTTCGTATTATTATCATTAACTAAATCTATTCAAAAGGAGAAATGGTGAGTTTAAACTGATTTAGATTAATTAATTATCTTTTTGAAAAATGATATTTGAATAAATCATTTCCTGTTGCTGGAGAAAATAAATGGAATACCAAAATACACGATATCGACACATTCTTTTAAAATTTATTAGCCAATCAAATTAAATATTGGAAATCGGGCCGATCGGAAATGTAAACATGGGGATGGTTCATTCCCACGAAGTCACCGCTTGGGTCATAATTAACCAAAAAATAATGAAAAACGGTGACGTCCCGGGAATTTTTTCAAAATTTGGATTTTGGAAACAATAGGATTATTTTTTGTTATCTTAGCAGACTTAAGCCTAATTAATCGGGTTATAGCCAATTAAACAAAAATTTATTTAACATTTTAACAGAACTACTTTAATTTTAACAAATGAGAAACAGAATCAGCAAATTCAAACACATTTACATTATTATTAGTGAATTGTTGTCTGTTCTGAAGCAGACGGGCTTCGAGGGTCCTGTACTTTCGTTTCTTAAGGGTTGTTGTTGACCACCGGCATACTGCACCATTCTTATTTCTATTACATTCTGTTCTTCTTTCAAGAAATTATTTATTTCAATTATATTGGGATGTGCTTTTCCAACACGTTTTTTGACGCGACTGTGCCAACCTTCTAAATTGTTATTTGTTCTGGGAGCTTCGGATCCATAGTGGTTCCATTCATCGAAGCCATAAACTCCTTCCAACCATTGATTCGTTACGTAGTCGGCTAGTGCTACCAATCGATCGTTTGGCATTTCACTCATGGCATTGACGAAGACTTCCTCTACCAAATTACTTGGTACCATTGGCAAAAACAGCACATCTTCGAAGAAAACGGGTAATATCTGCGTCATCACCATACTGTCGTTGTAGACCACACTGCTGCGTGCGTCTCCATAACATAGGCTTGCGGCAAGTCTCGCAAGCGTATACGCCCACCAGCAGCTTGATAAAGAGGTAAATGAACACCAAAACAAACGCGATATCAGAGTTTTATGCGATAAACATTATCGCATCGTCACCAAATTCAATAGTGCACACCTTCATAATAATATTGACACACATACAAAATATCAAAAGGATCCATGAAGAATTGTTGCGTGTAGAGTGAGCACAAGCAAAAAAACGAACGCGATATCAGAGTTTTACGCGATATCTCGGAAGAAAATCATCGAATCATCACCAAATTCAATAGTGCACATCTTCATTATGATATTGACACACATACAAAATATCAAAAGGATCCATGAAGAATTCTAGCCTGTAGAGTGAGCACGAGCAAAAAAACGAACGCGATATCAGAGTTTTACGCGATATCTCGGAAGAAAATCATCGAATCATCACCAAATTCAATAGTGCACATCTTCATAATAATATTGACACACATACAAAATATCAAAAGGATCCATGAAAAATTCTAGCCTGTAGAGTGAGCACGAGCAAAAAAATACGAACGCAATATCAGAGTTTTACGCGATATCTCGGAAGAAAATCATCGATTCATCACCAAATTCAATAGTGCACATCTTCATAATAATATTGACACACATACAAAATATCAAAAGGATCCATCATCGAATCATCACCAAATTCAATAGTGCACATCTTCATTATGATATTGACACACATACAAAATATCAAAAGGATCCATGAAGAATTCTAGCCTGTAGAGTGAGCATGAGCAAAAAAACGAACGCGATATCAGAGTTTTACGCGATATCTCGGAAGAAAATCATCGAATCATCACCAAATTCAATAGTGCACATCTTCATAATAATATTGACACACATACAAAATATCAAAAGGATCCATGAAAAATTCTAGCCTGTAGATTGAGCACGAGCAAAAAAATACGAACGCAATATCAGAGTTTTACGCGATATCTCGGAAGAAAATCATCGATTCATCACCAAATTCAATAGTGCACATCTTCATAATAATATTGACACACATACAAAATATCAAAAGGATCCATGAAGAATTCTAGCCTGTAGAGTGAACACGAGCAAAAAAACGAACGCGATATCAGAGTTTTACGCGATATCTCGGAAGAAAATCATCGAATCATCACCAAATTCAATAGTGCACATCTTCATAATAATATTGACACACATACAAAATATCAAAAGGATTCATGAAGTATCAAAAGGATTCATGAAGAATTGTTGCCTGTAGAGTGAGCACGAGCAAAAAAACGAACGCGATATCAGAGTTTTACGCGATATCTCGGAAGAAAATCATCGAATCATCACCAAATTCAATAGTGCACATCTTCATAATAATATTGACACACATACAAAATATCAAAAGGATCCATGAAAAATTCTAGCCTGTAGATTGAGCACGAGCAAAAAAATACGAACGCAATATCAGAGTTTTACGCGATATCTCGGAAGAAAATCATCGATTCATCACCAAATTCAATAGTGCACATCTTCATAATAATATTGACACACATACAAAATATCAAAAGGATCCATGAAGAATTCTAGCCTGTAGAGTGAACACGAGCAAAAAAACGAACGCGATATCAGAGTTTTACGCGATATCTCGGAAGAAAATCATCGAATCATCACCAAATTCAATAGTGCACATCTTCATAATAATATTGACACACATACAAAATATCAAAAGGATTCATGAAGTATCAAAAGGATTCATGAAGAATTGTTGCCTGTAGAGTGAGCACGAGCAAAAAAACGAACGCGATATCAGAGTTTTACGCGATATCTCGGAAGAAAATCATCGAATCATCACCAAATTCAATAGTGCACATCTTCATAATGATATTGACACACATACAAAATATCAAAAGGATCCATGAAGAATTGTAGTCTGTAGAGTGAGCACGAGGTAAATGTGAACGGACGGACGGACCGACGGACGGACGGACGGACCGACGGACGGACGGACGGACGGACCGACAGGGGTAACCGCAATATACGCCCATACTATCGTGTGGGCGTATAAAAATGCACTGTGTATAATGGAAGAAACAACCTTTCCATTGGGAATCTGGAAAAACTGTCAACAACAGTAGGCCTATCGGCTGTTTCTTGATGTCGGTAAAAAGTTGTAAGCGATGAGTGACATCGTTAAATAGTAATTTATGTAAGTGAACGATTTTCATGAATTTTTGTCACCGTTAATGAGGTCTTAACACCTTTAATCTCCTGGCGGCATTTATCTCAAATCATCAAGGACAACAAAACGGTGACTTCCCGGGAATTTTGAAATTCGTACTGGTGACTTCCCGGGAAGACACCATGGGGATTCCCTCGATAATTAGCTAATTACAAGTTAATTAGGGACCGCACAGATTAACCTTTGTACGCGGAAGTCGTTAGGATAACTGGCCAATCGATTTATATAAGAGTCTGACACACAACAAAAATTTTAAACAAGGAAACCATCTTTAATAAATAGTTCCAAATACATATTAATTACAACTAACAAAAAAAAAGAGTCTTTTGTTACAGAATAGGATAGTTTATAGCAATTTATCTATATATAAAGACGGTATTATTAGAAGTTAACATAATGTACGCACTTAAATTAATTTTCTATATGTCCCCATTTCTTAACAAGGCAGCGCACTGAAATTTCGAAATTAGCATGATCCAATACATATTCAACGTAATGTAGACTTTCATTCGAATAGTTGCGCCACTAGGCGTCACACCCCCCCCCCCCCCCCTTTTTTTTTTGATGACTTGTCGGTAAAACGCGGTATCGGTTGGTAAAAGACTGGACCTGTCGGTAAAACCGATTGGTTAACCAAGAGAACATAAATGGTGATTTTTACTAAACTTGTCCGTTAATCAAGGTCGATAAAAACTGTAATGGCCGGAGCCGTCGGTAAAAACCGATTGGTTAACCGAGAGAGTTAAAACCTTGTTATCGGTAAAATGTTGATATCCATTAAAGGTGATTTTTACTGAACTTGTCGGTTAAATGAGGAATAGGTCGATAAAACGGTAATGGCTGGACCTGTCGGTATAACCGCTTGGTTAACTGAGAGAGTTAAAACCTTGTTATCGGTAAAATGTTGATATCCATGAAAGGTGATTTTTTACTGAACTTTTCAGTTAAACGAGGAATAAGTCGATACAACGGTAATGGCTGGACCGGTCGGTAAAACTAGTTGGTTTACCCAAAGAGGTTTTTTTTTTAGTGAAAAGATACTTATGCGTGTAATTATGAAAATGGTGTTTGTGTGGAAATAATTATATAAAGATTAAAACACGAAGCTATAACGATGGAACTAGATGTGCGAATTCTTTTCGAAAAGGTATCAGATGCAAGGAACTCTGACCTTAATTTTCAAAATTTTGTTAGGGCATAATCCCTCCAACGAGATCAGGAAAGGCCTCAGATGCAAGGAATTTAATTTCATTTTTCAAGATTTCCATAGGGTTCAGTCTGTCCAAATAGCTTGCTGTTCGGAAAGGCCTGATTGCTAGGAAATCAAATCAAATTTTAAAATTTTCTTATGATACAATGCCCCAAACCGTATTCACTAGATGTGCGCATTCTGTTCGAAAAGGCATCAGATGCAAGGAACTCGGGCCTAATTTTCAAAATTTCTTGGGGTACAATGCCTCCAAACCCTTTTCGATTGGGAAGTCGTTCTCTAAGAGAATTCTGTTCGGAAAAGCATCAGATGCAAGGAACTCGGACCTAATTTTCAAGATTTTCTTGGAATAGGCCTACAATGCCTCCAAACCCTCTTCAAATGTGAGGTCGTTCTCTAAGAGAATTCTGTTCGGAAAGGCATCAGATACAAGGAAATCAACCTGATTTTCAAAATTTTCTTTGGATGCAATGCCCCTAAACCCCTTCAAATCTAAGACCCAGTGTTTTCATTTGCTTTTTACGGCCATGTGTATATATATGATTTAGTGCCAGTTGGGTTTTTGTCCTCTGGAAACCACGTGATCGTCGGTAAAACATGGACCTTACACCCCCCCCCCCTTTCAGTCAAATTGGCCACGCTACGCCCCTAGTACCACGTAGCTTGTTTGAGCAAGGGTGGTAACTCAAAACTCTTTCACAGAAATTATTTGAAATTAGATATACTTCATAAGCACTAGATGGTGTGGCTGTAGTCCGAATTTCAAAGAATTCGAATCATAACTTTTCAGTGAAATATCTGCCACGCATCTCATTTTCAAAATATTTCACGTGACGTACTCTAAATTGTAAGTTTTGTTATTTTCTTTATATCTTCATTTCTTAACAAAGAAACGCTCTGAAATCTGGAAATTAGTATGATCCGATACATATTCAACGTAATTTAGACTTTCATTCGAATCGATCGAATAGTTGCGCCACTAGGCGTACATGCCGTTGAATATGTATCGGATCATACTTATTTCCAAATTTCAGAGCGTTTCCTTTTTAAGAAATGGAGATATAACGAAAATAGCAAAAGTTACAATTTAGAGAACGTCATGTGAAATATTTTAAAATGCGTGGCAGGTATTTTACTGAAAAGTTATGATTCGAATCCTTTGAAACTCGGACTACAGCCATACTATCTAATGCTTATCAAGTATATCTAGTTTCAAACAATTTCTGTGATAAATTGTTTTATTTTGACTTAAAAACGTTATTAAGTTAATTTTTTTTTAAATAAATTGTGTATGTTTGTCATACGGTTCTAGCATAACTGTTCTTCTTTAAATCTAATTAATTTTGAATATAATTACCAACAATTGTTTTTTGTAATATATTACAGGTGAACGTTGTTCCAATTATTCTGTTGGTAATATAGGTTTTCTGAGAAATGACTTCTTTTTATCTGATCCCATAGCCAACCCAACTTCAAGTTGTGAGAGTATTTGTAATTCGATGGACAATTGCACAGGGTTCCTTATATTGGGTGATGGATGTAATACCTTTAAAGCACCTGTTCTTGATGCATTAGACTTACAACCAAATCCCACAATAGCTGAATGCGAAGAGCGATGTGCTGGTATAGAAGAGTGTTTATCACTTGTTTTCCGAACAACTGAGGGTTGCTTTTTGTTTAGCGTCTCAGACAGAGCTGAGATTGAAAATTTTGACAGCAATAGCGGATCTTTTCGTTCGAAAATGTGCGATGTGTAGTTCTATGCTGTTATATTAGATTGCAACAAGCTATGCTAATAAAATAATTTAGTGGATAACAAACATTGATTTATTTTCCCTGTCCGGGTGTTTTCCTCCAAACATTTTATGTTTATATGTATATTTATTAGTTACAAAGCAATTATAAAAAGAGCTTGTCTAATAACAATTACTCTTAGCTCTTATGTTCACCGTATAAGCTATGTTAACTGGAGGTTAGAACAGCAAAAAATTATGCCAACCCCTGTTTACTATATTTCTGAATAAATATAGTATAGACACTTCATGTCTGGAATTCCCCAAAATATTTTAAAAGACTGGCAATATCAAGTCTAATAAAGTAAATAGTACATCACCTCCAACATATGAATTAATCGAACAAGACAAAGAACAAATTATAGGTAGGTTTTATCAAAACGAACTCTAAAAAACTGACTTTTTCAAATGAATAGTTTTTCTGATAAATATGGAACTGATATAACTACAAATTTTAAAATTATGAGATGGGCAAAGACCTAAACTATTTCACCGTTTTATTATTGCCTGCGAGATGAAATAAATAATCTCAAGGATAAGAAAGGTAACTTATATAATATGCAATAACAAATATACATACCCAGATCAAAACAGAGTCCATCAGTCTGCTTTATAAAAAGTTTCTTTAAATAACTCGTATTGTTTTGATTCCTTTGGTTAAGAACAAACCGAAGAGATCATCAATCTAACTAATCAACCAACCAATTAAATGTTGTACATTCCAAATACAAAGTCAAAAGTTTCGTGGACAACTTTCACTTTGGGTTTTATATCATTTGGGAAAACAATTTGAAGACATTATTATAAATAAAGCAAATCCTTACTTTGTAGATCAAATTGAAGGTTCCTTACAAGGTGATATTGATATGACTAATTTTGTCATGACTAATTTAAAGTTACCAGAAAATCATAATGATGCTGTTCACAAAAACATATTTAATGGATCAATTAAATTTAATTGAAGTAGACAAAGACCATTTAAAAGAGAATAAATGATGTGAAAAGATTCCTGAAACGTCAAATAAATAATAATTTAACAACAAAATATTGATGAAATTCAACAACAAATACAGAATATTGATGAAATTCAACCACAAATACAGAATATTGATGAGATTCAACAACTAACGAAGTTTTAAAACAGAAAAAATATAACCGCATTAGAAAACAAGCAAAAAAGTAAATCATATTATTTTAACCTTCCATTTGCTGGACATTATTTCGAAAAAGATGACAACATTTATGAATTAAAACAGTTTGGATTTACAGCCAAAATAAAATTAACTTCTGTTGTAACAGGTTTCACAAACTTTTTATTTTAAAGGTAAAGCTCTAATTGAAATTATTTTTCCTGTAAAGGTAAAGGTCGAGTCAATATTCTTAACACAAAAATCATCTAACGAACATCAGACATCAGAATATGTAAAGTTATATTTTGTTAATAATAGTTTTTTTTATACATACATAAATATTATCTTGATTCATTTACCTCAATTAGTCTGGTCCCACTTCCAGAAAAGAAATGAAATGAATGGAGTTTTACTTTTCTGCACCTTTATGGGCTAATTGAGGACGAGCAAACGCCATGCAGTGTGCAATGAGGGAAATTTTGCCAGGACATTAGCATTAGCCTGCTATTATTTTAGGCTCTGTAAAAGTGTTAAGGCAAATGTTGTTAATTTTTGGCAACAAGTGTTTTTAGGGTAATTTGGACCTACTGAATCTAAAAATTGCTGTTGCCAGGCTGAAATATGACGTTTTGACCTTCAAATCAGGGAAAAACAAAATGGCCGCAAAATAAATACCAAAATATAACAAATTCCGTTGACACAGAGAGTCTTGTAATATATGGATTTTAGGGAAGTTTGACCCAAGGAATCCATTTCTGCCACTTTCAAATCCAAAATGGCTACCGTTTCCAAAATGGCTGCCATATATCGTACATATTTACAATTTTATATATTTTTTTTTATTATTTTCCAATTTTCTTGGAACCTAATGCCTTAATTATAGCTTTAACTTCATGTGAATAAATACAGTTATCTATATGCTTTATGCTCAACCAGGTTAAGGCCACTCTTGAAATGACAATAAATAAATAACATAAACAAAGCAACACATTTACTGGTTTTGTGCATATCGTATCACGAATTATAACTTCTTAATACTTGTACTTCAAAGTTCCATACAGTCAGCTTCACACCTGCAGGAACCAGTACAGGATAACCTGGATTCTTTACACCTAATTGAATTGCATTTTGAGTCGCAACCCCACGTAATCAGTTCCATAAAGGATGAAGGGACAGGTGGAAGAGATGAAAGGACTGGTGGCATCTGACCATCCTTCAGTTTCCACCCCATGGTAGAGGCAGCTGGAACATTTGATTTTGATTGTGTTGCTTCAAGCCACACTAAGGTCTGAAAGTGTGCTCTCTTCATGTGGTATGTCAAAACATCTCCTGTTTTGGGTAACAATTAAGGTCGCATTGCCTGCTTGAAATGAGTGACCCTAGCCTTGTCAACAGAGGTCACTTCAGGAACATTATATATTAATTGCACAGCATCCTCAATTGTAGCCTCTGTTTTGATAGTGAATCATGAGTGGCAAAATGCAAGTTTATAGGTGGTAAAAGGATAGTCCCTCGGCCTATAAGACAATTAGATTAAAGTACATGTATGAAGCAATATATGTATATTAATATATCTGTTAATAAATTTGATAATGTGTAGTGATACACCAGATGAATATATTGCATATTATTGTTCTTGATATTTTGGTAGTATATGTTTAAATATAATTTTGTTTTGCGTAGGGTTCGTTATATCTACTAGTATTTTTTATCCAAGTACATGGAAATGGATTTCATTTCAAGCCTCAAAAGACCATCGAGTGATTCACTATCAATGTGTACTATTTGTCAAGACAATCAGAAAAACATTATTGAAGGTGGAGTTCAACGAATAGTAGAATGTGCCAACCAGCATGTTCCTTTAGACATTGGCATTATCTACCGTTGCTGGATTGACGGAGTTTTTTCGTCATTAACAACAAATAACCTCGTTTTAAAAACACTACGTCACATTCAATTTATGATAGTCGAGACTCGATTATCACAAGGTTAATTTGCTACAAGAAAGTTGACGAGAATATCTTATCATGATAAGATTAATGTAATAAAAGGAAATGAAATCCGTTACTAAAGGAACATGGCCAACCAGAGACACAAAAAAAGGTCACAGGAACAGAGAACAAATAGACAATAAGAGATCAATGTGTCAGCATTACAAGAACTTCCAACATGGCACATAATTATGCTACTCATGGTTCACTAACAAAACTACTTAAGAGTTGTCATGAGGAGGCTGATATACCCGGATGGTTCTTCAGTGTATGAATGCATGTACAGATACAATTGTTGTAAATATCTGCGATACTGACGTGCTATTACTGCTTATAGCCCGTTTTAATCTCAACATAATGTGCAAGCAACTTTGGATGAAAGCTGGGACGCATAAGAAACCAAAGTTCATCCCAGTAAATGAGGTTACCCATAGAATAGGCTTTGACATATCAGCTTTAAAGCTCTTCTACGATGTCACGCGCTGACGGTTCCGATACACATCCTTCCTATCTGTACATAGCAAGAAGACAGCACTCAAAGTATTCTTCCCGCACAAAGAGATTCTTGTTTAACTTGGGAAAGAACCACTAACAGAGGATACAATTGGGAATGTTGAGCAATTTGTATGTAGAATATATAATGTTCCTAAAGTGACCTCTGTTGACAAGGCTAGGGTCACTCATTTCAAGAAGGCACTGCGACCTTAATTGTTGCCCCAAACAAGAGATGCTTTGACATACCACATGAAGAGAGCACACATTCAGACCTTAGTGTGGCTTGAAGCAACACAATTAAAGCCAAATGTTTCAACTGCCTATACCATGGTGTAGGGAATCGAAGGATGGTCAGATGTCATCAGTCCTTTCATCTCTTTCCTTCCCCTTAAGTTATAATTAAGGCATTAGGCTCCAAGAAAATTTGAAAAAAAAAAAAATATAAGATTGTAAATATGTATTATGTATGGCAGCCATTTTTGGAAACGGTAGCCATTTTGGATTTGAAAGTGGCAGAAATGAATTTCTAGGGTCAAACTTCCCTAAAATCCATATATTGCAAGACTCTCTGTGTCAACTGCCAATGAAATTGTTATATTTTGGCATTTTTTTGGCGGCCATTTTGTTTTTTTCCTGATTTGAAGGTCAAAACGTCATATTTCAGCTGGGCAACTGCAATTTTTGGATTCAGCAGGTCCAAATTACTTCAAAAAACATTTGTTGCCAAAAATTAACTGTAAATGCCTTAACAATTCTTATTTTCTGAAAATGGGTCCAAACTAAATTAATATTCTCAACAAGATAAAGAATTTATAATATATTCATTAATGATTGAACGTCGTAGTGGTGGAGGGGTTGCTGATTTATATTCTTGTAGACGTGAGATTAAAGGTGCAGTAGAGAAGTAACAGTGGTAACATCCGTAACGGGTGGATTAATGCTTCCAGTAATTGTCCCAATTATATATTAGCAGCGTTCACTGATGTGCAAACATCATCTTGTGGATTGGTTACTTTAGGTTAAACCGATGGCTCTTTGCCAAAAGTGAATAAGTACATGGTTGTCGATTTTCAATTTTTTACTTTTTCTGATGTAATTTTTGACGCTCTATGACCTCAAGAAGTGCATAAGTCCTTCCTTTATTATAAACTAGCAACGGGGATCTTTAAAAACGAATAAGTCCTTTGAAACGCTTTGGTCTTCAACCAAAAGTGAATATATTTGTACATTCAATTTTCGCTACATTAAAAGCCTTAGCGCCATATGCAGCGCTCGTACTTTGACTGAAGTTGGACTTAAGTCGAACTTTGGGTATGCACCGCTCGATCTTTACTAAAATCGTGCTTAACTTTAACTTTCAAATGTATAAAATGAATGAATTTGCAAAGTCACCCCAGTAGGTTTAAGCTAAACTTTCGCTAAACGTAACTGGTTTTATACACGAAATCGACAATATTATTGAGATTGATTGCATCGTAAAATGGATCTCCACCAAAATACAAGAATGCATTTACGCAGTGACTATTGAAAAATAAGTCACATGATACAAACTGTTACCGTGGGGATGGGGAAGCGCGTCGGGGGTGTTGAGTATAAAAGCATCAACATGTCGGTGTTTCAAATGAAACAATCTTGATCAGGATTATGCAAGCATCATAATTTTTGTGCGTTTCAAGGAGGTGGTACTCATCTTTGTTACGTGTTCCAGAAGGTAAGTGTGTAATTTTTTATTGTTAGACTGGCCGACTTGTTGGTCTTCTTAATTCTATGAATGGGGTCTCAGAAACGGGCTTTAGATCGATCTAATATACTTGAAGATATACCAAATTTAGCGATACGTAAATATTTTCAAAGGTAGGTATTGATGCAGTTCAATTTTTACCAACGATCTAAACTAACCATTCATCATCTACCATAGGCATATTTTTGTCGATCATATATGACAAATGACACTGCAAGAACACAACTTGACAATTTGTGACAGGGCAACACACAATAACGGAGACATTTCACAAAAATGAAAGAAAATCGAGCCGTTGGTAATACACTGTGGAACCGCAGATACAGGCTACGATAAGCGGGCACATGGTTTTACCACATTTTAGAATCCTGAGAGTAAATGAAACACTTTTCATAAAACCTCAAACAAATTTGGTTGAACGAATGTTTGGTGTTTTAAATAGATATCCGCGTTTGTTTTTAATTTGGACTTAAAAATCACGTAAAGAGTGATTCGTAATAAAAGTAATAAGGTTAATGATGTTCTAAAATTTAAACACCAAAGAAACAAAGTAAATAATCTGAAAAAATACCTAAAACGTTCTTTTGAAAAGAAAATAACTGATGAAATTAATTAGCAACAAGAATCGTAATTATTGGGACGTTTTAAAGCATATTTTAGGCAAATCCAACAAGTCAAAGCCTATACCACCTTTGGTTTCTTCCGCTAGGAATATTGTCTACTCGGACATTGATAAAGCCGAATTGTTTAATTCGTTTTTTTTTCTGACATATGTAACAAGAAATCTTCTAACACGGTTTCTGATTTCCCACTGCGAACTAATTCTACATTTTGTATGCCAGATATAGAAGAGTCAGAAATTAAAGATATTATAAAAGTCTAAAACCTAAAAAAAAATTAATCAAACTGTTCTGATTAACACTGTTCATACCATAGTGCGTCCACTGTGTTTTATATTTAACAAGTCTCTATCATCCGGAATTTTTCCAAGTTGCTGGAAAGAAGCTTTGGTTCTACCATTTTTCAAGAAAGGTGATAGTGGTATTGTTACAAACTATAGACCGATTTCGCTGCTCAGCTGCATCAGCAAGGTTTTTGAAAAAATTGTTTACAAACATTTATACAACTTTCTTCATAGCAATAACTTACTTTATCGTTATCAATCAGGTTTCAGAGCGAATTTTTCCACAGTTCATCAGTTACTTGAAATTTACATTGATATAATATTATCGATTGAAAGACGCCAATTCTCCTGCTTCACATTCAGCGATATCTCTAGATAGGCATTTGACAGAGTCTATCACGACGGGCTAATCTTCAAACTTGAGAAATATGGCATTTCTGGTTCTAATTTAAACTGGTTTTCTGATTATGTTCGAGGTAGATCTCAACGTGTAATTTTGAATAATGTACAATCTTCATCTTCTGCTCTCAAGGATCCGTCTTAGGTCCTCTGTTGTTTCTTGTGTATATGAACGATATACAAGACAACCTACAAAACCTTTCTCGTTTATTTGCGGATGACACTGTAATTGGTACTTCCGGCTCATCTACTGAGCTTATTGAAACTTCTCTTAATCCCGATTTACAAAACTTGCAATCCTTGTCTCAGAAATGGCTTATAGACTTCAATCACAAAAAGACTAAGGTATTGGTATTCTCAACCAGGGAACTAACAGCTTAACCAAAACTTTACTTAGGGAACGAACATTCTTCGAAAATTAAAGTACACATTAAGTCGTCTGATTCTAAGCTCAATTTACAAATCCTATATCAGACCAATACTAGAATACGCATGTGATGTATGGAATGGTTGTAATTTAGATGATTCTGAACGTCTAGAAAAAGTCCAACTAGAGGCTGCAAGAATCGTCACAGGTCTTCCAAAATTCGCCAGCAGAGATTCACTTTCACAAATTAGCAGAGAGACGCAAACACAAACGCCTAACAACTTTCTACAGCATTGCACATCATAATGCACCATACCTTAATGAAATTTTGGATACCAACCTGCGAAATTCCAATGATTTGGTTGTGCCTCGATCTAGAACTGTCTTGTATGAGCGCTCAAAGGATTGGAATTCTCTCGACAGTACCTTTAAAAAATTGTCGACTTTAGCCTCTTTAAAATACAATTTAAAGTGGCACAGGCTTCATTTTCGTGGGTCGATTTTTCCAAGTCTCAGAAACGGGGACTTTTTTAGTTCAGCAATTTAGTACTGGTTATAACAACTCACCATTGAAATTTGAGTCTTCAAATCCATGTGCATCCATAATTATTAGCATTTGAAAGTTATAATGCTCTACTACACATTAGCGATACTATGCAATACATGTATATTATAGAAAAGTCATCTATAGAAATAGAAGGAGAAATGTCTAATTTAAGATATATTTGAAGGAAATATGCAATTTTCGTACATTTCTAGTGCCACTGAAGGATACTTAAGTATATTCAAGACCCAAATCAACCAATAAAAATGAAGACTGGTCCCCTTTAAAAAGTCAGACTTTATGTTGTGCTCCCGATTTTTATAATCATGGAGAACAATTTTATAATAGCATTCACACAAGGCTGCGTCATGGCTGTAGTTCGCTTAAATGTGATCTGTTTAAAATTGGTATAACCCATAACACTCTTTGCGACTGTGGTCTATCTCCGGAAACAACTTTTCATTATTTTTTTTGAGTGTGGGTTATATTATACCGAAAGAAATGTCTTACTAGCTGCACTAAGTAGTCACTATAACTCCATAAACTTGTCTCTATTATTATGGGGAAATGTTTCCATTGATTCAAACTCTGATTTTAATTCTAAGCTACAAAACGATTTGTTAGTAATAGTGCAGTTCATTCGTACGTAGTTCGTAGATAGTTTGTATATATACACTTTTATATTCTTATTGCAGTGCGTTCGATTTGTCGAACGCACTGCTTTGGTTTGCAATTGACTATTTTTGTGGGACTTTGCTACCGCAAAGTCCCAGTTTGTTTTCGAAATGTTTTTGTGGGACTTTGCTACCGCAAAGTCCCAATTTGTTTTCGAAATGTTTTTTTTTTTTTTTTTTTTCGTTTTTTACACAGGGCACACAGCCTAAACTACAATATCTGCAGCAACCATTTTGCAACTTCTGAGGTCCATTTTTTTCGAGGTATTGTATAAATTTTGTTGAGCGGTAGCCAAAGTAATTCTACAGCCGATTTTAAAATAAAATTCAACCCGGAAGTAGAACTTTGGCCGCCATTTTGATTTTCCTGAAACATTTCGATTTTTATTCAGCCAATTTGGCTGAACCAAATTTCAAAATGTTGGTGTCAAATTGAAGAACATAAAAATTAAAAGAGATCGCAGGAAGCCGATTTTTGAATTTCGATTTTACTTTTTTGCAATTTGCGATTGAATTTTTTCAATATTTGAAGGCTTATATCTCGTGACCTTGACCTTTAATGACCTTGACCTTTAGTAAGTCAAAGGTCATCGACCTTGGCTACCTGATGATACTTTAATATTTGACCTCCGATATCAACTTCCGGTTTTATAGGTGTCCAAAAATAGCCAAATTCGAAACTTTGTACTGCTCCTACAGGTGACCAAATTAACCTAGAGGGTTCATTTTTGCATATTCTGAATGGGCTTCATGAGCTCTTTCGAACGATATATCACAATGTATTGTAATGCAAAATTAGTTTTTTTCTTAAATTTTGCAATTTTGAAAACCTTTACCCGATTTTTTGAATTTTTTTACTTTAATATATGCATAGTTTATGATCTATTAAGTTTAGAGGCTTGAAAATTTGAACATAAGTGAACATACACCATACCAATGTATCCATCAAAAAAAATCGACATGGGCGTGGCACATCCGGGTTAAATTTTAATTTTGTTTACATTTTGTTGTCTGGAAAAAATCCATATAAACTACATTTTTTGGAAAAATGCTTCTGCACACACCAACCTCATTACTTTAGCTATATTATATCATAATCTCAGCTATTTTGGCTGTATAGTTCAAAAAAGGGAACAACATTTATTAATTTCAAAATTTCAGTTTACAGATTTTGACCTTTTTTGACATTTATTATTGTATATCTCGTTAACCAATACATGCAAAGGCTTGCTAATTTAGCCATAGTAAGATATTATTAATATAATTAAAGTCACATAAAAAAATCTAATATGGGCATGGCACATCCGGGTAAAATTCTGTTTTTGTCAAAATTTTGTTTTTCAAAAAAAAGTTAAATTTTATTTTTTTTTCAAAAAATGATTTTGCATTTAGTTACAGCATTGCTTTATTAAGCTTATGTTAAAGGTTCATAGATTTTGGTTTTGTAGTTCCAAAAAGGGAACAGGATTAAAAAAATAAAAAATTTCGTTTTTGACCTTGACCTTTGTTGACCTTGACCTTTTTAGGATCAAAGGTCATTGACTTTGGCTGTTCATTTATACTTTCATATTTGATGTCTAGCGTAAACTTCCGGTGTTATTACAGTATGCATTACCAAATTTTAAAGACTTGTTTCTCGTGAATTTGACCTTCAGTGACCTTGACCTTCAGTAAGACGAAGGTTATTGATAAAGGTTTTCAGCTGCTATGTTCAAATGTTAGGTCTGGTGACTACTTCCGGTTTCACAACCTTTCCAAAAATTTTAAAAGTTGTCGACTTCTTTGAGACTTCGGATTTACGTTCAGGGCCCATTTTTTTTAAATTTCCCTTAGCAATTTGCACATTTGCAAAGTCCCACTCTGTGCCACATGTGGCTCTAGTTGTGGGACTTTGCTACCGCAAAGTCCCAGTTTGTTTTCGAAATGTTTTTTTTTTTTTTTTTTTCGTTTTTTACACAGGGCACACAGCCTAAACTGCAACAGCTGCAGCAACCTTTTTACAACTCTATATGTTACTTTTTTTCGAGGTATTGCATAAATATAAATTGGAACATTTTTGCAAAAGTGCAAGGTGCACATTGCAACATGAGTAAAAACAGGTTTTTCAACTCAGGAAGCTACATTTTTGGGCCGATTTTGCTCGGGATTTCATTTTTAGAATCTGTAGCGAAATCCCTATCAATTATGAGTTTAAAAAATTTGATTTTCAAATATTCTTTTAACGCTTTTTGCATCTAAACTTTTGCAATTTTTGGCCATTTTTTCTATTTTCTTTGCTATTTGTCCGATGTATCTGAAATTTTGATTGAATAAAGAGAACAAGGTAGTAAATAAAACTGCGCAGTCAAAAGTTTTGCGCCACTTCCGGTTTACACGTTATAAGTGTGCAAACTTCCGGTTGACCCACTTCCGCTGTAATTGATATTTTTTAACGAAACTTGTACTGATCGGTAGCCATAGTTATGGGATTTACCTGGACATTCTAAGATCGGGAATCGAAATAAAATTTCAGCCGCCATTTTGATTTCCCTGAAACTCTTCGATTTTTATTCAGCCAATTTGGCTGAACCGAATTTCAAAATTTTGGTGTCAAATGAAAGAACATAAAAATTAAAAGAGATCGCAGGAAGCCGATTTTTGAATTTCGATTTTGTTTTTTTGCAATTTCCGGTTGAATTTTTTCAATATTTGAAGGCTTATATTTCGTGACCTTGACCTTTGATGATTTTGACCTTTAGTAGGTCAAAGGTCATCGACCTTGGCTACCTGATGATACTTTAATATTTGACCTCCGATATCAACTTCCGGTTTTATAGGTGTCCAAAAATAGCCAAATTCGCAACTTTGTACTGCTCCTACAGGTGACCTAATTAACCTAGAGGGTTCATTTTTGCATATTCTGAATGGGCTTCATGAGCTCTTTCTAACGATATATCACAATGTATTGTAATGCAAAATTAGTTTTTTTCTTAAATTTTGCAATTTTGAAAACCTTTACCAGATATTTTTAATTTTTTTACTTTAATATATGCATAGTTTATGATCTATTAAGTTTAGAGGCTTGAAAATTTGAACATAAGTGAACATACCCCATACCAATGTATCCATCAAAAAAAAATTGACATGGGCGTGGCACATCCGGGTTAAATTTTTATTTTGTTTACATTTTGTTGTCTGAAAAAAATCCATATAGACTACATTTTTTTGAAAAATTCTTTTGCACACACCAACCTCATTACTTTATCTCAATTATATCAAAATCTCAGCTATTTCGGCTGTATAGTTCAAAAAAGGGAACAAGGTTTATTAATTTCAAAATTTCCGATTAAAGATTTTAACCCTTTTTGACATTTATGATTGTATATCTCATTAACCAAAAGATGCGAAGGCTTGATAATTTAGCCATAGTAAGATATTATTAATATAAATAAAGTCACATAAAAAAATCTGATGTGGGCGTGGCACATCCGGGGAAAATTTTGTTTATGTCAAAATCTTGTTTATCCCAAAAAAGGGTAAAGTTTAAATTTTTTTCAAAAAATGATTTTGCATACAGTTATATCATTGCTTTATTCAGCTTATGTTAAAGGCTCATTGATTTCGGCTTTGTAGTTCAAAAAAGGGAACAAGGTTAAAAAAAATAATTTTTTTCGTTTATGACCTTGACCTTTGTTGACCTTGACCTTTTTAGGATCAAAGGTCATTGACTTTGGCTGTTCATTTATACTTTCATATTTGAAGTCTAGCGTCAATTTCCGGTGTTATTACTGTATGCATATCCGAATTTTAAAGACTTGTTTCTCGGGAATTTGACCTTGAGTGACCTTGACCTTCAATAGGTTGAAGGTTATTGATAAAGGCTTTCAGCTGATACGTTCAAATATTAGGTCCGGTGACTACTTCCGGTTTCATAACCTTTCCAAAAATTTAAAAATTTTAAAAGTTGTCGACTTCTTTGACACTTTGGATTTACGTTCAGGGTCCATTTTTTTTAAATTCCCCTTAGCAATTTGCACATTTGCAAAGTCCCACTCTGTGCCACATGTGGCTCTAGTTTTTTTTTTTTTTCGTTTTTTACACAGGGCACACAGCCTAAACTGCAACAGCTGCAGCAACCTTTTTACAACTCTATATGTTACATTTTTTCGAGGTATTGCATAAATATAAATTGGAACATTTTTGCAAAAGTGCAAAGTGCACATTGCAACATGAGTAAAAACAGGTTTTTCAACTTAGGAAGCTACATTTTTGGGCCGATTTTGCTCGGGATTTCATTTTTAGAATCTGTAGCGAAATCCCTATCAATTATAAGTTTAAAAAATTTGATTTTCAAATATTCTTTTAACGTTTTTTGCATCTAAACTTTTGCAATTTTTTGCCATTTTTTCTATTTTCTTTGCTATTTGTCCGATGTATCTGAAATTTTGATTGAATAAAGAGAACAAGGTAGTAAATAAAACTGCGCAGTCAAAAGTTTTGCGCCACTTCCGGTTTACACGTTATAAGTGTGCAAACTTCCGGTTGATCCACTTCCGCTGTAATTGATATTTTTTAATGAAACTTTTACTGATCGGTAGCCATAGTTAAGGGATTTACCTGGGCATTCTAAGATCGGGAATCGAAATAAAATTTCAGCCGCCATTTTGATTTTCCTGAAACTCTTCGATTTTTATTCAGCCAATTTGGCTGAACCGAATTTCAAAATTTTGATGTCAAATGAAAGAACATAAAAATTAAAAGAGATCGCAGGAAGCCGATTTTTTAATTTCGATTTTGTTTTTTTGCAATTTCCGGTTGAATTTTTTAAATTTTTGAATGCTCATATCTCGTGACCTTGACCTTTGATGACCTTGACCTTAAGTAGGTCAAAGGTCATCGACCTTGGCTACCAGATGATACTTTAAAGTTTGACCTCCGATATCAACTTCCGGTTTTATAGCTGTCCAAAAATAGCCAAATTCGCAACTTTGTACTGCTCCTACAGGTGTCCTAATTAGCCTAGAGAGTTCATTTTTGCATATTCTGAATGGGCTTGATGAGTTCTTTCGAACGATATATCACAATGTATTGTAATGCAAAATTAGTTTTTTTTCTTAAATTTTGCAATTTGGAAAACCTTTACCCGATTTTTTGATTTTTTTTAATTTAATATATGCATAGTTTATGAGCTATTAAGTTTAGAGGCTTGAAAATTTGAACATGAGTGAACATACCCCATACCAATGTATCCATAAAAAAAAATTGACATGGGCGTGGCACATCCGGGTTAAATTTTAATTTTGTTTACATTTTGTTGTGTTGAAAAAATCCATATAGGCTACATTTTTTTGAAAAATGCTTTTGCACACACCAACCTCATTACTTAAACTCAACTATATCAAAATCTCAGCTATTTCGGCTGTATAGTTTAAAAAAGGGAACAAGGTTTATTAATTTCAAAATTTCCGATTAAAGATTTTAACCCTTTTTGACATTTATGATTGTATATCTCGTTAACCAAAAAATGCGAAGGCTTGATAATTAAGCCATAGTAAGATATTATTAATATAAATAAAGTCACTTAAAAAAATCTGATGTGGGCGTGGCACATCCGGGTAAAATTTTGTTTATGTCAAAATCTTGTTTATCCCAAAAAAGGGTAAAGTTTTAATTTTTTCAAAAAATGATTTTGCATACAGTTATAGCATTGCTTTATTCGGCTTATGTTACAGGCTCATTGATTTCGACTTTGTAGTTCAAAAAAAGGAACAAGGTTAAAAAAAAAAAAAAAATCGTTTTTGACCTTGACCTTTGTTGACCTTGACCTTTTTAGGATCAAAGGTCATTGACTTTGGCTGTTCATTTATACTTTCATATTTGAAGTCTAGCGTCAACTTCCGGTGTTATTACTGTATGCATTTGACCTTGACCTTCAGTTGGTTGAAGGTTATTGATAAAGGCTTTCAGCTGATGAGTTCAAATATTAGGTCCGGTGACTACTTCCGGTTTCACAACCTTTCCAAAAATTCAAAAATTTTAAAAGTTGTCGACTTCTTTGACACTTTGGATTTACGTTTTTTTAAATTTCCCTTAGCAATTTGCACATTTGCAAAGTCCCACTCTGTGCCACATGTGGCTCTAGTTTTTTTTTTTTTGTCTAAAAACTGCACATACCACACATAACTTGACATCATTTCCTGCGATGATTAACTGCTCGTTGTTGCTTAAATGTAAAATGGCGCATTTTTGCCTGACCGGAAATGACGTATATTAAAAAGTCGTATTTCAGGGTTTTTCCATTTTCAACTCATTTTTCCAACAGATTGTGATCGGTCTTTTTTGGTTCATTTGTTTAACCCAATAGCTACAAATTGCAATTTTGAAAAATTCATATTTTGTCTTTTGTAGCTGACTTTTGGAGCACTTTTTAAAGGATTTTTTTTAACTTTTGCAATTTTATTTCGATCGATCTGAAACCTTTCAATAACATAAACATAAGAATTTCCAAAGAAAATCAATTTTCAAAGTTTCGATATCACTTCCGGTTTTGACGTCATTTGCTTATAAACTTTCAATTTCAACTTCCGGAATATTGAAGATATTTGAAAAAAAAATTTTGTGTTATCATAGATTTGGTCATACATAAAAAATAAAATGATGAAATTTTATCCAGGTGCAAGGGATCAGCCGCCATCTTGAACTGACCTATGTTTCTTAAAATTTTAATTCAGAACCGAGGGTTAATCGGATTTTTTTAATTTAGACTTCTGCAGTCGATTGCAAAAAAAATGTAGGTTGTAGATTTTTGAATTTCGATTTCAATTTCTTTATATTTCCGGAACAAGAATTTCAGTAATGACCGAAACTTTCAAGGCTCATATCTAGTGAACTTAACCTTTGATGACCTCTTGACCTGTACAAAAATTATTGCCCTTGACGAGATCTATCAGATGATATATTCATTTCCGATTTCTGATGTTTACTTCCGGTTTTATCGCCATTTGAAAATTGCAATTTTTAACTTTAAAGAGCTCTGTCACTTGACCTAATTTACATACGTCACAAATTCTATTTCATTTTTACTATGCTAAATGTGCTCTTTCAAATGATATATAGAACAATATATTTGAATCAAAATTGCGCTTTTTAAAACTTGCAAATTTTGTGTCAAATTCCATTGAAACCGTGCGTGTTTTTTTTTAATTTTTTCGATCGATCTAAAAACTTACAGGTAGATAGACAATTTGATTCTGAACAAAAAAATATTTCTAGAATCTTTATATTATTTCCGGTTTTGACGTCATTTGCTTGTAATCTTGTAATTTTAACTTCCTTAGTTTTGGAGATATTTGAAAATATTTGTTTGCATTATGTTAAAAATGGTCATCATAAAAAAAAAAATAATGTAATGTGACCCGTAAAAAATATATTACAGTGGAAGTATTATAAAAATATCCAATTTTTGAAAAATGAAATATAATGAATAGAGTTTTACGTCCTGCTTTGCTTTTCTGCAGCTATATTGAGGACGGGCAAACGCCATGCAGTGCGCAATGAGGAAAATTTTGCATTAGTCTGATATTATTATCAATTTCCATTTGTCGAGGTATCTTTAACATCACAGCCAATTAGCACATCGGTTTATTTACACCCATGTCAGCCCCTCCGACATGTATCACTGACGGGATTCATCCCTAGACATTCAGGATGGCGAGCAGGCATGTGATTCACTAAGCCACTGGGGCCCCCTTCAAATCATTATACCTGCATCACTGATAGGGGGTAAGAGTAATGGACATTCATTACCTTTTAATATTGCATAGAAAGGGTCATTACATCTTCCCATACCTGATGGCATGTGAGAGCCTACGTTGTTGTGTTACAATGTATCATCCCTTCAGCACGTCGCACACTTCAAGATCAGTGTACTGTGTATTGTTTCATTTAACGCTTCTCACTGGTCAATGTTTTGATATAATGTACAACAAATGTTTTTTTATAATATCATTAAACTAAAATACAACAATGAAATTTTTGGGGGAGAATTAGAAAATTAAACGAAACTTACCTTGGTAAAGTTGAAGTGTGATTCTAATTATTTGAGTAAATTAGGATCACTGTAGAGATTAGGTGAATAGTACTGCGTAGCCGTGACAAATCATATTTTACAGAATAAACATTTTTTCAAGCTATAATTCAAACTTGAAACAGACTAAATGTTTGTAAATGTAGATAATATTAGATGCCGGGAGGGGAGGGTGGCACCTAATCTCTACAGTGATCCTAATTTACTCAAATAATTAGAATCACACTTCAACTTTACCAAGGTAAGTTTCGTTTAATTTTCTAATTATTTCTCGTAAAGTCTCACTTTCGAGATTATGTGAATCTTTAAAGAATAACAAAGATTGAAAAAATGTTCACAACTTTAATACACTACTATCATATACATTATTAATAATTGGCTTATCATAGAATTTACGAAATGTCCCAACATTAGTCCAACCAGCTTTGTCCATAATCTCTTGCAGAGGAACTTTATTAAAGTTTGCTTTTGATACAGAAGCAGAACGAACACTATGTGCCGAGAACATATTTACATCCACACCTGCACTACACATTACAGTTTTTATCCATCTAGATATTGTATCACGAGATACCACTTTATGAGGCCTAATATGGCTTATAAATAATTGATCTTGATCTTGTCGGAGAGTATGTGTTCTCTCCAAATAATGTTTTAGTACGGTATAAACACAAAGTCTCCTGTCAGGTGGATAAGCACACAACACCATCTGGATTTCTATAACCTGGCCGACTGACTTTTAATAAATCAGTGAATGTGAATACGTAAGATGATTTTTTCACAACCATATTACTCAATCTAAGACAATGTAATGTCTGCACTCTTGTTGCACAAAGTAATGAAATTAACATGACTAATTTCAAAGTTAAGTTTTTCAACGTTAGTTCACTAACCGGCGAAAGTTTTTGCAAATATGCAAGAACAGGCGAAACATCCCAAATTGTAGAATGACGAGATTTCGTAGGTCTTAAATTATAAACACCTTTCAAAGACCTTATGACCAACGGGTGTGATCCTGCTAAAAATCCATCAAATATCAATCCCATAGAAGACAAAGCTCCTCTAGCAGTATTTATTGCACTGTAGCCTAGGCCAGAATGGAACAACTCAGCCAAAAAATTAACAACACTTTCTACAGAAGCCGAAAACGGACTAATTTTCCCCTCACTACAGTACTGAAACCATCTTTTATAAAATACTTTATATTGTTTCTTGGTTCCTGACTTCCATGATGCCAAAATGAGAGAGGTTGCTTGGTTAGAAAGTCCTCGTTGCGATAATTGTGTCCGGACACACGGCAAATCATCAGATGTATCGACTTGTGAAGAGGATGTTTCTCTTTCGAGACCGGTTGTAACAAAAGGTCTGGCTGAGGCAGTATCATAATCGGATTCTCTATTAATAGTTCCATGAGACTGGTAAACCAAGGCTGGCTGGACCAAATTGGTGCTACCACAATTGCTTCGGCTTTGTCTAAGCGAATTTTCTGAATGCAGCGACCCAGGAGACTGAAAGGAGGATTAAGATAATAATATAATTCATTCCATGAAAATGCATCAATAAAGATAGCATTAGGATCAGGTTTCCATGAACAAAATTTTTCCACCTGGCAATTTAGCCTTGAGGCGAAAAGATCAATGTCTGGAAGACCAAACAAATCAACAATTTTTTCCAAACACTGATGGGTTAAGCATCCATTCTTTTTGATCATCAAACTTCCTAGAATGAATGTCGGCAACATTTGACTTGCCTGGAATGTGACTAGCAGATAGCCAAATATTCTCACTTATACACCAAGTCCAAATTTCTTTAGCTAAATTATCACATTGTAGTGAATGGATACCTCCCATCTCATTAATATAACATACTGCAGTTACATTATCCAATAAAACCTTGATATGTTTGCCATTAAATTTCTTAGCTACATTGAATGATCTTAAGCCATGAAAACAAGCTAGAAGTTCTAGATAATTTATTGAATTACCTGTTTCAAAATCAGACCATCTACCACCAGTTTTTAAGTCATTAAAGACAGCTCCCCAACCTGAAAAGGAGGCATCAGAAATGACAGTAAAATCAATAGCACCATGTGAAATTATTCTACTTTGAGAATGTAAATTGATAATCCACCAATCTATTTCAGATTTCATATCAGATGTGATACAAATTACTGAGTCAAAGTTATATTTTGAGTATTGCAAACCCTTAATCTTAGCCCTCTCTAATGTTCTATAGTGCAAAGGCCCATAATCAGATGCAGAAAAACAGGCCACAATTAACCCAATAATTCTTGCTAATTCTCTAATTTTAACTTTTGAAAGCTTGATAATATCATTAAAAGCTAAAACCATACGCTCCCTTCTTTGAGGTGTGAGGGTGACTGTCATTAAAACAGAGTCAATAATATTACCAAGAAATATAACTTGTTGAGATGGCTTGAGAACAGATTTTTCATAATTCACTATAAATCCTAAACTTTCAACTAAAGATATACATGTAGTTGAATTGATATTTTCTGAACACTCAGTCTCAGAAGTGCCAATTAAAAGAGAATCATCAATGTATGCTGAATTTATATGACCCAATCTTCTAAGAGTGGAATACACAGGTTTCAATAACTTTGTAAATATTCTAGGTGCACTAGATAAACCCTGTGGTAGAGCATTGTACTGATAGGCTTTATCATTCCACATGAACCTCAAATATTTTTGATGGTTTGCAGTCATACTAATGGAATAATAAGCATTAGAAAAATCAACACTTCCAAAAAAACAATTTGGAAAAACAAGAGTGAGTGCCGGTGCCGTTTCAAATGAATCCATCTTAAAGTGATGGTATGTGATAAATTGATTCAAATTTTTCAAATTTAAAATCATTCGATATTTACCATTTGGTTTTTGTCTCACAAAAATAGATGAGTAAAACCCATCTTTATCAAAAGGCACTTCTTTTATAACATTCATTTCCAATAAATTTTGAATTTCATTTGAGATAACCTCAAATTTGTCAGAAGAAAATTTAGGCTGATATGGCATTGACTCTTGAAAGGGAGGGAACTCATCTACAAAATCAAGATGATAACCCTTTACAATATCCAAAATTGTTTTATCAGAAGTTAATTTTTCCCATTCATTAAGAAACAATGCTAATCTACCAGCCTGAAAACTATTAATTGTTTTACTTGCCTTAAGGTCTACTTTTGGCTCGGTGAGGGACGACCTTGCCCTCTCTTCTGGAAGTTTTTTGAAGCACCATAGTTTGTACTACTTGCACCAAAACCTCTACCACGGAAATGGCCTCTATTAAATCTTCCACGAAAACCTCTTCCACGTGCTGACCTCGCACGAGTATTACTGAATCCTCGACCTTGAGAAATTTTATTGCTGATCCTAGAACAATCTGAAATGTCCTTAACAGTTTTTGACACATCGTCACCAAAAAGATGATCAGTATACTTAAGACTTGTGCTGCAAAGATGAGAATATTCACCCTTCATGTCTGGTTTCATATTTTCTCGTCTAATAAAACATAATTGTTTATTAGCATGACCAAGTAAAGCTAAAGCTTCCAAAGCTTTCTCCAAATTATCATCTGAACCTTCATTAGATGCACAACCCAAGACATCAGTTAACTTGGTCAAAATAATTGCACCTTTAACCAGTGACGTTTGTGCATTTTGTATTTTCTTGTCAGCTGTTTTAGTCGCAGTTGCCAAAAATTCCCAAACAAGTTGATTGGTTTTTATATTGACCAGTGAATTACAATTTTCTGGTCTAGCTATGGTCTTGATCAAATCAAAATAACGATCGTCTTCAATTCCCTCACGGAACCATCCATCGACCAATGAAGCTAATTCATCATTAACTGGCACATCACATTTATCTTTCACACGTAACTTTTTACCAGCTTGAGAAAACCTAGACACACTTTTCTCACTAGAAGGAGGTATCTCAGAATCCACATCAAGACGAGGTTTCTTATAGTCTGGCTCAAGAAGTGCATCATCTAAACCCTCATAATTATTTGGGTCATCTTCATATTCTGCAGCTAAAAGATCATCATCATTATTATAGCCAGTATTACCATCATCACAGTAGTACATTTCATCCACTTTACTTGCTAAAGACTCAAATTTAGCATTCTGTGTATTTTGATTTGCCTGAATTGCCTTCAAAACACTTAAAATGTCCACAGAATCTGAAGGTACACTTTTATTGGAAATATTGGAAAATGGTTTCGATCCCGATTGACTTGAACCAGCGGTATTGTTACTTACATCGGCAACACAAGTTGCCTTTAGAATGGGAGGGCTTGGTGAAGAAGGCTAATACTAAAAAGAAATTTATAGTAATTCATAAAAATAGAGATTCCTTTAAAGATTGGAAAACACTTGAAACAGTTCTTATTAATAGAAAGAAAAATGAAGATGGTAATCCTGTCAAATGGTTAAATATCAAGTGGATGAAATTTAGAAGAGGATCAATGAAAATGATGTACAAAGAAAATTTAGATGATGGTGTTTTTCAAACTGTGGATTTTATGAGAAACAAAAGGCTGTCTGATGTAACAGCTGACTCTGTCATGGATTTAGAAATTCCAAGAGCACATCCAAATTTAATTCCACTTAAGAGAGAAAAGTATGATGATCTTATGAAGCTTCTTAAGTATATTCCACCTATTCACCATGAATATTATAAATCACTGCCACACACTGAAACTAAGCAGAAAGAAAGAGAAGCCCATCCAAGTATTACAACAAACACCAGTGATTCAAATTAATGATGTTCATTAAATATGTCAATGATAATACCCTCTTTTCATTTTCCAAAAAGTTTTGTTGCAAACTAACATTTTCGGTTGTTTCATTTATTAAAAAGTCAAAATAGCAGTCGTGTTTTCAATCAAACCCTTGTGCATATTAAACAGTATAACACATATTGTCTTGTTGACATTAAAATGCTTTATGATAAATTGCTGCAATCAAATTGAATTAAATAACCCCAAATATAACTCAGTATACCATGTGTTACTCTGAACTATTTCCTTGGAATAACAGAAATTTCATTGTGGTCAAGTGATCTAAGAAAATTTCAAAACTGAATTACTCCATTCACAATAAAGATACATCATCTTATTAAGCACAAACAAATAGAGAGAAATGACATGGAAGTGATGACAGAATATGAAAATGATGTGTTGTTACATTTAGATGTGAGATGATTTCAACTTTGATGTTGATTTTCTCAAAACGTGAATGCCTTGACTTGGATCACTTGTGCTCTTGGCCCTCCATTTATGATTGTATATCTTGTTAACCAATAGATGTAAAGGCTTGATAATTTAGCCATAGTAAGATATTATTAATATAAATAAAGTCACATAAAAAAATCTGACGTGGGCGTGGCACATCCTGGTAAAATTTTGTTTTTGTCAAGATTTTGTTTATCAAAAAAAAAAAGTAAAGTTTAAAATTTCTTCAAAAAATGACCTTGCATACAGTTACGGCATTGCTTTATTCAGCTTATGTTAAAGGATCATTTGTAGTTCAAAAAGGGAACAAGGTTAAAAAAAAAAAATTTTTTTCGTTTTTGACCTTGACCTTTTAAGAATCAAAGGTCATTGACTTTGGCTGTTCGTTCAGCTGGTACGTTCAAATGTTTGGCACTTCGGATTTACGTTCAGGGCCGATTTTTTTCTAAATTCCCCTTAGCAATTTGCACATTTGCAAAGTCCCACTCTGTGTTTACGCGAGTCTTGGTATCTTTTTCTTCTCTATTCGTCTGTAACGCATGTTAAACTCTGCTATATATTCAACTATTGTACTGTTATCTTTTCTTGTATAGAGTCAAACTCTTCATATTTTTCTAAGCAGTCCACTCATCTTTTCCCAAATTTTCATCCAAAAATTCAAGTTTTAAGGCCATTTTCTTGTTTTAAGGATTCCATGGAAAATTGATCAAACACTTGACCTCTGATCTTAAATATTTCTGGCCGGTCCACATTTCCATGCTGTCCTTCTCTGGGTTCTGGGAGTGAAAGAGCCACTGCTGTGATCATCTTAGCAGCTCTTGAATTGGTAACTTCTGCCCAGGCAAGCAATTCTTTAGCATTCATATGTTTTCCAAGAAGACGTGGAGGGTTAATTTTAGTAGACATTTTTTTTATTATTTGTATCACTTGTTGTAAATGTGTTTCAGTAATAGCTATAAGTTTGTAACTTAATGCTTTTGTAAATAAACTATCTATTCATCTAAAGATAATTGACCTTGTCTATCAGTTATGTCTAAAACTCGCTTGTTACAGCGTTGTAGGTCAAGAAAAGGAATGGTCTATATAATTGTTTTGTTTTCAATTTTTGGACATTTGCTGACACGTGTTTGTAAATCTCGCCATCTATTAGATGAAAGGTATTAGAAATTAGGACAGTATTAGACATTTTTAATATAAATAAAGTCATGAAAATAATTACGTTTGTGTGATATAACTGTAGTTTAATAAAAAAAAAAAAAAACAATCGTTAAGTACAGTGTACTTAGGCTATTGATAAATATTTTTTAATTTAATGTTCAACGGCAACTTTTGGTATAATTTCCGTGAAAATTTCCAAGTTAATAAGTTTCAAAGAAATATCTTGCTACATTGACTTTTACTTTTGAGCAGATTTAAAGGGACATGTTCATCAACTTTTCGACCTAGAAAATTTTAGTCTCAGAACATGGAAATGTTTAGCTTATCTAATCCATAATAATGTTCCACCCTCTCCCTCAAAATGTAGGAATTCAAATCCCCGTGTATCCATAAATATTGGCGTTTTTAATGTTAAATATACGACTCATCGTTTAGTAAGACTCTGACTTATATAG
Source organism: Lottia scabra (assembly GCA_029955415.1). Lineage (NCBI taxonomy): Eukaryota > Metazoa > Mollusca > Gastropoda > Lottiidae > Lottia > Lottia scabra. The sequence goes on from JARJEI010000001.1 coordinate 16,385,000, forward strand.
AAAACCAAATACAGAAAATGAAAGATAACTATTAAGGTACGGGAATAGTTGAAGGGAATGTGCGATTTTTGGGCAGTTTCAGTAGTTCAGAAGGCTATTTACATAAATTCAAGGCCCAAATCTATCCTCGAAAATGCCTAACCTTACAAAAATAAAAATTTTCGAAAATTACTCAAGATATAATTTGCCCACAGTGACGTGTTTTTATTAAAGTTCTCTTTACAAATTTTGCACATTTACCGTTTTATCAAAGGTTGTTATTTACAAAAACTGCCAGTGGACGCATGTAACCTTGCTCGGCAAGTTATCTTCGTATTGACCGAAGCTTGTTCTGCTTTCTACACTTTAACTCGATGGATGAAACAGTCGATAAGTTGACATTCACCTGAGTAATTCAGAGCAATATCAAGTATTGAATTGATGGTATGTTAAAATTAAGAATACGAAAAAAAGATATCATTTATCCTAATAAGCATTACTTTTCTTGGATTTATTATTTTACATATATTATGGATCTCACAATTTTAACAGGTAAGATCTCTTGATTTTCGCTTATTTTTTCATTATTCTTATGGTGATTTTTTATTTATATTTGTGAGGTAAGATAAGCTTAATTCTTTGTATTCGTGTAAACTCGTGATATAATATTTCAGAACACTCTTTTTGTAAATTCTTATGAAATATCTATAAGCTTTTGTAGCTTGTAGTCAGTACAATGTTTTTGAGTCCTCCTTTTCTGCATTTTTCATTTTTTTGTGTTGATGAGTACGGGCACACACTATGCAATTTCAATGAAGACAATTTTGCCGGTAAATCGGCATAAGCCCTGCTCATAAAGCCCGATCACACAGAGGAAGATAGCGACGGTTTATACGCCAACTAGAATTTGACAGATTGGACACAGAGAAATGGTACAAAATTGGCTCCACCCAAGGGCAATAATTCATAGTAAATATTTTCCGATTTAGCTGATTTTCAATAGGGTTCATCCTTGGGCTGTAATAAACATTATCAGTAAGTTTTATCAAGATCCATTAAGAATTGCGACCTGTATAGTGTTTACGAGCCAAAAATCAAACACGTTTTTAAGAACAAGGGCAATAATTCATAGTTAATATTTTTCGATTTTGCTGATTTTCAACAGGGTTTATCCTTGAGTGGTAATAAACATTAACAGCAAGTTTCAAATTTCTTCAAGAATTGTGACCTGTAGAGTGTTTCCGAGTCAAAAATCGAACGCGTTTTAAAGAACAAGGGCAATAATTCATAGTAAATATTTTCCGATTTAACTGATTTTTAATAGGGTTCATTCTTGGGCGGTAATAAACATTACCAGTAAGTTTCGTCAAATTTCTTCAAGAATTGTGACCTGTAGAGTGTTTACGAGCAATTGTGGACGGACGGACCGACGGACGGACGTGGTTGACGACAATTATACGCCCCCCATTTCATGTGGGCGTATAAAAATTATATATCATAGAATGCTGAATGAAATCTTGTATTGTTAATTTCTTATGTTATGTTTTTATCAATTGTCAATTAACTAACATATTTTTACTTATGTACTATTGTACACTGTAAAAATTGCGCTTAGAGCCTAAACACTTTCTTAACATGTTACATCTAAACATGTTTAGGAATATGTTTACATGCTAAACACATAAAACTCCATGGTGTCCACATTCTAATCATGTTTAGAATTACAACGTGTAATCCTTTAAGTGCTTAGAGCCTAAACACATGTAAATACCAAATATGTGTTATTAATAGACCACGTGACTTAATATTTCCCGCCATAAAAACTCAAAGAAAATTGGAACACGCAAGATAAAGAAGCAGCCATGTTTGTTGCACAACGACAAACTTTTAGAGAAAAGAATATAATGTACATGGCTGGTCACAATGACGTCTATAAATAACTAGACCGCGCGCATGACTGAATGTTGTGGCCAAACGCTTCCAACTTCCGGTCAGGGCAAAAACAATCATGGTGAAGTCTTGTAGTGCTGTTGGATGCTCGAATCGACATCAGTCTGGATGATGTATAACCTTTCATAGGTAAGTATTCAACAGCGAATGCAAATATGTTTCATGTTATATAATAGCTATTGTTTATTCAACATTTTTCGTTCAATTTGTTTTAGTTTTTATACGCCCTCATCTCTCTATGAGGACGTATATTGTCGGCACCCCTATCCGTCCGTCCGTCCGTCATGCCGTCCGTCGGTCCGTCCGTCCGTCAACATTTGCTCGTAAACGCTCTAAAAACTAGAGTTTTTGACAGAATCAAATGAAATTTGATATGTGTATACATATTCATAAAACGAAGATCAAGTTCGAATTTGAGCTATTTTCGATCGTTAGAAACAGTTATTGCCCTTGCCACAAATCTGTCGGTCTGTCAGTCAACATGTGCTTGTAAACGCTCTAAAAACTAGAGTTTTTGACAGAATCAAATGAAATTTGATATGTGTATACATATTCATGAAACGAAGATCAAGTTCGAATTTGAGCTATTTTCGATAGTTAGAAGCAGAGTTATTGCCCTTGCCCGAAACCTTGAATATGCTATTACTCTATCAACCGATTTAGATGAAACTTAAAATGAATGTTATTGGACGTAAATCGAAAGGTTTGAGAAAGTTTAATTTTATCCCGATTAAATTTTTCGTTAGGCGAATATGGCCGTGGTCCACTATCTTTTACATACTTAGGCCCTAGTGTATTGAAATAGAAGCTTAGTATAGGCATAGGCCTAATGTCCTTGTTTTGATGAATATATAATTTCAAAATTGTTTTTACGGAGCACAATTTTTCAGCCAAAATTAATCATGTTTTGGGTTGAAATTTCTAGGAGAGAAATATATTTCTATGTCTATGTAAACTTATAAAAATTATATTTTTAATCAAATCAAAGCAAATATATTCTAAGACTAACAACAGTACCATTGTCAGGCTGATATTCCAATTCTCATAGAAATAATGACAAAATAACAGACAATAACTATATCTTGTCAAATTTTTTGACGAATGATAAACCATGACAAAACAGAGTCCAGGTCTGGACAAAATATAGTTTTAAGTACACTATTAAATTAAAGAATAAGTACTAGGCCTAAGCTTATATATATTTTTTTATTATTATTTTATAGATTAACAGCTGTTATGAAAATGGTTGTTGGTGCTGTAGTGTTAATTTCAGCTTCAAGGGAAGCCAACATGGCAGCAAAGTAACATTGACAGTTATAAAGAAAGGAGCAGTTCCATCTGTTTTTTGTTGGAACTCTTGCTAGAGGTATAATTCTTAATAATATTAGACAATTCAATACATAATTCCTTTTGTAGTAAAAGATAGCTTACAGACTAAAAAATTTTAGTTACATGTTTATCTGATTTCACTGAAATCAATGTTTATACACGTTACTTTAAAAAAAAAAACCTGTTTAATGTCTTGTTGAAATGGAATGGTGTTTAATATCCCATTTTTTTACCATAGAAATTATGCCAAGACAGTGGCATAAGCGTACTCTTATTTTCGATTTACAACTGACAAAGTATCTTCCATGTCAACCTGCCCTTTGACTTGCATCCTAGACAGGAGAAAACCATCTCATTTCATGCAGGGATGGAATCCTGAACAACTTTCAGGTTATTGAGCAAAGTGACTGTTATAGTACGTGTATAATTAAAAGGATTGTGCGATTTTTGGGCAGTACCAGTAAATAAGAAGGCTATTTACTTAAATTCATAGCCCAGATCGATCCCCGAATGCTGAACGCTTTAAAGCAAGTGCTTGGATATATTGTTTGATGGAACCACTGAACTAATAAATTTGTTTTTTACAGATTTTTCATTCTAGATAACAATTATTGGTATTGAAAATGGAGAGGATGATTTAAACTACACAACTTCTACTCAAGCTTTTTATAATAATATTGTACATGTTCATCAATATTTTTTAATTTTTAAATTAAAATTAATTTAAATATTTTTCCTTTTTTTTATTATTATTGACTGTATGCTAGATAGGCATAAATTAAAATACAAGTTAGTAGCCCTGTTTCAATTGACTTATTATTTTGCTTTACGTAGTCTACATGCCTGACGATAATTCTAACTCGTGTAAAATGAACAGTTTATGTTTGTGCACTGAAGCTATGGACACGAAACTCAGGCTCCTTGTGCTACCAGCCCTTCACATTAAAAATCCCTCAATAGTGCAAAAATGTTCCATTGCACACTGTCATTGTATGACATCTGCCCATCCTCGTTAAACGATGCAGGTAAGTAAGATCAAAATCTCATTGTCCGCAACCACTTCAATGGGGCTAAAAATAATGTTGAAAAAAGTTTTTTTCTATATTTTTTTAGAAATGGAATAGAAGGTTCAAAATAATGTTAGTTTTAGAATATCTTTGCTTCATAAAAATATAAATATGTACACACTTTTGTTATGTGTTTAAAATTTGTTTTTCAGACAACATGTTTTTGGAAGTTAAATTTCTAGGACAATTTTAAAATATATTTTTAATTAATGTAAATCTTGTAAAAAAAAAAATTTTTATGAATACAAAAGACACTCTAAAAATAATAGTAACATTGTCAGGCTGATATTCCAATTTTCATGAAAATAATTGCAAAAATTCCATATTTTTTTTACCTCATTGTATATCTGGGAATACTAATAACTATCAACAATATGCACACTAATTAATTATAATTAAAATATACGTATTTATATTGGTTATTTTAGATTGAAAAGGAGTATTTCATGATCAATGATGGTTTAAAAAGGAGCCGATGGTGACAAATTGGGGAGATCTCCTGAAAATATTAAATGAAATATTTGGACAAGATTTGGGAGGTAAATATATTATATGTGCTGGGTTTTCAATATTTTGGTATTGTGTTTTTTTTTCTAAAAAACAATTAAGTTACAAATAGTTTAGTCAGCAACCTCAATGTTTTGGCAAATAAGTTTTTAAAACTGAGTGTATTTGTACAGTCATTATTGTTTTGCTCTTCCATTTTTCCAAAAATAGATTTTAATTTTGTTTTTAAATGCATACTTTTAGGATACAGAAATGACCGAGGAGGAAGTCAACTCCTGTGTGGAGTTAACGTAGACCGAGGTTAATTTCAATGCCAAGACAATCCAGCCGTTAATAACTAAATGCAAGGTGTGCTCTTTTAGTTATAATTTATTTCAAATAGTACTTAGACTTGTACTAGTAATTCAAATATAATTGTTTATATTGTCTATTATGAGTTCTGTGTAATATTATTATGTTTAATGTGATATTTCTCTATTTTAAGTGTAAGTTCAAGGATAACAAATTACATTTTATTCACAATCGATTTTGAATAAGCAATTCTATGAGAAGATGAAGCAGCACTTTTTCAAGTTCACAATTTAATATTTGATACATTTTTGTTTTCAGTCAAAATAATTTTCACTAACAAAAAAAAAACCAAAAAAAAAACAGAAGCCCCAAGAATAGAGATAATTCGAAATGATGAAAAATCAATTAACAACTGTTTTGTGATAGGAGAAACTATTCAGGTGGATGTTGGCATCAGTGTACTTACAGCCATTTTGAGACTTGTATATTGTTACAATGTCTGGGATCTTTCATTCATATCCTAAACAATATCAACTTCTAGGACTTATTCAGCAATATATATATTAACAAACAGAAATAACAAGTTTCACATGAATACAAACTATATAAAGTTTGTGAAAAAAAAAATGATAATATCGCTGGTAAAAAAAATATGAATTCCATGTAGAAATAAAAAAAAAATTATAATTATAAAGCAGTGTTTATTTCCCCATAACTAGAACAAGATCCCCGTACATTGCATAAATGTTTGGGTTAAAGATGGATGACCAAGAGAATGATGTGCCTAACTTGTTGGGGCCTTACAAAAGTAGTAAAACAGATAATTTTATGTGTTTAGATTCTAAGCAGCTAAACATGTTTATATCCTAAATATTTCAAAACTAAACATGTTTACAACCTAACCATTTTAAAGCTAAACACGTTTAGAATTGAATGATTTAGAATTGAATGAATGAATGAATGAATGAAGGAAATAAGAATGATGATGTGATAACTGAAACCAAAGTCAAAATTTTTTATTTTTATTTCCAAGCGTTTAGATTTTTAACACTTTCCTAAACATGTTTAGATTTTAAACACTTTCCTAAACATGTTTAAAATGTTTATGAAAGTGTTTAAAATCTAAACATGTTTGGGAAAGTGTTAAAAATCTAAACGCTTGGAAATAAAAGATAAAAAAACATAAACATGTAACCAATTCATTAACATGAAATGTGTTTTAGGAAAGTGTTTAGGCCCTAAACACTATTTTTTACAGTGTAATGTCCATTGCTGTGGGTTGCCTATATTACCTTACGCAAATATTGTTTTGTTCAGTTTAGTCTGCGGATAACGGACGGCTCAGGTGTTATAGTCAACCCACCAGCAAGAGACAAGGAATCATACTGTATCCATAATGTATACAATAAAACAATACAAGTATAGAAGACGATCACTCTTAAAGGTATAGTGCTTTCCAACATTATTGCATCAGAAAACTGGTCTGGACTAAATGGCATCCACCGGTGTTAGGTCTTGCATTAAGATAACAGAATATCGACTCTTTCGTCTTCTTTTTAGGCACAATGTTTACTATTAAGCCTTGTATCACTGTGTAGTCACAAAGCAACTGATGCTTATCAAATGAAAACATAGCATACCTGAGAAAAAAGGTAAAATAAACATCATTTGTGCTACAAAAAGTCAGTTCTGAAATCCGCATTGCGTTTATGATTGAGTCCTTTCGTCTCCGTTATCCAGTCGCAATTTCTGGGGTATATAAATATTATTTCTAAACTGTAAGTGTATCGGGGACAATGATAGCATCAATTTCCGCCATTCTAATTTCTATTCCGACGTCTAGAATGCCCTTTGTCTAGAAATCCCGTCTGTTTCATTTTGTAAACAAACGAATCCCCCAATGTGACTTTAAACTAACGCGTTTATGACATCAATACCAGTGATCTGCAAAAATATCAATAGTAGCTTCCGGTAGATCACTGGCGTCATAAAACGCGTTAAATTTAGTGGAATTGCAAGAACCACAGATGTGGCAAATGGAATGGCGCCAATTGATGCTATCAGTGTCCCCGATACACATACAAAGTTTAGAAAACCTCTTTTTGAAAATGGAAAATAGTATGCTTTTATATTATCTTCTACGATAAGAGGCGTTTTGACGAGGTCGCGCCTACATTCTGGATCAGTTTACCATTGCAAATTCGAAATTTGGTTTGTTTTGACGTTTTTTTTTTTAAAAACAAAAAAACTTAACTCTTTCAAACAGCTTTGAAGGCTTTCTTGTAGATATTACTTTTAATCTATATATAATTTTACTGTCTGCATTCGTCTAAGTCGTTGATGTTTTATTTCTTAATATGTAGCGCTTAGTGTAATTGTTCTTTTTAAAATAATTCACATTGAAATGCCAAGTTTAAATGGTTATGAAATTGTTTTTTGTTTTTTTTTTACAGTTATGTTGTTTGGGATATGTCGTGCGTTAGTGCAGCCAAAGTATTTATGGCCACTTGGGGAAGATAGTTTCACTTATGATGTCGTTCACAATCAAAGTGGGATTTTTCCAAACTTTAATGAATGTTTTCCTGTCGGACCAGGTCACCCAAGTTTAGGCTACAAGTCATTTTATTTTGACCGGTCTGTAAACCAATATGTTGATGTAAACATACCCATAGACGCAGACATATCTGACTTTGGATTAACAATGTTTATCAACCCTAAAGAATCAGATGGCTACTTATTTCATTTTAAGTCTGATGATCAAGGTGGTACTGGAATAGTTCAGTTGTATGCTAGATTGAGAGACGGGAATTTTACATTCAATGGAATTTCAAACTATGATTACGCCATTACATTCCCCAAAGCAGGATTAGGTCCATACCCTATTCCCTTAAACGTCTGGTCAATGATTTCAATAGTTAATACTTATTCGGAAGGAAAAACAACACTTTATGTAGATGTAGTTAAAGCGACTGAACTCCACGGGTTTCAAGTATCAATAGGACTTCCAGGGATTCTTCGAATTGGAGATGCTATACCGAATCGTCCATCTTCTCCTTTCAAAGGTTTCATGACCGCTGCCGCATTGTATAATACTGATATTGATATTGGTAACATACCAGAACTTCTTCAAAATGCGGAAAAATCAAATTGGCCTTCAACGCCCATATGTAAGTAGCTGTATTTTACCTTTCATTTCCCTCATCAACTCTGTGTACTTTAAGTTGTGTTCAGGGTTTATTTAACATCAGTATGTCAACTAAGTTATCAGTATTAATAATACATAATCAATCATATGTAAATACAATGTATTGTATATGTATTTTAAAGAAATAAACAAAACTCACCTAAAAAAAATTCGCAAAATATCAATTTTATGTGTTTCTATCTCAATAACATTTGAAATTAATTTTTTTAATTCATTTCATCTTAGGCTTGTTCATTTTTGATTCAATCCCACCCTTCCCCAAAACATAAACAAACAAACAAACCAAAGTTAAAGATACGATTACAGTGTTTGTCATGTACATGTACAAAACAAGTATAACATATCATAAGTCCACTTTACTTAATTTCATTACGTGTTATTTATTTATTTCAGTTCCACCATGTCCCAGCAGGGTACAGAATAATGTTGTCTTAAAACATTTATGGCCATTAGACGGTAATGGGTTGACCCTTGACGTAGAAACCAACACAGTAGATGAAAACAGTCAGTGTTTACGATTGGGACAGACTCATACAAGTTTACCTAACAGTGCAATCCACATTGATGGTTCACCCTTGTCATATATTACTCTTAAAATAGACGGTAGTGAAATTGATGAAACCTTTACATTAACAGTCAATGTCTTTATTATGAGCCTATCGTCGGGATCATTTTTGAAGATTATTGATACCCAAGATCGGACATTATTCGAAGTGGTGATAACTGAGACAAATGTCGAGCTAAACGCATTTAAAACCAACATCAATTGTGCTTCTCTAACACTGAATGGGGCATTTACCACTAACACGTGGTATGTTGTTGGAATCCAAAGAGATGTTGGTGCAAACTCAATTGGGATAATGATCAATGGTAATGTAAACGATACAAGTGATACCTGTGGAACATTTGGATTAAGTGGTGAACTGTTTGTGCAGATAGGAGGCAGCAATCGACAGTTACCTGGATACAGAAGTGACGTGAGGTGTTTGATAATGTTTAGCGACCCTGGATCCGATATTATGACAGCTATTCAAGATAAATGTACAGAAGATGATTCTACTGTAGTAGTTGGTGAGTAATTCATCTAGTGCTCTCACATGACTTACTGTGACGTTATTTCTATCTATCCCTTTGAACATGTCTGTGAACATTCTGAAAATTATATTATTCAACAACTTAAAAAATGATAAAATTAATATTGATCTCATCGATCTATTTGTGAATGAATTGAAAACACTTTCAAATGACATTGATCTAGTAAACAGATGAAGCGTTTTCCGAAGTCAAGCTATATAGCATTTAAATTATTTTGTTCTAATATTTTCACATTTAAAAATAATCGAGGCATTAAGATTATTAAGTTTACGTAGGAGCATAATTGAAAAAGAATATGAAATAATTCCGCTTTCATGGCTACGAAATTTCTACTACACATAATAATATGACGATTCATGTCTCCGAAAGCTCAATAGGGTGATATTTCGTTTAATTGCTTAATTTTAGAGCTGTGATTTAAGTCATAGTTTATTCGATACGAAACAATTTATTCAAGGAATTGTTATTGTATATTTTCCCGCTCATTACGCATGGTGTTCTTTAAATATAGTTTAACTGATAATACAGACTGATGTTGAAGCTGAAACTTGCTTGTTTTGGTCAAATTTCGAACTCTTGGCTATTGCTCTGGATCAAACCTAGTCAGCTTGGTCACAAGTTTGAGTTTGTTGTTTCTGACGAATCAACAACACTTGGTTACAAATTCAAACCTCCAACCATAACATGTCTAGTACCATTATTTATATAAAGAAAAATCTTAGCCTTTGAAAATTCTTTAACGACTTTAATTGATGAGATCATTCAATCGTTCAAATTCAATAACTTTCTTGTACGCTCAAAGCTACACAATAAATATGTTCACTTCGATGAATCTTGAAGTGTTTTTTAAGATGTTTGTAAATGACAAAATTATGTTAAAGGTTATATTGCCCATTGTATTCTAAGAGTTGTTGAATATTTTAAAGTTATGTGTAAGCTAATTATGTCCATTTCGAACATACTCTTAACGATAAACAAGTCAAGACATTTAAAGGGATGTAGCCATTAAATTATTTGCCATGGATACATATTTTATCTATTTGTTGTGGTAATGTAAAATAATAAAAAAGTCCAATCCTGATACGTCTATGAAAGAAAAAACCAGTAAATGTGGCAGTTCCAAAGTTATTGAATGTTATTCATGAACATAATGCTGGTCGCCTTTAATTAAGAGTGTTAATGACTTTGGGTCCAAAACAAAAACTATTATCATTCGAATAAAATTACAAACGAATTTGGTGTCGTAATTTCATTCAGTATAAGCTCTTTGGATAGCTGAAAATGGCGATAAATTAAAAATAGTAGCTATTTGGAGGCCGATCCATGCTGATACATATGTTTGTCTTTTAATTTTCAGGGCAGGTTAACAACTGTACGATAGACACATTGAGAAGTAGATATCACTATTTATTTAAACAAGATCTGGTCCCACCAAGTAGCCTTTTACCACTGGATACATACACATCCAAACATGTAACTGAATGTGCCATCAGCTGTTACGGACATCCTTTCTGTAGATCATTTACCTATCAGGGTAATCAGTGTAAAGTATACGACTTCGTCACTGAATATGGATTGATAGCTGAAACAGGGGCTGGTTATTATGTGGTGGATAACAGAATTTAGTCACGCCTTGTAAAATGTTCACCAATACGTCATATTGCATATTTAGAATGGGAACGTTGTGATCATTTAAATTAAGGATATGCCAATGCTACAACCACAATGTTAATTGTATTACGTACAATATTTCATTCATGTCAACTGCATACACATGTTTTACCATAACCATAACATAAGTAAAGTTTCGAAGAATTTCGAGGTTTATGCTCAGCGGCCACATTTAAATGTATGACATAAATGTATTGAATTTAACATTGCAGATATTTGAATATGTATTGAATTATTAGATTTAAAGTTTGAAAAAGAACAAAATGGCGCAATTCATAGATTATTTTTAGATTAATATAGTGAAATCTGTTTTGTCAAACAACAGTATATTTCCCGTTTCATTTTCTATTTTTAATAAAAACTGTGTAGATTTGTATAACACCTAATCGTTATTATTGACTATTTGCTCTGAAATAACTAACTGATAATGTAAAAGTTGTTGATATTGGAGGTTAATGAACCAATGCTGGAATTTAAACTCCATCACAAATATTTCAGACCATTGAGATATTATGGCAATCACTGCAAAGATAATACGATACTTATCGAAGGAAGATGCTGTCTTTTCATAGTTGTGAAAAAGAAAAACTTGCTATGATTATTGTTAGAATATTTGTTAATTTATTTTAGATAACTGTGGCCATAAGGTCGCCTTTTATGATACGACAGTTACATGTGGATCACTGTAGAATTTTGCATTGTCACCACCAATGGCATCCTTGATCTATGTACGCGTATGACTCTCGGTGTTATTATGGAACACTATTGAACTGTTTTCTCTCTCCCACAGTTAATCAAAATAATAAAAAAATAACCTATATACATGTATTAAATAAATAAATTTTAATCTATATACATGTAGACCTGTGACGATGAAATTAATTGGAATTATTGACTGATATCATTAACACCATTCCGATTTCAATCCGACGTCTGTGGTTCCAGCAGTTTGATGACGTAACAAATAGCAGGATATTATAATTAATATGCTTCTACCACAGACAATGTTCGCGATCTGTGACTTCATCAAAGACTTAGTTGAGATTACCAGACGTTAGATCGAAAAATGGTATGATGCTATCAGTGTCCCCGAAACTCATAATTAAAAAAAACCACTTAACATAAGTCAGTGGTTCCCAACCTGGGAGCCATGGGGTGTTTGTCAGAGGGGCCATGGCGGACGAGGATGTATATCATTTTTTCTCTAGCCCAACATTTATTTAACTATATAATTTGCTGTGTTAGATCTGTAGTTGCTTGTGGTCAAATGCGTCTGACCTTCTGATGATGAGGAGGCACATGACAACAACCCTTGCGCTATATGCCCTTGTTTGGAATAGAACAGAAGGCCATGGCTCTGGGAGCTTCGTGAAATTGGGCCACAGCTTGAAAAGGGTTGGGAACCACTGATTTAAGTATTCCACAATGTGGTATATAGTATTTAACTTATTGCTATTTCACTGCACTCAACATGATATTTTTAACAAAATGTTGTTTTGTTGTTAATTGTAACTTTACTTTTCAATAATCTATTGTTTCATCAATGATGATAATATAATTTGTGTTATGTTTGTTGTAGTACGTACTGAAGGTAAGATACCAGGATCTGATACGATGATCTGGCATGACAATTGATCGTGTTCGTCTTTGAAAAAAATGGATAAAGAGTTGCAACGATTAATTTGATTGACGAAGAATATTAACTATAGTTTCCGAAGTGCATTCACGAATCATTTTCATGTGATTTACGGTGTCAATCCCATAATATATCATTGCATTTTGGTTGCTGGTAATTCCAACCAATGTAAAAATACATAAATAAGCAAATCGATTGATTTACAAGGAGGAATTGTTTGTCCTAAATATATGTCATTGTCTATGTTCGTCCGGAACTCCCTGGAATCCTGTCTTCCAGCTGGTTCTTAGCAAAACTTTTTGGCATTGATCTTTCCTATTTCATTTTCCCGTCCTACGTTTGTTGGACCGACGGTGTTGAAGTGACCAAAACAATTATTACTTTAGAAAATAATCAAACATTGTTCTATTCTAGGCACACAATGATATGGAATATATCAAGTTACATTTTGTAACGGTATACGATAATACCACTGCTCCCACAACATAATATTATATACTTTTCATTGGTCGAGAAGTAAATCATATTATTTTGAGAAATTGTCACCCTTCCATTTCGCCACTATCAGGAAAATATCGAGTCCTGCAAACTTTGACACTTTGATATTACATGGGAGCGTTAAAATTTAGTTGAAAGTTGAAGTTGATATCTAGGACACAAATACATATGTATCTTCCAAGTATCAAATTTATAACTCAAAGTGAAGGGTTTACCAGTCATTAATGATGAGAATATAGTGTTGTGGGATTAATGGAAAGATCATTAAGATTGTATACCATACCAAAAGAACATGAAGATTTATACACAACAATAACGCTTAAAAAATGTAGATGTATTTTTTTTCTCCCTGTAGCTTTAATTGTACTTAACTATTTAAAACGTGCCACGATTGTATGTAAGTAATGAAAACAACTTTATTATCGAATTAAGTTATACCATGAAAATTGCGTCGATGTTATTTTAAGTCCGATCTAGTGATATTGATTTCAAAGAACAAGCAAATTATTATTCATCAGATTTTTAACAGGAATCACTGTCCGATACTACACAATTAACTTGTCATTTAAAGCAATGTTTAAAACAATGGGAAATCTTAAATCAAATAAAATTTATCGGAAAAGAGGAGTAACAAGGACTTCAAATCAATCACTTCAAACGATTGTTTGATGTAACAAGTTATGAAAATGGTTGAAAAAAACTTGACATAGTTTTACACTTTATGAGGATCAATAATAATCGATAAACTTAGTTAACCAACTATGCGTATGAGTTAACTTATAATGTCACAGATTGAACGCCTGGGGCCTGGTTTTCGAAAGTATCGTAAGAAATGTCTTAAGATGTATCTTAGGACACATTTTATGACTATCTTATGACCATCTTACGATATGTAATATGGTGTAAATCAAAGCTGTCTTACGATGGTCATAACTAAGATGATCTTAAGACTGTCATAAGTGAAGATAGTTGTAGGCCTATTAATTTTAATAATGATTAAAAAGGGATAACATTTAATATAAAAATGTAACAATTAAAAGAAATATAATTTTTTAAATATATTAACGTTAAATTTTATATAAAAGGAATTTAAAATCGTAGTGAATCATTAATTGTTTGAATTTAGTTATTTATTTATAATTTTATGTGAATGTGTGTACCGTCAATGGCACCGACTACACTTAAAAAGTTTATATTTTATTAAAAACCTCTCTCAATGTGCCAAATTCCAGCTAGATCAGTTAACATCTGAATGTAGATATTACAAACCCCCTTTGAACAAGCAGTAACAACACGTGTTATTTAAGATACACTTGGTCTGGATATGTTATGAACATCAGCATTGACCATCTGAAAGTACCTGTGGCATAAAACCATGACTTGGAATAAAACACAAGATCTTGGCCTTGCTAGGTCCGTTTGGAACATTCTACATAAACCTAGTATCAATGGACGTGAAAGTTTATATATCTACATACTATTTGTTCATCATCCATATAATTTAGTGGATTATTTCTGCCTCGAAATACTTTGTTACGGCGTACGTGTTCAGCTCGTTGTCGAATGTGCATGTAAAAAGTAGCCATATTCTGTTCTTAACGTGATATCGAAGCTTTATGTTGAATATAAAACCATCATAACTTTTGTGATGATCTTAAGTCATGTCGCGAGGTGTCTTAAGATTATGATAAAAGACACTTTCGAAAACATATCTTACGACTATGACCTGTCATAAGACCATCGTAAGACACGTCTTAGTCATAAGATACTTTCGAAAACCAGGCCCCTGGCGATTATCGGCCAACACTGCAAGGACACATGTAGGCCCAAAATCAGTGGCACGTCGGCACTTAATAAATTTTAAATGTTAACTTTATCTTTCCATAACTAAACAAAAACGAGCTTCAGTTCGTATGTACTAAATTTTTTAATTGACAGACCTTTTTAAATTTTGGTAATTGTGAAAACAATTCATTTTTTAATATTATTCATTAGATCTGAAGAGATATCTATTTTAGAATGGCAATGGTGCTATGCTATTTAATTAGTTCTCGTGTCCCCAAACATTAAATAATATTCACTTCACTAAGACCCAAAACAACTGTACAGATTTCCGATTGTCGTTACGGATCTAGACGTCTACCATTAAAAATGCATATTCTGATTCTTGTCGAAAATATATAGACCTTAAACAATCTTTACGATAGCACTGTAGAAACCTTATAACATTGACGTTTCTTTAAGTAAAATCATATTAATTGAACCCAATGAAGTCTTTTGAAAAATAAATCCAAAAAGATTTTTATCTTTCAAATTGAGACGGTCTGCTATTTTATTTAGAGTTGTTAATATTTTTTGTAATGCTAGGTTTACACTATGTTCCCGGCAGTCACGGTAATCACGTTTCATTGCAAACGTGGAGAACGCGAGACAACGCGATAGAAAAACGTGACTGCCGTGGATGTGGACCAGAATTTTGACTGTCAAAAAAATTGCCACGGCACCCACGGTAGGTTTGAGAACTGTAATATCACTTAGTAAAACCGGGCATCAGAAATCAATGAACCGTGATCCTCTGATCTGCAAAAACGCCACACATCGGAATGCACCTTTATTGAAACGTAATGAAACGTATTAAAACGTAATGAAACGGTTTTGTTCACCTTAGCTTGCCCTGATAACCGTTCACAAAACGGGACACATATTGACAAAATTGAAAAGGAACGTCAGACGCCGTGGAATAGGCATAATTCCCGTTCCACTACGGACCACTACCAAGTTCTGTAACGACCGAATATACGATCTGTCACGTTTTGTAGCGTTTACCCCGTTTCATACGGCCTGTTACGTTTCTCTGCACCGTGGCTGCCGTGGCAAATTTTTTGACAGTTTAAAAATCTGGCCCGGCAGCCACGGTAATCACAATCTGTCACGTTTGCGTATCCCGTCCCCCAGCGACGCCTCACGTTCACACCACGTTGGCCTGAGGCTTGATTACCGTGGCCGTCGGGAACATAGTGTAAACGTTTAGTATGATTGGAATTGTTTGGGGAGTTTTCGTTGTACCGTGGCTCTAAACGTGTAACAAGCACCACAACTTCCACGTTTGATCCGTAGGAGACCTTGACAGAGGCAATAGACCTGAATGAAAACGTGAACAACGTGAGAGATCCCATCAGCACGCATCAGACCGGGAAGCAACAAACATGCATCAGTGGTAGACCGCGGCCCCAACCTTGGTACACCTTGGTTGAACCGCTTCATCGCCCCATCGGCATGTCAAGGACACAAAAATAAACCGTGGGGAAACTTAGTCACAACTTAACAAAACTTGGATATGGAGACAAAAACTCTAACAACCCACGGCGCAATACGTTTCGGGCGCCGTGGCCAACGGGAACATAGTGTAAACCAAGCATTAAGCACGAATGAACACATTCTATAAATGTATGGTACGGTAACATGAACTCATAACATTACAGAGACAACTTTATACTTATTAGCATCCTATTAAACTTTAAATTCAATTATTAACTCTGTTTCCACTGACAAGCGTAACTGGTCTTTAAAACTTTTTTCATTCTTAAAGGGTCATTATGTATTTTTGAAAAAAGTGTTCATTAACACAAATGTTGTCGATGTTACCTGAAAGTAATTCTAAAGTATTCTTATTGTATCTCTGTATCTTCTTGATTAAACTGAATTTGTTTTTGAAGGGTTAATTAAAATCAAAATGCCTTAAAAAAGCATAACGAAGTTAAAACCTTTTTTTAAATATTTTTAGCGTTTTTAAAATTAACGACTGGATTTTTTTAGTTTAAACTTTTAGATACTTTAAAGGCACATGTCTGTAGATTCTGGTGTACAGTTTTCACAAATTTGAGCAAAAAAAATATTTTACCTAGGAAAAATTCAGACTGTCCCTTTAATTGAGTCGTCATGCTTCACATGAAACCACTAGGTCTATGTAACTACATATATGTTTGTTTTTCAACGAATTGATTTCAGATTTCTGACAGTTTGATTAAACAATATTGAAAATATGATAAACTTATATTGTGTGTTAGAAAAATACTCTGAATTGATTCACAATTTTTCTTCGCATAGTGATTTATATGATAAGTTATCATTGTATATCATTATCCTGATGTCAATAACCTTTCTATCTTTCATTTAAATTTGATAAAAGATCATCGGATCATCATGTGTCATCTAGAACCCTTTCTTTGCTGGTGATATGACAACACCTAGTAACACCAGTTGAAAAATAACAATAAGCTTACCATCATATTTCGAGTGAGCTCTGGCAAACATTCTGCTGAATAAAGTTAAATACGTTAAAATTTACGTCGAGGTAGATGATTCTGAAATCAAGGGATTTACAATATCCACAGCGTTAGGAGAAGGGTCGGTTGCCTATTGTTTTTACATTTTACAACATTGTCACCAAAAAACTGCTGAATAAAGCTTAATACGTTAAAATATACATCGAGGTAAATGATGCTTAAATGAGTAGGCTAAATAGATTACTTCAATCTCAGGGACTTACAATATCCACGGCGTTGGATTTGTCAAATAAAATTCAGTAGGAGGGTCGGTTTTCATTTTTTTTTTTTACATTTTTACAATACTGTTACAAAATAACTGCTAAAAAAGTTAAATATTTCAAAATATATGTCGGGGTACATGCAAATGATACTTTAAAGAATAAATAAATGACTTCAATCTCAGGAACTTGCAATATCCACAGCGTCGAAAATATTTAGATAACCATCAATATTACTCTCTAAAATAACTACACGGGAACTAACTCATTCTCTTTAAGCGTTTTAAAAGTCATCCTAGATGTCAGAAATGAAAATCAGTGTAAAGTCAAGTTTGGATAGATTTTACATAATATACCAATGCTGTTTATTACGGAGTAAAAATAAGTAACATCATCATATTGGAATCAAAGACATTTCGAAACAAAGGAAACTTATATCTTTCCGGTTTCAAGACATTATTAACATCAGCAATTAAAATTATTGTTTTGAACTAAATAATTTCGGTCGATATCACAAGATCTATAATCAATAATGTCACCAATACTTATTTCTAAAATTTTTTAACTTCCGATCTGTACGGTTGGGTGGTTAGTATTTAATACGCCCGTTACGGAATAGTTCGATAATACTTAAATAACGGGAGATTCACTTTTACTGTTCGTAGTTTCTTGATCCTATTTTGCCTACATTTTATAAATACTTTCTTAGGTCCGGTATCCATAGTCTGTGCACTTGTGATGTCGTGACCTTGTGCCCTGAACCTATACCTACCTTGTTTGATAGCTTTTAATAAAAAAAAATGACACTAATATTTGTGTTTATTTTTAACTAAACAACGTTCAACTATTTTTGTTAGCCGAACTTTGCAAGGCTTTTTCTGCGTCAGGTCACAACGCCAAAAAGGGACAAGGTCAAAATGACGCAGCATATGGTTACTACAATTATAAACCATTATATCTAGAGTAATAAAATAAAAATTTTCAAACCTAATATTATTGAGGGCCCGAAGACATTATAAAACAAACTTTAACTATGAAATAAATAAAAAATATTAATTCAGTCATCACAGCGGGAGATGATAATAATAATTGAAATAAACGTACACACATTCTATTGAATGTATCAATACCATCGTATCAGGAATACGGGTTTTAACATGGTCTTATTAAGTAATCATCATTCATCGTGTAGGTGTAACACACCTCGTGAGGGTCATACTATGCTACCATATCTGATGACATGTGAGAGTCTGCGTTGTTGTGTTACAACGTATCATTCCCTCAGCACATCAAACGATTCATGATCAGTGTACCGACATCTAGAAAGTTACAAGATACCATATTGTTTCTTTTAATGTAGCATGTAGCAATTAAATTTTGGTCTGATTTCAATGAAACTTGCTGTACTTGTTCTTTGGCCATAGAGTCATTCAAAACTTCTTGAACTTTTAAAATCGGGTCAAAACTTTTGAGTTTAGAGCATTTTTAGTTGAAAAAAAAAATGACTCCTTCGAAAAAAAAATCCGAAAAGGGGTCCATATGGTATAAAAATGTTATTTTTAGGTTTTTTCAAATAAATATTTTGTTTCAACAACTGTATTTTATGCAAAACAATCAATTAAAGTCAATAAAAGAAACAATGAATATTTTTCTTTTTATTAAAATATAAGAAAAAGTGTAATATTAATGAAATAGGTGTTAAAAGAAATAGTAACATAACAGAACAATAACAATTAATAAATAATTAGATAAATATAAACTAAACAAATAAATAATAAAACAAAGTAGGTTCCTTCTTACCATTTGCAATACTTTTGCAATATAAAAAAAACATGGATTAATTCTAAAATCAAACAAACTAATGCCACAAATGTTTTGTAACTGTTAAGAAGTCAAGGAACAAATATCAAGTCTCCAGAAGCCAAGTCATCTGAAAGTTTGTAAACATACAGAGATGGGTCATTGTCATATTTGACATTATGCCATTCCATATATCCTAGTACACATGAAATCACTCTTCCATTGAATGGTGTTCGAATTCCATCAACTAGTTGGTAGTGTATAATCTTCTTTCCACAAAAGTTTTTATCTGTATTGGATTTAACTGATTCTAGAGAGGAGTTTATCAATGTCTTGACATTTGACATCAATTGCTCTATAGAATAAAGTTTTCCCTTTTCACTGAACTGATAGATCTTCTTATTTTCATGTTTTTGTTCCAATATAACTTTCCTAAATTGCAACTGAGTCTTTAATACTTTCCTTTTTTCAGCATCACTACCTATAGAAGCAAGGTTATTATCAACAGACTCTGGACACTGCCACAAACCATAGTAAAGCATGTTTTTCGTTATTTCCTCTCTTGCCCGAAACTGTCTTTGAGCCTTATCTTCAATTTCCTTTCTTTTTGCCATTAACTTATCTCTATTTTTCTGTTTCATCCTTTTCTAAAACTTCATTCTCATCTCTGTACCTTCTGACCTAGCTTTAGAAAATATATTTTCTCTTTCCCCATCAGTTAGTGAAGTTAACCAATATTTGGTTTTGTTTAAAGAAAATAAAATATGAGCTTCATTGCATAAAGTTGTTGAAGCTGGACGGAATCTTGTGAGTGCATCCAAAAAGGCCAAGACCCTTTCAGGAAATTTGTTATGCAATGGAACTGATTGCGTTTGTGATTCCATATCTTTTGATAGTGTCTCATATTTTCCACCACTAAGATGATCAGCAACAGACTTTTCTAACATAAGTGTCCATGCTGAAAGTATTTGCTGTAGGAGAGAAGCTGTTGAATCATCAAATTTATCATCTGATTTTATAAGTCTTTCATACATTTCGTCCTTTTTAACCTGTGCTCCAAAAGGAAAATGAAGTCCACACATAAAATCTGAAACATCAGATAGCATATTTTTCAGAAAGGCATATAATGTCTGGTAAGCATTGGATGCTTCTTGAATACTACACTTGCTTTCAAGGATTCTCCATAAAGAAGAAGTTATAAGGTTTGAGCACAGTCCCAAAGCCTTAGAAGAAGAGACATACAATGGAACTTCAATGTCACACAGAACAGACTTATGAAGACTTGTTGAAAAACTCTTGAATATAATCGGACAAAAAAAAAAAACAACTTCTGCATCATAAAAGAGTATGTTAAACCGGTTTCCTCTAAATGGTTCTAACAATCTAAACTGACGGGCAAAAGAAACTTATCACCGACTTCATTTGACCACACATCAAAGACAAAGGCATATGTGAGATATATGATGACTGATTTTTAAACGGAAATCAATTTCGAAGAATTAAAATGAAAATGCATTGTAATGCCAATATTCAATTCTCCTCAATTCACAAAGGAAGGGTCAAGGGGTCAAAATTAAAAATTACACAAACCAGTTCTTTGCAAAATCGCATAAAGAGTTTATTCCATGACACAGTAATCAGACAAAACGTCAACAATAATGAGCAAACATGCACGCAGACACACGCCTCCTCACTAACGTCGTTAGGCGGCGGATAACGTCAATAGGAATCCTGTTCCGTAAGTTCTATAGAATCTGTTCAAGGTCCTGTCGGTTCACTGAAGGTGGTACATGCCTTCTCAGCTGACGATTAAGATGATCCTGAACATAGGGAACCGACTTGCATCTGTAAATAACACTTTGGCCCTGTCACGTCGCTGGAACCGACGTACACGTAGACGATGTAGACGGGTCAACGCCATTCCAAAGGAGGGTCAGTATGCTCGGTATATCAACTGATCGAAGTCTTCGAAGAACTGTTCGTCTGCTGATGACATGACCGAGTGTTCTTGCTGCCGTCGACGCCGCCTTCACCCATCTATTTCGAAGATGAATCCATCGGATGTAGCGGTCGTCGGTCGGAGTTGTCACCCTCCGTTTTCCCGATTTTGGTCGTTCGTGGGTCTGTCCTGTCTGTTGGAACCGGATTATCAAATTGCTGATGGTGATCTGGAAGCAGTTGACGGTTCTGACTAACTGTCATTGAGAAGCTCCCATATTGGCCATACCGATCGCCGTTCTCGTTGCGCCCGCGTAAGTCTTGGCATATCTTTGGTGGTTTTTCACTTACAGAATGCCTGTTCTGTCCAAATTCGGCATATATATCAAAATCGTGCACGTGCATTTGAGCCAATGTCGCAAAAACGCATTTTGCACATTTTTATGCATGCACTATTTGGAAAGCTACGTTTGATAATCTGCGTTGTGGTTATAATTACGTTGCATTTAGGTAAATATTTGCTGCTGGGGTTCAAACCTGTACCAGCTTCTTTGTCTTTGATACAACGATTTTTAAAATGATAAGTTTCTTTTGCCCGTCAGTTTATGTCTCGCTTTACCTGCATATTCTTCTTCCTTGTCTTTGTTCTGGAAAAAAGCCTTGAATTCTCCATAACATCCACTTTTTTCATCTGCCCCACGAGCCAAACACTTTGCTGTTGATCTTATTAGACGTATTGCTCCACTCTCGCCTGCATTTACAAATTTTGCTGTCTCTTGGTTTTGTCGAGATGCCTAGCGATTCGGTTTTCATCTCTTCCTCAAATTTCGCTATCACCTTGTGAGCAATTTCTGCAAAATTTACCAAAAGGTGCAAATCACAGTAAAAGTTATTCAGATTGCTGTAAGCATCCTTTTCTCCCTCTGACAACTCATCCCAGTTCGAATAGACCATTGGTATTAACTCTTCCCTATATTCTTCTAAAAGTTGGTGAAATTTTTTTTCTGTAGCTGCACGATCAGACATTGTACTCTTTATATTTGTGATAATTTTTTGAGCAGTTGACGTGTCAGATACATTTATTAAATCTTCTACTATTTTTCGAAGTGTGTCAAGACAGGTATCGGATGATTTGCAGTGCATATTTCTTAAGCCTAGAATCCAATCTTTTTGATTATAGGCATAAAGAGATATTTACTTACCTTTCTGCAGGGAACCTTATCTACTTCAGTTTGTGTAAACTCTATTTCAGAACTAATTTCATACTGAAAGGCAATCAATAGATAACACATCAGAATTTAACAACATATTTGATACTTGTACTTTAATATGAATCATGTTTTATTTTAGCATTCAGCTAAAAACCAATCAAACAAGAGCTCACCTCAAACCTTCTTTTATTGATTTTGGTATCATTGCCTTGCTTTAAAGGGGTTGACTGACTTTGACTACTCAAAGATTTGTCACTGTCAGTGTCAGAATCAAAACTTAGTGCTTGGCCATATTCCTGATATGATTCTTCTTCGGTTTGACATTGACAAGGTGGCTGTGTCTCAGAGTCTTCTTCTTCTTCAACAAAAATCTAAATTGAAAAATGAAGAAGAAAGTAGGCTAACCTATTTGTGCTCCAAAAATGAATAGGCCTAATTAACTTATAATTAATCTCCTTGTCCAAAAAAACACAGTATTCATAACAACCATACATCATATACTCTCCCAAAAAAGAAACGCAACATTCAATTTTTTTTTTCAAATTTGAATTTTCTCAACAATTTGCCAGATTGAGACAAGAAAACCTGATTATCCTTAAATTTAGACAACCGATAATTGAATTCAAACTTTTCATAGTGGCTGTTGATCTCCTGTGACCTGTTTTGGTCAACCCGAGTAACACGGTTTGGGGTAAGGGTAGAGGAATAAGTTGGACACTTGCACGTGCGAATCATGGCATATCCGCAGGTGGGTTTTGATGGGTATAAAAGGCACCCAACCGCCTTATTGAATTAAGTCGTTACATCATTTCACAGCCCTGGTACGATATGCCGAGACTCGACACAGCTACCCGGAACATCGCTATTGGTCGTCTCCAAGCCGGCGAATCTCAAGATTCAGTTGCTAGACATAGTAATTTTCACCGGAGCACGATTTCCACACTCTGGCAGCGGTACCAGCAATCCGGTTCAACAGCTGACCGTCCACGTTCTGGCCGACCTAGGATCACATCTGCAGCACAAGATCGCTACATCCGGTTACTGCATCTGAGAAATCAAACGATAACAGCAACATCATCAAATTTCCCACATCTCCAAACAATATCTGCACAGACTGTCAGAAATCGTCTCCGTGAAAACGGATTACGTGCCAGACGTCCTTACTTTGGCACAGTACTTACAAAGGGTCCAATGGTGCAACAGAGTAAGGAACGGGAACCTGCGCAATTGGAGAGGGGTGTGGTTCAGCGCCGAATCACGATTTATGCTGCAGAAAAGAGATGGTCGTATACGAGTCTACAGACGAAGGAATGAAAGGTTCGCAAGGAACTGCGTCCTTGAGGTCGACCATTTCGGCAGAGGAAGTGTAATGATGTGGGCTGCCATATCCTAAGCCCGAAAAACTCATCTGGTGCACATTCCCGGCAACCTTAACGCCGCTCGATACAGAGATGAAATTTTGACACCACACATGCTGCCCGCAATGAATCTCCAGAGGGAAATCTTTCAGCACGACAACGCTCGACCGCATACAACTCGGGCTACTGTTGACTTTTTAAATAACCAGAATGTCACAGTGATCCCTTGGCCATCAAAATCACCAGATTTGAACCCAATAGAACATGTGTGGGATGAATTGGATCGACGTGTGCACAGGCGTCATCCAGCGTCACAATCTCTGCAGGAGCTACAGCAGGCTCTACTTGTGCAAGAATGGCGGAGAATTCCACAAGACCGAATTCGTCGATTGATCCTGTCTATGCCGAACTGTGTTACAGGCTAATGGTGGACACAATAGATATTGACATTTTAGTCAACTGAGCGCTTTGGCCTTTGATAGGAACACTTTGACATTTTAGTGAACATTAGGGTTTAAACAACGTATGTTTCGTATGTTGTGTTTCCTTTTCGGGGGAGTATATTATATGACAAGACAATAATGTTTTCTTACCAAATCGCTGTCTTTAGGTGGTGAATAACTCATGATCGTCACATGTGCGAAATAAAGCATATTCTCATGGGGGCGGCCATATTGAATAAATTACTTCCGGTTCACGTATCGACATCGCTTTGGATTTTTATTTTACGACACGAATACGTCCACGGATTGCAGTTTTTAATATATAAATTGAAAGAGGGTTGAGTGGAGAAGAAAAAAATATAAAATTTACCCCCCGGCAAAATACATGACAAAAAATGTCGATTTTTAAAGTCTTATTTTCCTTCAAAAATCACCTTTTCAGATCGATTAAAATTTCTAAATGGTTTGCCCGCCTCAATCTATTATCCTAGAAGCCATTTCAAAAGCTTTCAATCGTCTATTGATAAAAAATAAGGCTGTATTCGCTCGTCACGTGAGACCCACTTTTTACGAACATTTTGGACCGCTTTTTCGGCTATTTTTTAAGCCAGTACGAGTTATCTGCCCTTAGCGTTGGTACACGCTATTTAATGCTTCTCACTGGTCAATGTTTTGATATATAATGAACAACGAACACAGTATTTAAAAAAAAAATTTTTTATATAATATCACAAAATTAAAATACAACAATGACATCTTTTGGAGGGAATTGTATCGTATTAAATTACATTTGGAATTTTTCAAATGATCAAAATTTATCAAAATAAAATTGTAAAATAATTGAAAAACACGAACTGTACTGTTACAGTTGAAGTATCATACAAATTTCAAATTTAAAAAAAATGAAATCAAATGAATGATTTTTTTACGTCCGCCTTTCAGCGCCTATATGGGGCTAATTGATGACGGGCAAACGCCATGCAGTGTGCACCGATGGACAGGGGCGGACTGGGGCCGTGACGCGGCCATGGCTTTTTTCCAGTGACCGGCCCACTTAGGTGTGTCGGGCAAATCACGACCCCGACGCCGGGGTCTTAAGGGGTCCTCCCCCATAAAATTTTCAAAAGTGACTGCCATAAACATGATTTCCGAGCGCCTCCTGCTCTCAAAACTGGTTGGCCAGAAAATGGAAATGCATACCGAAATTAAGAAGATAGCTTGCCAGGCAAGGTAATATACTCCCACTGACAGCTTTGTTTGAAAAAGAACATTTGGCAGAAAACAGCAACCATCAAATATTCAACCTGTAGTCATAGGCCTACATTTTGTTCAGAACTTAAATTAAGTGTTGTCCAAATATATATTTTTTTCTCTATTTCATCAAGGGCTGAGCATTCATCAAGTTTAGTCGAAATCCTTCTGCCTTGTAGAGTGTTTATGAGCTAAAAACTAAAACGTATTTCAAAGAAGAAAGGCAATAAGTCATAGGGTTTATCGTGTGATAATAAACTAATTCAATAGGTTTCATTAAAATCTATCAAGAATTATGCCTTCTAGAGTATTTACAACCTAATAATCAACGCGTTTTGAAGAACATGGGCAATAATTCAAATTAAATACTTTTTCGATTCTTTTGATTTTCAAAAGGTTTCATCCTTGGGTGATAATAAACAATTTCAGCAAGTTTCGTCAAAATCCGTAAAGAAATGTGACTTGTAGAGTGTTAACGAGCTACAAATCGAACTTGTTTTAAAGAACAAGGGCAATAATTAATGTTAAATATTTTTCGATTCTTCTTATAATTCATATTAAATATTTTTCGATTCTTTTGATTTTCAATAGGGTTCATCCTTGGGTGATAATAAACAATTTCAGCAAGTTTCGTCAAAATCCGTAAAGAATTGTGACTTGTAGAGTGTTAACGAGCTAAAAATCGAACGCGTTTTAAAGAACAAGGGCAATAATTCATATTAAATATTTTTTGATTTTTTTGATTTTCAATAGGGTTCATCCTTGAGTGATAATAAACAATTGCAGCAAGTTTCGTCAAAATCCGTAAAGAATTGTGACTTGTAGAGTGTTAACGAGCAATGGGTGACGGCAATATCACGCCACATTTCATGTGGGCGTATACAAATTATCAAGATATCAAATCAGATCTATTTTTATACGACCTCATCTTTCTATATTGTCGGCACCCCTGTCCGTCCGTCCGTCAACATTTGCTCGTAAACGCTCTAAAAACTAGAGTTTTGGACGGAATCAAATTAAATTTGATATGTGTATAGATATTCATAAAACAAAGATCAACTTCGAATTTGAGCTATTTTCGATCGTTAGAAGCAGAGTTATTGCCCTTGCCCCGAATCTTGAATATGCTATTACTCTCTTAGTTTTCAACCAATTTTGATGAAACTTAAATTGGATGTTATTTGACCTAAATCGAAAGGTTTGATAAAGTTTAGTTTACTCCTGATTAAGATTTTAGCTTTTTCAAGATTTAGACCTCTTTCATCAGTTTTGAAGAGTTATCGCCCTTTAACCTCTATACAGTAAGTGCTTCTATCAAAATCAATTGCTTATAAACGCTCTAAAAACTAGAATTTTTAAAGGAATCAAATGAAATTCGGTATGTAAATACATATTCAGAAAACAAAGATCAAGTTCTATTTTCGATCGTTAGTAGCAGAGTTATTGCCCTTGCCCAAAGTCTTGAATATGCTATTACTATCTTAGTTTTCAACCAATTTTGTTCAAACTTAAAATGGATGTTATTGGACCTAAATCGAAAGGTTTGAGAAAGTTTAGTTTACTCCTGATTAAATTTAAGGCTTTTCTTTGGGCGTATATGGCTGTGGTCCACTATCTTTATTGTAGGTACCATTGGAAGATATAGAGATTGGTCACAAACGACTAAATTTCGGATTTTGGCCACTTTCTTTTGAAATTTGGAGTAGACCTACGTCCCATTTTTTTTTTCAAAATATAAATATTTGTTGTTGTCATTTTTCACAAACCGGCCCTCTGCACACCGGCCCGCCATGCGGCCCAGTCAGCCCCTGCCGATGGAAATTTTGTCAGGACAGCAGCATAAGCCTGCTCTTATTTTCGATTTCCAACTGTAGAGGGATCTTTAACGTGCACAGCCAACAGCCGACGAGACCTCGGTTTATTGTACCATCTGAACGACTAGACGCTTTTTCTATGCCAGCCCCTCCCCCCCCCCCCCCCCCCCCCCCAGCATAACTGACAGGGGGAAACCGGGTTGAAAAATCCGAAAGTATTATCTCGACCCCATGCTGGGATTGAACCCTGGACCTTCAGGTTACTTTTCTATTGAACACTTTCATCAATTTAAGCAATATATTATTTTAAATCAACTTTCTCCCAGTGAATTGATCTTGTTTCCTCAGGAAATTATATAAAATACAACAGTCAATGCACAATACCAATATTAAATATCACAAATATATGCCTGTATATCAAATACAAATAAAAAAATTCAAAAAGCAAATAAAGAAACTTTATTTTTAAACAAATAAATACACGAAGGATCGTGTCTTATGTATGATTCGAAAGCTGAAGCTGTACAGTGAACTAGTGCATACGGGTTTTATCGAAATACCTTCATTCCTAGTTCATGTCAGATGATTATCAGATACGCCTTTGTAACGTTGCCTTAGAGTTAATGTCATTTATGTTATATTGTTTATTCTTGATAAGAATAAGAGTGTTTATCAATAATTCAGTTTATTTTGGAAAAGCACATGTAGGCATCATACAAGGGCAGATAACTCTCCCGACAGGAAGTACAGTCCACAGGGTCTAGTTAACAATAAGCAATGGTAATCCCAAAGGCATATGTAATATTTACTGTATGCCATACTACATCTCCCGTATTTTTAAGTTTGATAAACTTTAATAATTTAAAGCTGAGTGGGAACGTGAGGTATTACCCCTTTGTCCCTTTGATCCACTTTTTTATGGACGATTTTTAGATGACATTTTTATGGTTTGGACTTATTCCATTGAGCAGTTCTGGGAATTCTTTGAAATTCTCAACAACCACCATCCGTCCATCAAACTAACCGCCAACGTCAGTCATAAAAGCATAGATTTTCTCGATACCACTGTTTTCAAAGGAGATTCCATAGCAGAAACCAATAAACTAGACATTAAGGTATATTTCAAAGAAACTGATACTCATCAACTCCTGCACAAAAGCTCATTTCACCCAAAACATACCTTTTCTGGTATTATTAAATCACAAGTTTTACGATTTCACCGAATTTGCACAAGATCCTCTGATTTCAACCAAGCCTATACGATTGTTTTCTCAAAACTGAAAGAGCGTGGATACTCAAAACAATTTTTACGAAACATTAAAAACTCCACTTTGGCGCAAATAGCAGCGAAGACTAGACTATATGCCGAAGTTCCTCCAGGTTTAAGGTGTGCTCCATGTTTGTCAAGTAGATGCAAAACATGTCCCTTTGTATCTGAAACACATTATTTTATGAGTAGCTTTACTAATAAAAGGTATCCGACCCAGGAGCATTTATCATGTGATAGCTCAAATGTAATTTATTTAATTTCATGTAAGAAATGCCCCAAACAATATGTAGGAGAAACTAAGAATAATTTACGCACTCGATTTAATTCTCATAGATCAGATATAAAATTAAAGAAAGACAAGCCCGTTTCTTATCATTTCAACCTCGATGACCATTCAATAAACGATCTCACCCTAACCCCAATTGAACGTATAGAAATTGATTTACCGGAAGATGAAACCACCAAATTCAGACAATCCGGAGAAGCCTACTGGATTGAGACATTGAATACAGCAAGACCTATAGGACTCAATATTCATCATTTTGCAGGCATAGCACCCTTTGTTGTCCCGTTTAATACAACCAGTAATCGAGCAAGCAAGATAGTTCATACCCACTACAAGAGTCTTCAAGAGAAATTTCCCCATGTTTATAAGCAGAAAATGATAGTTGCCTACTCAAAAAATCAGAACTTTAATGACAATCTGGTTCATAGCAAACTAAAACCAATTATTAATTAGCAGATACTATACTACTCGCCCAACGGGTGAGTTCTTATTCTTTCTACTTTCAGATCACAACAGAAGAAAAGCCTGTATCCAGACCCTTAATCCCATTTTCTTAATAAAGTATTTGTTCCATCCTAGGCCTGTACATTTGGGAGATTCAAACCCTCCCTCCACCGAAATCTAATTAGAACTGCTCGAGAGTATGATAAATTGCTTGAAACCACCAGATTGTTGCTCGTATTGCGCATCAACAAAACACCTTAAGTCGCAACAAACGAAAAATCAAATGACTCTTTTGTGAACTTGTCCCCCTAATCAAAATTGTATATTTCATTAGTTGATATTATGTCCAGACCCTGATGTCTCCAGATATAATTAAACCACCTATTTTCTTTTCCCTTCTGTTATTCAGTTTACGTATTGTATTTACAATCATCTTATAATGCATTCTTTTGAATATTACGAGGTATACAGAACACTATCAATACAATTTAATTGTACATAAATCCCTTTAATTTTGTAATAGTGCTTTGAACAGTTTGATTATGGTTAACCCGTTAACAGCTCACTCTCCTAACAGTATTCTAACGGTTTAGTGTCTGTGTTTACAGCTATAAATAGACCCGTGCACGGGCTAACCTATTAATAAGACTCCCCCACCTGTGTATTTTGATCACACCATGAGGTATACGAATACCACTTTATTGTATATATGTTTGAATTTTTTTGCAGTGCGTTCTAGCGAACGCACTGCATTGTTTTCATAATGACTTTTTTTTTTTTTTTTTTGTCTACTTCTGGTCACGCTAATTCGGTATGAAGGGAGCATGCCACACATTATCTCACATGTTTTCCTATAACCACTAACTGCTCGGTGTTGGGTGAATGTAAAATGGCGCTTTTTTGTCCAACCGGAAATGACATATGACAGAAAAAATCATTTGATGTTTTTTACAATTTTTACCTCTGTTTTTCAACCGATGTTGATGGAACTTTTTTTGTTTATTTCATTATTCTAATGTCTATATATAGCTTTCAACAAAAATGCACTTTAAGACATTTGTTGCTGACTCTTTGGGGCACTTTTTAACCGTTTTTTGTAACTTTTGCAATTTTATTTCGATCAATTTGAAAACTTACAGGTGTATAAACATTTTGATTTCTAACTAAATAGTGTTTTTAAAATTTTTATATCACTTCCGGTTTTGACGTCATTCGCTTGTAAAGTTGAAATTTCA
This sequence comes from Lottia scabra, assembly GCA_029955415.1. Lineage (NCBI taxonomy): Eukaryota > Metazoa > Mollusca > Gastropoda > Lottiidae > Lottia > Lottia scabra. The sequence goes on from JARJEI010000001.1 coordinate 16,415,824, forward strand.
ACTTCCGGAATAATTAAGATATTTAAAAAAATCTTTTTGCCATGTGCTAGAAATAACCATTGACTAAATATGGAATTAAAAAATCTGACCCAGATATTTCATATCAGTCGCCATCTTGAAATGACTGATTTTTCTTTAAATCGAAATTCAGAATCAGGGAATCATTCGATTTGAATAAAAATGATGTCTATGGAATCTACAGTCGATTGCCAACAAAACATGGGAAGCCGATTTTTGAATTTCGATTCAGATTTTTTTTTATTTCCGATTTAAAATTTTCAGTAATAGTCAAAACTTTTAAGGCTCATATCTCGTGACCTTGACCTTGAGTGACCTTGTAACCTGAACAAAAGTCATTGCCCTTGATGAGATCTATCAACTGATGTATTCATTTTTGCTGTCCGATGTCTACTTCCGGTTTTATAGCCATTTGAAAATGTCGAGTTTTGACTTTAAACAGCTCTGTCACGTGACCTAATTAATGTACGTCACAAATCATCTTCTATTATTATCACGCTTTATCTCCTGTTTCCAAAAATGTATAACACTAGATATTTCGATCAAAATTGCTTTTTCGAATTTTGTTCTTTGTTCTATAGTAACTCTGCGTGTTATTTTGGCGGGAAAAAACACGTGTTATGTGAATTACGTATTTCATAAGATAGGTAACAATTTCTTCTTAAGATATGGAAGAACATGACTAACAAAGAAAAAAATATGATAAAATCGTAACCGGAAGTAACACGCTGGCCACCATCTTGAAATGAACATGTTTTCTTTAAATCGAGAGAAGTGAACAGGGTATCTTCCGATTTGTATAATATTGATGTCTAGGGTATTTTCAATCTATGGCCAACAAAATGATGACAGCCAATTTGCTAATTTCGATTATGATGTTTGCCTATTTCCGGTAAAAGATATTCATACATGGCCAAAATTTTCAAAGCTCATTACACGTTTCCTTGGATTTGGGTGACCTTATGACCTGAACAAAAGTTATTGCCCATGATGAGATCTACCCAACGGTGTGTTCATTTTTGTTGTCCAGTATTTACTTCCGGTTTTATAGCCATTTAAAAATTGTTAGTTTGAACTTTGAACAGCTCTGTCACGTGACGTCACGTCACAAAATATCTTCTTTTCTTATTACGCTTTATCTCCTCTTTCCTGTGATATGTAACACTAGATATTTTGATCAAAATTGCTATTTGAAATTTTGTTATTAGTTCTATAGTAACTCTGCGTGTTTTTTTGGCGGGAAAAAAACACGTGTTATCTAAATTACGGATTTCATAAGATAGGTAACAATTTCTTCTTAAGATATGAAAGAACATGACTAACAAAGAAAAAAATATGACAAAATCGTAACCGGAAGTAACACGTGTAGACCACTATCTTGAAATGACCAACTTTTCATTAAATCGATATAAGTGATCAGGATATCATCCGATTTACATAATGTTGATGGCTATGGCATCTTCAATATATTACTAACAAAATGGTGACAGCCGATTTCCTAATTTTGATTAAAAGTTTTGTCTATTTCCGGTTAAAGAAATTTAGCAATAGCAAACACTTTCAAAGCTCAAAATTCGTGACCTTGACGTTTGATGACCTTTTGATCTGAATCAAAGCTATTGCCCTCGATAAAATCTATCAATTGATGTTTTACTTTTGTTTTCCGATGTTTACTTCCGGTTTAATAGCCGATTGAAAATTGAGATTTTTAACTATAAACAGTTCTGTCACATGACCTAATTTATATGCAGGACTAAAATGCAACCGTTCAAGGATGTTTAAATTGCGCACTGCTCAGTACCGTTATCACGGTTCTAGTTTATTTTTCCTTTTATACTACTTCAATCAATTGTCTATCCCCTTTATTACATTTCTTACTTTCTATTTCAGATTAAAAATTGTATTGCTGAGCCTATTCACTGGTATGATAATATATAATTGGTATAGTAACATCAAATAGTCTTTGTGGGTATGCAACAAACACAAACTTTGCAACTTTCATACACTATCCTTACTCCTTTCACACCCGTATTGTCCTATCTTTCATAAGTTCTATAACTTTCTTCGTATTTTATTCTTATTATTTCAAATCTAGTCTACACCTTTTCTTAGTAATCTCTCTTCTTTCCTGTGGTGACGTACATCCTAATCCTGGTCCAAATTCTTTAAGCTTACTTCATTTAAACGTTCGATCTCTTATTGCAAATTTTTATTTAGTTAAAGCAGAATTCTCAGGCATTGACGTGCTATCCTTTTCAGAAACTTATTTAAGATCGGATATCGACAAAGCATCTATCCTCATCCCAGGTTATCATCCACCCGTTTTGTGTAGTAGAGATGGATTAGGTGGCGGTGTCGCCCTTTATATTCACCACCATATATATCGCAAACCCAGACCTGATCTCAATATTTTAGGACTTGAAGCTGTCTGGTGCGAAATTAATCACAATAAAACAAGTTATATATTAGGAATCTTTTACAGACCCCCATAGACACAACTTTACTAATTGGAATATCATCGAACAGAGTATCGAATCTGCAAAAGAGTCAAATAAAAATGTTATTATATTAGGTGATTTTAATGTAAATTTTTTAAGTATTAATAATAGTCCATTTTTTGATATTTTAAATCGTTTCAATTTAAGCCAAGTTATAAATGATCCAACTAGATATTATACTAATAGTTCTTCTCTTATAGACGTTGCTTTTGTCAGCTGCCCAGATTTTGTTGAAAATTCTGAGGTGTTACCATGTACCATAAGTGATCATTGTCCTATCAAAATTGAAGTACAATTCAAACGTGAGACACGTAAACCTTTCTACCGAACCGTTTGGGACTACTCCGGTTTTGACCCCGCAGATCTCAATAATCACCTTTCAAAACAAAACTGGAACGATATTTTAGATCTTCCTGACATAAATGATTGTAAGAGTTAAGAAAGAATATTACTCCAAATTAGACGAATCCTTAAGCTCAAACAATTTCGGGGATCGGAATTGGTGGAAACTTTTAAAAAGTGTCTTAAACCGAAAAGTCGATCATATAACAGAGTCCACCCCAATTTTCAGTGCCAATCAAATTTTTTACTCAGATTTAAGTAAGGCCAATGTTTTTAACAATTTTTTCGCAAGTCAAAATAGAGTAGATAATGATGATGATGAACTACCTCCCCTTATTTTTAATGAAACTCAAATTGAACAACCTGTATATACTACTTGCGAAGTTGAAACAATTCTTTCAAATCTTGATTGTTCGAAGTCAAGCGGCCCAGATTTTTATTAATAACCGCATACTAAAACTTTGTTCTAAAAGTTTAGCCTCTCCTTTATCGGCTCTTTTTAACATATTCCAATCCCATTGTCAGTTCCCTCAAACTTGGAAACATGCCAACGTTATACCTTTGTTTAAGAAAGATACCCAAATCTATGCTCAAATTACCGACCTATTTCATTAGTATGTTCCCTTGGTAAAGTTTTTGAAAGATTAATGTACAACCATATTTATAATTTTCTTATCAATAATAATCTTCTTACCAAATTTCAGTCTGGCTTCATCCGTAAAGACTCAACCGCGTATCAATTTTTGGAAATTTATGATGATATTTTAAAAACTTTAGATAACGGTGGAGAAATTAAAATGATCTATTTTGACATAAGTCGCGCATTTGACAAAATTTGGTTAAAAGGACTCGTACATAAACTTAATGCCATTGGAATTAGAGGAAACCTTTTATATCTTTTAGAATCGTACATACAAAACCGCAGTCAATCAGTCATCATTAAGGGCGAAACTTCAGATAAACAGTATTTAAAAGCTGGCGTTCCACAGGGGTCTGTCTTAGGTCCTCTTTTATTTTTGATATACATTAACGATATTACTGATACTATAAAATCCAACATTCGTCTCTTTGCTGACGACACTTCGTTATATCTTGGCATAGATGACCAGACACTTTGTCGTGAAACGTTAAATTCAGATATTGAATTGATTTACCAATGGTCTCTGAAATGGAAAATCACCTTTAACCCTCTAAATACAAAATGTATGACTTTTTCACGAAAACTAGATCCCTCCAATTTTAATTTAAATTTTAATAATAATATTTTAGAAGATTCAGACAAACACAAACACCTTGATGTAATTTTAAGTAAAGATTGTTCCTGGACAGCTCATATAAATTACCTGGTTTCTAAAACATCTAAAATGATAGACTGCCTTCGAAGCCTTAAATACTAGAAAATCATTAGAAACTTTATATAAACATTTTATTCTTCCGGTATATGATTACGCTGACGTTCTTTGGAATAATTGTAGCCTACAAGACTCTTCGAAATTAGAATATTTACATTTAGATGCTATAAGAACAATCACTGGCTTAGTACGAGGTACCTCTCACTCCATCCTATATAAAGAATCAGGTTTTACCCCTTTAAGTGACCGTTGAACATCACACAAATTAATACTTTTTTATAAAATGATTATAAGGATAACACCTCAATACCTGAGTCTTCTGTTACCACCACATGTTTCTTCTGTTATTCCTTATCCTTTACGCAATTCTCATGATTTTAGACACAGTCTCATACAAGAACTCTTTCATACCTTCTACCACACGACTTTGGAACAATTTACCACATCACATTCGTAACAGTGAATCCATTTCTAAATTCAAAATTGAGCTTCAAAAATTCACATCTACTCCTCCTATTCCTTCTTATTACTATCTTGGCAACCGATCTTCTCAAATTTTACATACCAGATTACGTCACAGCAAAAGCCTTCTCAACGCCCATAAACTTTTCATGCACATCTCAGACAACCCTTCCTGTTCTTGTGGACACCCTTTTGAAAACACTGAACATTACCTTCTCTACTGTAGAAATTATATTCCGATACGAAATCAAACTATCAACCTTCTCTCCCCAGAACAGAAATATATTAAATCGCTTTTATTTGGAAACAATAATCTTCCAGCATTAACAAACTCTTAACATATTTAATACGGTTCATAAGTATCTCACCTTGTTCAAACGTTTTGAAACTTATTAGTGTATGTTGCATACCCAAACCTGCTACAAATTTATATTCATCTGGAAAACCTTCTTTATTAAAAATCATACCAGTGAATTAGGCTCCGTTAACATTTTATTTTATTCTCTTTATTCTTTCTGTCACAATCTATACTATACTATAATATGTATTATACTGTACTGTAATAATTTATTCATATTTGCATATCAATTTGTAACCTTATACAGCCGAGACGGATTTATATAAGCCCCGCTTGTTTCTGAATCGGTCAAACTTATATATTTGCAAATGTATATATATGTATTATTTTGTGAAATAAATATTGTTTAAATTAGTCATAAAAGCATAGATTTTCTCGATACCACTGTTTTCAAAGGAGATTCCATAGCAGAAACCATTAAACTAGACATTAAGGTATATTTCAAAGAAACTGATACTCATCAACTCCTGCACAAAAGCTCATTTCACCCAAAACATACCTTTGCCGGTATTATTAAATCACAAGTTTTACGATTTCACCGAATTTGCACAAGATACTCTGATTTCAACCAAGCCTGTACGATTGTTTTCTCAAAACTGAAAGAGCGTGGATACTCAAAGCGATTTTTACGAAACATAAAAAACTCCACTTTAGCGCAAATAGCAGCGAAGACTAGACTATATGCCGAAGTTCCTCCAGATTTAAGGAGTGCCCCATGTTTGTCAAGTAGATGCAAAACATGTCCCTTTGTATCTGAAACACATTATTTTATGAGTAGCTTTACTAATAAAAGGTATCCGATTCAGGATAATGTAATTTATTTAATTTCATGTAAGAAATGCCCCAAATAATATGTAGGAGCAACTATGAATAATTTACGCACCCGTTTCAATGCTCATAGATCAGATATAAAATTAAAGACATAGGTAAACGCCCACGTAGAGAGGGCACCCCTCTTCTTTTTCAATTTCCGATTCATCTTCTTCCGATTCATCTCCTTCCTTTTCATCGTCCTCAACATCATCCGAATCTTCACCACGTGAAACAGGTTCTGCCAATCTTTCTCTCTTCAGTGCCTATTTAGACCAGCAAACCACCCCGCATTCCTCAACCAAACCAAGCTGTGTATCTCCTCCCCGAACCAGATCCCAGTCCACACCCAATGCTGCATTCCTAACAACTACCAAACCAGTACCAATCACCCCGTCTACTATCATTGTATCCGCTACCAAACCCTTCTACCACAAGACCAATAACAAGTCATCATGGAATCTACCTGCTGTAAAGAAATCTACCGTAATTATTGGATCCTCTAACCTGAACCGTATTACCAAAACTACTTCAGACACAGAAATACATGCGTACCCTGGTGCCCAGATCAATCACATCCAGTCCATCCTTGAATCCTTCGACCATGATCCCGTACCAAATACCGTCATTCTTCATGTAGGCCTCAACAATCGCGACAATTTACCAAAGACTTCATTCAACCAAGCCCAGAAATTACTTTCCACAGCCAAACTGACCTTCCCCAACTCCAAGATCATCTTCACGTGTATACCCGTATCCAGTAGAATCTCGAAGAAAGCTCAACAGAATCTCAAGACCTTCAACAATTTGATGATTGAATCCAATACCGACGACGCAACAATCTTACCACCCTATGCAGAAGAATTCGAACCAGTTGATGACCTGCATTGGTATCCAGAAACAGAAAACGATATTTATTTGTTTTGGATACGCCAGCTTCAAGCACCAAGTAAGTCTTTAAACTAATTACTGGGGATAAGAATACTGAGAGGCCGCCGCTAGGCCAAACTGTTGTTAACTTGAGCCAAAAAATTCTCACACCCCTTCAGAATTCAATCTTAGACCGTGGACTTAAGTTTATTCCGACACCGAAGGTAGCCAACATTGATTATCTTCGACCATCTATTGGACGATTTCAACGCAATCTCAGTTGCACTTATTTTTTTCGAAACCACCCCCCACGTGGTGCTAGAACAATGTTTATTCCTAAATCCACGTGGAAACCGCCATCCATCCTAAAATATTGAAAGTATTTGAAAGCATGAATAGCCAAACGTCAAGTATCTCCGTAACGCACGAAAAGCCTAATCTCACACGAGCAGAACGCGAATCCTGAAAATTACTTAAGAAAGATGAAAGCATTGTTATTAAGAAAAGTGACAAAGGCTCATGTTGTGTAATTTTAAATAGGGAGGACTATATTTCAGAAGCAGAAAATCAACTAAATAATCCTAATCATTATGCCATTTTGCCGGAACCATTTTTTAAAGAAACTGCTAATATGATTAACAATATTCTTCGCAATTTAGTTCAAACAAGTTTTCTTAAAGAGAAACAATATGACTATCTGTCTGCCAAATCCGACTGTCGTGAGAGACACTTATACACTTTACCTAAGATCCATAAGAATCCAAGCAAGGAGTGGTATATCCCTAATAAAATCCCAAAAGGCCGCCCGATTATATCAGACTGTGGTAGTGAGTCGTATGCAGTGTCAGAATACATTGATCATTTCTTACTACCTTTAGCATGTCAACATCGGGCCTACCTTAAAGATACAAATGATTTTGTCAACCAAATCAAAAATCTTCGAGTTCCTTCGAATGCTATTCTGATTTCTATTGACGTGTCATCTATGTATACTAATATCGATAACACTACTGGTTTAATGGCAGTTCGTAAAGCTTTCAATAGAAACCCAGATCCAAATAGGCCCGACGAGGCAATTCTACAACTTTTAGAGATTTGTCTCAGTCGCAACGACTTCACATTTAATAATAAAACGTATCTACAAACTTCAGGGACAGCTATGGGCAAACGTTTCGCCCCTTCGTACGCAAACCTTTTTATGGCAGAGTGGGAACGAGAGGTATTACCCCTTTGTCCATTCGACCCACTTTTTATAAACGATTTTTGGACGATATTTTCATTGTTTGGACTCATTCTATAGAACAGTTTTGGGAATTCTTTGGAATCCTCAACAACCACCATTCGTCCATCAAACTAACCGCCAACGTCAGTCACAAAAGCATAGATTTCCTCGATACCACTGTCTTCAAAGGAGATTCCATAGAAGAAACGAATAAACTAGATATTAAGGTGTATTTTAAAGAAACCGATACTCATCAACTCCTGCACAAGAGCTCATTTCATCCAAAACATACCTTCTCTGGTATAATTAAGTCACAAGTTCTACGATTCCACCGAGTTTGCACAAGACCTTCAGATTTCAACCAAGCCTGTACGATCGTCTTCTCAAAACTGAAGGAGCGTGGATACTCCAAACGATTTTTACGAAACTTAAAAAGTACCACTCTAGCTCAGCACCAATCAGAAGGCTCTTCATCAGCTGATTCGATGACATCCTGACTTAGCATTCTCTGCAACTCTGCCTTCACCTTGTCTAGTAAAGGGAGTGCTACTCTTCTAGGGGTGTTGAGAAAAAAGGGTTTAGCGTTTTCAGTCAGGCTGATCTTATACTCCCCTATAAACTCTTGGGATGTCATGTATGAGGCTTAGGCTGTTTATGGCAGGTATCCCCAATAGTAGTTTGTTACAATTGGTGATATATACCTTTTCTGGAATTTGTAATTTACCATTAGCAAGTGTCATTGATGCAAATCCATATACCTCTTAATGGCGTTCCATTTGCCCCAATCAATGTACGATCTGGGCCCAGTTGTTCAACTCATGGTTAAATTTAACCACATGGTTAAATGAATTAATTGTGTGGTTAAATTTAACCATGATATTGTTTAGTTGTTCATCTTGTGGTTAAATTTAACCTTTGGTTATTTTAACATTTAACCCCTCAAAATTTAGCAGGATTAAATGATTTAACCAGTGGTTAATTTCTTCAAAATGGCAGCAAGACAAAACGAAAAGAGCGTGTCTTTAGAGGAGGTGTTAGCCTTAAGGGGTTGTCAAACAGTGAGCTGAGGGCAAGATACAGGTTTGGGAGAGATTCCATGGATTTCTTAGTTAATATGTTGGAGAACGATTTGGGACGGGGGACAGCTAAGAAAACAAGTTTATCAGTGGAGCAGCAAGTATGCGTCTGGATCTTTCCTTCAAGTTGTTGGTGACACCTTGGGCTACGACAAAAGCACTGTATCCAGAGTTGTTAATGATGTGACAAATGGCTTGGTGAGAAGAAAAGATGAATTTATAAAGTGGCCATACACTGCAGAGAGCACACAAATCAAGAACGGATTTTACAACCAGGCACATTTTCCTAATGTAATAGGATGCATTGATTGTACACATATTAGAATACAAGCACCCAGTGAAGATGAACCAGCTTTTATCAATCGTAAATTTTACTACAGCATAAATGTACAGGCTGTGTGCGACCATGAAACATTTTTTAATAGTAATGATCTACTTTTTATCCAAATTTTTGATTTATAAGATGAAAAGAATAACTGATCACATATCGGTTTTTGAATAATACTAATCAAATGTAGCCTAATTGTACACTTAATCATTGTTGTTTCAATTTCTCCAGGAAAGTTTGGCCAGGCTCTACTCATGACTCCCATATATTCAAAACATCAAACTTACATCAATACACGGAGAGTGACCTCAGACCATTAACTGATGGCTTCATCCTTGGAGACAGTGGATATTGAAGAGACGGTTTCATGTCCTACATTTAGAGGTATTATTTTAGTGCTTCTCAGTTTTCGAAGATATTGAAAGTGTATACCATCATATAAGTAGAATGATTATTGTAAAGCCCAATTTCTTTCTTTTATAGATAAGAATGAAACCAGAGAAGGTGTGCAGGATTATTTTAGCTTGTGCTGTACTGCATAACATTGCCATCATGATGAGAGAGCCTGTTGATGCGGATGTTGATGCTCATCAAGTACCAGTTCCTGTTGAAGATTTCCATGGGCAACAAGACGGAAAGAGAATGAGGGAACATGTTGCCAGGACAAATGAAATTATTGCATTACTATAAGTTAAACAAATCAATTATTAGAATGAAATACAATACATTGTAATAATAAAAGGGACATTATGTCATATTTGTACGTAAAGAAATGTATTTTCTATTTATTTCTTTTCATAAAATTGAAACTAAAACATGGTTCCAATCCTACAGCTATTGAAAGAATATCTTTTTGTTAAACATATGATTAAATCCACCCGCATCGAAGCCATCTGAGTAATGTAAATTAATGTAAAGAGTTCATGATTTGAGATAGGGATGGTGATTTGGGGACGTTATGAGCATTATTGCAGTGCGTTCGATTCTCGAACGCACTGCATTGTTTTGCAATTGACTATTTTTTTTTTTTTTTTTTTTGCAGTGCGTTCGATTCTCGAACGCACTGCATTGTTTTGCAATTGAATATTTTTTTTGCAGTGCGTTCGATAATCGAACGCACTGCATTGTTTTGCAAACGGCTATTTTTTTTTTTTTTTTTTCGAATTTTACACTCGCTATTTCAGTAAGAAGGCAACATGCCACATACAGATTTGTTCAATTCCCTACGATAAATTGTTGACCATCAACTATTAAATATAAATTGGTGCCATTTTGACAAACCGGAAATGAGGTAGAACAAAAAACACAGTTTTGGTTTTTGGAATCTCACAGCTCTATTTTTGATCCGATTTTTATCAAACTATTTTGAACTGTTCTCTATAACTGTACGCTACTAAATAAAAGTTTTAAACTTCTCCAATTTTGACTTTTAGTTGACTGTTTTCTTAATTTTAATTTTTGCGTTTTTTTCAACTTCTACAATTTTATTTCGTTTGATCTGCAAATTTGCAGGTGTATAGACATTTTGATTCTAAACAAAACGCAGTTTTCAAAATTTTGATACCACTTCCGGTTTTTACGTAATTAGCTTGTAAATTTAAAATTTCAACTTCCGGAAATTTGAAGATATTTCAAATTTGTTTTTTTCAATGTGTTATGATTTGTTATAACAACAATTTGAAATAAAAAAATCCGACCCGGAAGTAACAGATCATCCGCCATTTTGATATGAGTAACTTTTATAAAATCAAAAATGGGGCCTCAGGGTTATGAGCGACATCCGTAACTTTAGTATTTTTGGAAACTACAATCGATTGCTAAAAAAGTCTAGGCGCCGATTTTTGAATTTTGATTTCAATTTTTTTTTTATTTTCGTTTTGATTTTTTATGCAATTACTAAAACTTTCAAGGCTCATATCTTTTGACCTTGACCTTTGGTGACCTTGGTACCTGAACAAAAGTTATTGCCCTTGATGAAATATATCCCATGATGTATTCATGTTTGTGATCCTATGTATACTTCCGGTTTTATAGGCAATTGAAATTTGTGATTTTTGACTTTAAGCAGTCCTGTCACGTGACCTAGCGTAAATACGTCAAAAATGATTTAATAATCATATTATGCGTAATTTTCTCTTTCCAATGATGTACGACAATATACACTTAAATTAAAATTGCACGATTTAAAATTTGAACATTTTGTGCAAATTTCCATTGTAACTGTGCGTGTTTTTTTCAAATTTTATTTCAATCGATCTGAAAATTTACAGATGGAAAGATATTTCGATTGCAATCCAAAATCCGTTTTCGAAAAATTGATACCACTTCCGGTTTTGACGTGTTTAGCTTGTAAATTTGAAATTTCAACTTCCGGAATTTGGAATATATTTGAATTTTGTTTTTTGCAATATTTAACATTATGGTATATCAACAATTTGAAATAAAAAAATTTAACCCGGAAGTTACAAATCGGCCGCCATATTGATATGACTTACTTTTGTAAAACTCAAAATGGGGCCTCAGGGTTATGAGAGGAAATCGTAACTTTGATATTTTTGGAAACTACAGTCGATTGCATTTATAGCATTGTTAATCGATTTTTGATCTTCTGTTTTACCTTTCTTGCATTTCCGTTTTATTTTTTTCAGTAATTTCAAAAACTTTCAAGACTCATACCTCGTGACCTTGACCTTTGGTGACATTGTAACCTGAACAAAAGTTTTTGCCCTCGATGAGATCTATCCGACTATGTATTCATATTTGTTGTCCGATGTATACTTCCGGTTTTGTGAGCAATTCAAATTTGCGATGTTTGACTTTACCAGCAACTTCCAGATTTCGCTAGTTGTGGTAGCTTTCTTTGTATAGAAATAATACCATTACAGACCCTTTAAAAAACAGTTTTTAAGTAATTCCAAAACTGTTACGCACTGCTCAGAACCATGCAAAGCCTATGGATCTAGTTGCAGTGCGTTCGATAATCGAACGCACTGCATTGTTTTGCAAACGGCTATTTTTTGCAGTGCGTTCGATAATCGAACGCACTGCATTGTTTTGCAAACGGCTATTTTTTGCAGTGCGTTCGATAATCGAACGCACTGCATTGTTTTGCAAACGGCTATTTGCAGTGCGTTCGATAATCGAACGCACTGCATTGTTTTGCAAACGGCTATTTTTTTTTTTTTTTTTTCGAATTTTACACTCGCTATTTTAGTAAGAAGGCAACATGCCACATACAGATTTGTTCAATTCCCTACGATAAATTGTTGACCATCAACTATTAAATATAAATTGGTGCCATTTTGACAAACCGGAAATGAGGTAGAACAAAAAACACAATTTTGTTTTTTTCAATCTTACAGCTCTATTTTTGATCCGATTTTTATCAAACTGTTTTCAACTGTTTTCTATAACTGTGCACTACTACATAAAAGTTTTAAACTTCTCCAATTTTGACTTTTAGTTGACTATTTTCTTAATTTTAATTTTTGCGTTTTTTTCAACTTCTACAATTTTATTTTGTTCGATCTGCAAATTTGCAGGTGTATAGACATTTTGATTCTAAACAAAATGCAGTTTTCAAAATTTTGATACCACTTCCGGTTTTTACGTAATAAGCTTGTAAATTTAAAATCCCAACTTCCGGAAATTTGAAGATATTTCAAATTTGTTTTTTTCATTGTGTTATAATTTGTTATAACAACAATTTGAAATAAAAAAATCCGACCCGGAAGTAACAGATCATCCGCCATTTTGATATGAGTAACTTTTGTAAAATTAAAAATGGGGCCTCAGGGTTATGGGCGGAATCCGTAACTTCAGTATTTTTGGAAACTACAGTCGATTGCGAAAAAAGTCTAGGCGCCGATTTTTGAATTTTGATTCCAATTTTTTTTTTATTTCCGTTTTTATTTTTTATGCAATTACTAAAACTTTCAAGGCTCATATCTTTTGACCTTGACCTTTGGTGACCTTGGTACCTGAACAAAAGTTATTGTCCTTGATGAAATCTGTCCAATGATGTATTCATGTTTGTGATCCGATGTATACTTCCGGTTTTATAGGCAATTGAAATTTGTGATTTTTGACTTTAAACATCCCTGTCACGTGACCTAGCGTAAAAAAAACAAAAATGATTTAACAGTCATATTATGCGTGATTTGCTCTTTCCAATGATGTACGACAATATACACTTAAATTAAAATTGCACGATTTAAAATTTGAACATTTTGTGCAAATTTCCATTGTAACTGTGCGTGTTTTTTTCAAATTTTATTTCAATCGATCTGAAAATTTACAGATGGAAAGATATTTCGATTGCAATCCAAAGTCTGTTTTAGAAAAATTGATACCACTTCCGGTTTTGACGTAATTAGCTTGTAAATTTGAAATTTCAACTTCCGGAATTTTGAATATATTTGAAATTTGTTTTTTGCAACATTTAACATTATGGTACATCAACAATTTGAAATAAAAAAATTTAACCCGGAAGTTACAAATCGGCCGCCATATTGATATGACTATCTTTTGTAAAACTCAAAATGGGGCCTCAGAGTTATGAGCGGAATTCGTAACTTTGATATTTTTGGAAACTACTGTCGTTTGCATTCATAGCATTGTTAATCGATTTTTGATCTTCCGTTTTGCCTTTCTTGCACTTCCGTTTTATTTTTTTCAGTAATTACCAAAACTTTCAGGGCTCATATCTCGTGACCTTGACCTTTGGTGACATTGTGACCTGAACTAAAGTTTTTGCACTCAATGAGATCTATTCATATTTAAAGTCCGATGTATACTTCCGGTTTTGTAAGCAAACCAAATTTGCGATTTTTTACTTTACAAGTAACATCCAAGGTTTCGCTAGTTGTGGTAGCTTTCTTTGTCTAGAAATAATACCAATACAGACCCTTTTAAAAACAGTTTTTAAGTAATTCCTAAACTGTTACGCACTGCTCAGAACCATGCAAAGCCAATGGATCTAGTTTTTTTTTTTTTTTTTCGAATTTTACACTCGCTATTTTAGTAAGAAGGCAACATGCCACATACAGATTTGTTCAATTCCCTACGATAAATTGTTGACCATCAACTATTAAATATAAATTGGTGCCATTTTGACAAACCGGAAATGAGGTAGAACAAAAAACACAGTTTTGGTTTTTGGAATCTCACAGCTCTATTTTTGATCCGATTTTTATCAAACTGTTTTGAACTGTTTTCTATCACTGTGCGCTACTAAATAAAAATTTTTAACTTCTCCAATTTTGACTTTTAGTTGACTATTTTCTTAATTTTAATTTTTGCGTTTTTTTCAACTTCTACAATTTTATTTCGTTCGATCTGAAATTTGCAGGTGTATAGACATTTTGATTCTAAACAAAATGCAGTTTTCAAAATTTTGATACCACTTCCGGTTTTTACGTAATTAGCTTGTAAATTTAAATTTCCAACTTCCGGAAATTTGAAGATATTTCAAATTTGTTTTTTTCATTGTGTTATAATTTGTTATAACAACAATTTGAAATAAAAAAATCCGACCCGGAAGTAACAGATCATCCGCCATTTTGATATGAGTAACTTTTGTAAAATTAAAAATGGGGCCTCAGGGTTATGGGCGGAATCCGTAACTTCAGTATTTTTGGAAACTACAGTCGATTGCGAAAAAAGTCTAGGCGCCGATTTTTGAATTTTGATTCCAATTTTTTTTTTATTTCCGTTTTTATTTTTTATGCAATTACTAAAACTTTCAAGGCTAATATCTTTTGACCTTGACCTTTGGTGACCTTGGTACCTGAACAAAAGTTATTGTCCTTGATGAAATCTGTCCAATGATGTATTCATGTTTGTGATCCGATGTATACTTCCGGTTTTATAGGCAATTGAAATTTGTGATTTTTGACTTTAAACATCCCTGTCACGTGACCTAGCGTAAAAAAACCAAAAATGATTTAACAGTCATATTATGCGTGATTTGCTCTTTCCAATGATGTACGACAATATACACTTAAATTAAAATTGCACGATTTAAAATTTGAACATTTTGTGCAAATTTCCATTGTAACTGTGCGTGTTTTTTTCAAATTTTATTTCAATCGATCTGAAAATTTACAGATGGAAAGATATTTCGATTGCAATCCAAAGTCTGTTTTAGAAAAATTGATACCACTTCCGGTTTTGACGTAATTAGCTTGTAAATTTGAAATTTCAACTTCCGGAATTTTGAATATATTTGAAATTTGTTTTTTGCAACATTTAACATTATGGTACATCAACAATTTGAAATAAAAAAATTTAACCCGGAAGTTACAAATCGGCCGCCATATTGATATGACTATCTTTTGTAAAACTCAAAATGGGGCCTCAGAGTTATGAGCGGAATTCGTAACTTTGATATTTTTGGAAACTACTGTCGTTTGCATTCATAGCATTGTTAATCGATTTTTGATCTTCCGTTTTGCCTTTCTTGCACTTCCGTTTTATTTTTTTCAGTAATTACCAAAACTTTCAGGGCTCATATCTCGTGACCTTGACCTTTGGTGACATTGTGACCTGAACTAAAGTTTTTGCACTCAATGAGATCTATCCGACTATGTATTCATATTTAAAGTCCGATGTATACTTCCGGTTTTGTAAGCAAACCAAATTTGCGATTTTTTACTTTACAAGTAACATCCAAGGTTTCGCTAGTTGTGGTAGCTTTCTTTGTCTAGAAATAATACCAATACAGACCCTTTTAAAAACAGTTTTTAAGTAATTCCTAAACTGTTACGCACTGCTCAGAACCATGCAAAGCCAATGGATCTAGTTTTTTTTTTTTTTCGAATTTTACACTCGCTATTTTAGTAAGAAGGCAACATGCCACATACAGATTTGTTCAATTCCCTACGATAAATTGTTGACCATGAACTTTTAAATATAAATTGGTGCCATTTTGACAAACCGGAAATGAGGTAGAACAAAAAACACAATTTTGGTTTTTTCAATCTTACAGCTCTATTTTTGATCCGATTTTTATCAAACTGTTTTGAACTGTTTTCTATAACTGTGCGCTACTAAATAAAAGTTTTAAACTTCTCCAATTTTGACTTTTAGTTGACTATTTTCTTAATTTTAATTTTAGCGTTTTTTTCAACTTCTACAATTTTATTTCGTTCGATCTGCAAATTTGCAGGCGTATAGACATTTTTATTCTAAACAAAATGCAGTTTTCAAAATTTTGATACCACTTCCGGTTTTTACGTAATTAGCTTGTAAATTTAAAATTTCAACTTCCGGAAATTTGAAGATATTTCAAATTTCTTTTTTTCAATGTGTTATAATTTGTTATAACAACAATTTGAAAAAAAAAAATCCGACCCGGAAGTAACAGATCATCCGCCATTTTGATATGAGTAACTTTTATAAAATTAAAAATGGGGCCTCAGGGTTATGAGAGGCATCCGTAACTTTAGTATTTTTGGAAACTACAATAGATTGCTAAAAAAGTCTAGGCACCGATTTTTGAATTTTGATTTCAATTTTTTTCTTATTTTAGTTTTGATTTTTTATGCAATTACTCAAACTTTCAAGGCTCATATCTTTTGACCTTGACCTTTGGTGACCTTGGTACCTGAACAAAAGTTATTGCCCTTGATAAAATCTATCCAATGTTGTATTCATGTTTGTGATCCGATGTATACTTCCGGTTTTATAGACAATTGAAATTTGTGATTTTTTACTTTAAACAGCCCTGTCACGTGACCTAGCGTAAATACGTCAAAAATGATTTAACAATCATATTATGCGTAATTTGCTCTTTCTAATGATGTACGACAATATACACTTAAATTAAAATTGCACGATTTAAAATTTGAACATTTTGTGCAAATTTCCATTGTAACTGTGCGTGTTTTTTTCAAATTTTATTTCAATCGATCTGAAAATTTACAGATGGAAAGATATTTCAATTGCAATCCAAAATCTGTTTTCGAAAAATTGATATCACTTCCGGTTTTGCCAAAATTAGCTTGTAAATTTGAAATTTCAACTTCCGGAATTTTTAATATATTTGAAATTTGTTTTTTGCAATATTTAACATTATGGTATATCAACAATTTGAAATAAAAAAATTCAACCCGGAAGTTATAAATCGGCCGCCATATTGATATGACTAACTTTTGTAAAACTCAAAATGGGGCATCAGGGTTATGAGCGGAATTCGTAACTTTGACATTTTTGGAAACTACAGTCGATTGCATTCAAAGTATTGTTAATCGATTTTTGTTCTTCTGTTTTGCCTTTCTTGCATTTCCGTTTTATTTTTTTCAGTAATTACAAAAACTTTCAAGACTCATATCTCGTGACCTTGACCTTTGGTGACATTGTGACCTGAACAAAAGTTTTTGCCCTCGATGAGATCTATCCGACTATGTATTCATATTTGTTGTCCAATGTATACTTCCGGTTTTGTGAGCAATTCAAATTTGCGATTTTTGACTTTACCAGCAACACCCAAGGTTTCGCTAGTTGTGGTAGCTTTCTTTGTCTAGAAATAATACCATTACAGACCTTTTAAAACACAGTTTTTAAGTAATTCCAAAACTGTTACGCACTGCTCAGAACCATGCAAAGCCTATGGATCTAGTTGCAGTGCGTTCGATAATCGAACGCACTGCATTGTTTTGCAAACGGCTATTTTTTTTTTTTTTTTTTTCGAATTTTACACTCGCTATTTTAGTAAGAAGGCAACATGCCACATACAGATTTGTTCAGTTCCCTACGATAAATTGTTGACCATCAACTATTAAATATAAATTGGTGCCATTTTGACAAACCGGAAATGAGGTAGAACCAAAAACACGGTTTTGGTTTTTGGAATCTCACGTCTCTATTTTTCATCCGATTTTTATCAAACTGTTTTGAACTGTTTTCTATAACTGTGCGCTACTAAATAAAAGTTTTAAACTTCTCCAATTTTGACTTTTAGTTGACTATTTTCTTAATTTTAATTTTTGCGTTTTTTTCAACTTCTACAATTTTATTTCGTTCGATCTGCAAATTTGCAGGTGTATAGACATTTTGATTCTAAACAAAATGCAGTTTTCAAAATTTTGATACCACTTCCGGTTTTTACGTAATTAGCTTGTAAATTTAAAATGTCAACTTCCGGAAATTTGAAGATATTTCAAATTTGTTTTTTTCAATATGTTATAATTTGTTATAACAACAATTTTAAATAAAAAAATCCGACCCGGAAGTAAGAGATCATCCGCCATTTTGATATGAGTAACTTTTATAAAATTAAAAATGGGGCCTTGGGGTTATGAGCGGCATCCGTAACTTTAGTATTTTTGGAAACTACAATAGATTGCTAAAAAAGTCTAGGCACCGATTTTTGAATTTTGATTTCAATTTTTTTCTTATTTTAGTTTTGATTTTTTATGCAATTACTCAAACTTTCAAGGCTCATATCTTTTGACCTTGACCTTTGGTGACCTTGGTACCTGAACAAAAGTTATTGCCCTTGATAAAATCTATCCAATGATGTATTCATGTTTGTGATCCGATGTATACTTCCGGTTTTATAGACAATTGGAATTTGTGATTTTTTACTTTAAACAGCCCTGTCACCTGACCTAGCGTAAATACGTCAAAAATGATTTAACAATCATATTATGCGTAATTTGTTCTTTCTAATGATGTACGACAATATACACTTAAATTAAAATTGCACGATTTAAAATTTGAACATTTTGTGCAAATTTCCATTGTAACTGTGCGTGTTTTTTTCAAATTTTATTTCAATCGATCTGAAAATTTACAGATGGAAAGATATTTCAATTGCAATCCAAAATCTGTTTTCGAAAAATTGATATCACTTCCGGTTTTGCCAAAATTAGCTTGTAAATTTGAAATTTCAACTTCCGGAATTTTTAATATATTTGAAATTTGTTTTTAGCAATATTTAACATTATGGTATATCAACAATTTGAAATAAAAAAATTCAACCCGGAAGTTATAAATCGGCCGCCATATTGATATGACTAACTTTTGTAAAACTCAAAATGGGGCATCAGGGTTATGAGCGGAATTCGTAACTTTGACATTTTTGGAAACTACAGTCGATTGCATTCAAAGTATTGTTAATCGATTTTTGTTCTTCTGTTTTGCCTTTCTTGCATTTCCGTTTTATTTTTTTCAGTAATTACAAAAACTTTCAAGACTCATACCTCGTGACCTTGACCTTTGGTGACATTGTGACCTGAACAAAAGTTTTTGCCCTCGATGAGATCTATCCGACTACGTATTCATATTTGTTGTCCGATGTATACTTTCAGTTTTGTAATCAATTCAAATTTGCGATTTTTGACTTTACCAGTAACAATAACATCCAAGGTTTCGCTAGTTACGGTAGCTTTCTTTGTCTAGAAATAATACCAATACAGACCATTTTAAAAACAGTTTTGATGTAATTCCAAAACTGTTACACACTGCTCAGAACCATGCAGAGCCTATGGATCTAGTTTTTTTTTTTTTCGAATTTTACACTCGCTATTTTAGTAACAAGGCAACATGCCACATACAGATTTGTTCAATTCCCTACGATAAATTGTTGACCATCAACTATTAAATATAAATTGGTGCCATTTTGACAAACCGGAAATGAGGTAGAACAAAAAACACAATTTTGGTTTTTGGAATCTCACAGCTCTATTTTTGATCCGATTTTTATCAAACTGTTTTGAACTGTTTTCTATAACTGTGCACTACTAAATAAAAGTTTTAAACCTCTCCAATTTTGACTTTTAGTTGTCTATTTCCTTAATTTTAATTTTTGCGTTTTTTTCAACTTCTACAATTTTATTTCGTTCGATCTGCAAATTTGCAGGTGTATAGACATTTTGATTCTGAATAAAATGCAGTTTTCAAAATTTTGATACCACTTCCGGTTATGACGTAATTAGCTTGCAAATTTAAAATTTCAACTTCCGGAATTTTGAAGATATTTGAAATTTGTTTTTTGCATTGTGTTACAATTTGTAATAACAACAATTTGAAATAAAAAAATCCGACCCGGAAGTAACAGATCATCCGCCATTTTGATATGAGTAACTTTTGTAAAATTAAAAATGGGGCCTCAGGGTTATGAGCGGCATCCGTAACTTTAGTATTTTTGGAAACTACAATAGATTGCTAAAAAAGTCTAGGCGCCGATTTTTGAATTTTGATTTCAATTTTTTTTTTATTTTCGTTTTGATTTTTTATGCAATTACTAAAACTTTCAAGGCTCATATCTTTTGACCTTGACCTTTGGTGACCTTTGTACCTGAACAAAAGTTATTGCCCTTGATGAAATCTATCCAATGATGTATTCATGTTTGTGATCCGATGTATACTTCCGGTTTTATAGGCAATTGAAATTTGTGATTTTTGACTTTAAACAGCCCTGTCACGTGACCTAGCGTAAATACGTCAAAAATGATTTAACAATCATTTTATGCGTAATTTGCTCTTTCCAATGATGTACGACAATATACACTTAAATTAAAATTGCACGATTTAAAATTTGAACACTTTGTGCAAATTTTCATTGTAACTGTGCGTGTTTTTTTTCAAATTTTATTTCAATCGATCTGAAAATTTACAGATGGAAAGATATTTGGATTGCAATCCAAAATCTGTTTTCGAAAAATTGATACCACTTCCGGTTTTGACGTAATTAGCTTGTAAATTTGAAATTTCAACTTCCGGAATTTTGAATATATTTGAAATTTGTTTTTTGCAATATTTAACATTATGGTATATCAACAATTTGAAATAAAAAAATTTAACCCGGAAGTTACAAATCGGCCGCCATATTGATATGACTAACTTTTGTAAAACTCAAAATGAGGCCTCAGGCTTATGAGCGGAATTCGTAACTTTGATATTTTTGGAAACTACAGTCGGTTGCATTCAAAGCATTGTTAATCGATTTTTGATCTTCCGTTTTGCCTTTCTTGAATTTCCGTTTTATTTTTTTCAGTAATTACAAAAACTTTCAAGACTCATACCTCGTAACCTTGACCTTTGGTGACATTGTGACCTGAACAAAAGTTTTTGCCCTCGATGAGATCTATCCGACTATGTATTCATATTTGTTGTCCGATGTATACTTCCGGTTTTGTAAGCAATTCAAATTTGCGATTTTTGACTTTACAAGTAACATCCAAGGTTTCGCTAGTTGTGGTAGCTTTCTTTGTCTAGAAATAATACCAATACAGACAGTTTTAAAAACAGTTTTTAAGTAATTCCAAAACTGTTACGCACTGCTCAGAACCATGCAAAGCCTATGGATCTAGTTTTTTTTCGTTTTCTGGTCTCGCTATTTCGGTATGAAGGGAACTTGTCACGCTTAATCTGACACGGTTTCTCATACTATATAGGTGCTCGTTGTGAGGTGAATGCAAAATGACGCACTTTTGACCAACCGGAAATGATGAATGACAAAAAGTGTACTTTCGGTTTTTTATCATTTTTACCTACAATTTTCAACCGATTTCGATGAATATTTTTTTGTTTATTTCAGTTATGTCTTTTTTACACGATAATCACTTAAAAACTTACAATTTTTTACTTTTGACGCTGAATTTTGGAACTCTTTTTTCACGTTTTTTTCAACTTCCACAGTTTTATTTCTATCGCTATGAAAACTTCTAGGCATATAGACATTGTTATTGCGAACAAAACTGTGTTTTCAAAATTTTGATATCACTTCCGGTTTTGACGTCATTTGCTTGTAAACTTCAAATTTCAACTTCCGGAGTTTTGAAGATATTTGAAAATTTCTATTTGCATTATATTAGAAACTGTCATCATGAAAGATATTTATGATAAAATTTGACCCGGAAGTAATATGTCAGGCGCCATGTTGTTGTGAGTAATTTTTATAAAACTCAAAATGGGGCCTCAGGGGATAATCGGATTTGCACAATTTTGGTGTCTATGAAATCCTTAGTCGATTGCCACCAACCTTATGACAGCGGATTTTTGAATTTCGATTTAGACCTTTTTCTATTTCCGGACAAAGAATTTCAGTAATGACCGAAACTTTCAAGGCTCATATCTAGTGACCTTGAACTTTTGACCTGTACAAAAGTTATTGCCCTTAACGAGATCTACCAAATGATATATTCATTTCCGATTTCTGATTTTAACTTCCGGTTTTATCGCCATTTGAAAATTGGAATTTTTAACTTTAAAGAGCTTTGTCACGTGACCTAATAAACATACGTCACAAATTTTTAGACATATTTACTATGCTAAATCTGCTCTTTCTAATGATATATAACACAAAATATTTGAATCAAAATTGCGCTTTTTAAAACTTGCAAATTTTGCGCCAATTTTCATTGTAACTGTGCGTTTTTTTTGGAAATTTCATTTCGATCGATCTGAAAACTTACAAGTAGATAAACAATTTGATAATGAACAAAACAATATTTCTGAAATTTTGATATCACTTCCGGTTTTGACGTCATTTGTTTGTAAACTTGAAATTCTAACTTCTGGAGTTCCCGAATTATTTGAAAGTTTCTTTTTGCATCATGTTAGAAATGATCATCAGAAAAGATATAAATGATAAAATCCGACCCGGAAGTACTATGTCAGGTGCCATGTTGTTGTGACTTATTTTTTTTAAACCTCAAAATGGGACCTCAGGGGATAATCTGATTTGCATAATACCAGTGTCTAAGAAATCCTTAGTCGATGGCCAACAACCTTATATCTATTAACATGTGAGAATCAGCGCTGTTGTATTACAACGTATTATTCCCTCAGCACATCATACGATTCATGGTCAGAATACCAACAACTAGAAAGTTACAATTTACCATAGTGTTTCTTTTAACGCTTCTCACTGGTCAGAGTAGTATTTTAAAATGTTCAAATGCAGTTTTTTCCCTTCAACTGAAAAATGTTTGTTGTCTGTATGTTTAAATACAGTTCTCTCCCTTCAACTGACAATTGCACCATGCTTAACATGACTTTCTTTCATTGTAACTTGCATGTTTAACGTTGTAAATTATGTACTAAAAAAGATAAACAAAAAAAGGTAGATAACGATCCAATGCCAAAAGAAGAAAATCCGTTCTAAAAATCTGGTTCTGTCATTTATTAAAATTGCATGTCTAAAAACGTTGACCATTAAAATGTTTTCTAACAAAATAATAATATAGATTTTTTGCAAGGACTATGTTAAAAATGACAATTTACGAACTGTGCTGCGAACTTTCATGTATGGAGGTTAACACTCAGTATTCTGATGTCATTTAATAGACATATCAAGAATTGGCTCTATCATGTAGAGAGCTCCGGTGGCACAGTGAATTAGACGCTTTCTCGCTAAGCTGAAGTTCCAGGGTTCAATTCCGGCATGGGTCGCATGCCTTCGGATATTTCAACCCGGTTTCACCCTCTCAATGATGCAGGTCGGAGGGGCTGACATGGAAAAAGCGCCCAGTCGTCCGGATGGGTCAATAAACCAAGGTCCCGTGCGCTATTGGCTGTGCACGTTAAAAACCCCTCGACAGTTGGAAATCGAAAATAAGAGCTGGCTAATGCCGCTGTCCTGGCAAAAATTTCCCTCATTGCACACTGCATGGCGTATTCCACTTCCAATGGTATAAAAATGTACATTAGTAAAAACAACGACTTTTTAATCAGATGACTTTTCACTACTGAACGTGAAATGGTTATTTACTTTCCACTCCCGAATATAAAAAAATTATATGCCGATTTTTATGTTCTGTAAATTTCGCAGTATGGATTGAAAACGCCATTTTTCAAACCGGATGCGCACTGCCCAGTATCGTCTCACGATTCTAGTTTTTTTTCGTTTTCTGGTCTCGCTATTTCGGTATGAAGGGAGCTTGTCACGCTCAAACTGACACGATTTCCCACGATAGTTAGCT
Organism: Lottia scabra; assembly: GCA_029955415.1. NCBI lineage: Eukaryota > Metazoa > Mollusca > Gastropoda > Lottiidae > Lottia > Lottia scabra. The sequence continues at coordinate 16,440,090 of JARJEI010000001.1, forward strand.
GATCAATGTGGCTTAAATGTTAAATGACGCAGTTTTGTCCAACCGGAAATGAGGTATGACAAAACGTGTATTTTCGGTTTTTTATCATTTTTACTTACAATTTTCAACCGATTTTGATGGATATTTTTTTGTTTATTTCCGTTGTGTCTTCTCTACACGATAACCACTTAAAAACTTATAATTTTTTACTTTTGACCCTGAATTTTGAAACTATTTTTTCACGTTTTTTTCAACTTCCACAGTTTTATTTCGATCGCTATGAAAACTTCTAGGCATATAGACATTGTTATTGCGAACAAAGTCATTTTTTCAAAATTTTGATATCACTTCCGGTTTTGACGTCATTTGCTTGTAAACTTTAAATTTCAACTTCCGGAGTTTTGAAGATATTTGAAAATTTCTTTTTGCATTTTGTTAGAAATTGTCATTATGAAAGATATTTATGATAAAATTTGACCCGGAAGTAATATGTCAGGCGCCATGTTGTTGTGAGTAATTTTTATAAAACTCAAAATGGGGCCTCAGGGGATAATCGGATTGGCACAATTTTGGTGTCTATTAAATCCTTAGTCGATTGCCACCAACCTTATGACAGCGGATTTTTTAATTTCGATTTAGACTTTATTCTATTTCCGGACAAAGAATTTCAGTAATGACCAAAATTTTCAAGGCTCATATCTAGTGACCTTGACCTTTGATGACCTTTTGACCTGTAAAAAGTTATTGCCCTTAACGAGATCTATCAAATGATATATTTATTTCCGATTTCTGATGATAACTTCCGGTTTTATCGCCATTTGAAAATTGCAATTTTTAACTTTAAAGAGCTTTGTCACGTGACCTAATTAACATACGTCACAAATTTTTAGACATGTTTACTATGCTAAATCTGCTCTTTCAAATGATATATAACACAAAATGTTTGAATCAAAACTGCGCTTTTTAAAACTTGCAAATTTTGTGCCAAATGTCATTGAAACTGTGCGTGTTTTTTGGAAATTTGATTTTGATCGATCTGAAAAGTAGATAAACAATTTGATAATGAACAAAAAATATTTCTTAAATTTTGATATCACTTCCGGTTTTGACGTCATTTGTTTGTAAACTTGAAATTCTAACTTCTGGAGTTCCCGAATAATTTGAAAGTTTCTTCTTGCATCATGTTAGAAATGGTCATCAGAAAAGATGTAAATGATAAATCCGACCCGGAAGTACTGTGTTAGGTGCCATGTTGTTGTGACTTATTTTTATACAACTAAAAAAGGGACCTCAGGGGATAATCTAATTTGCATAATATCGGTGTCTATGAAATCCTTAGTCGATGGCCAACTACCTCGTGGCAACTGATTTTTTAATTTCGATTTCTTTATATTTCTGGAACAAGAATTTTAGTATAGGCTGAAACTTTCCAAGGCTCACATTTCTAAAAACTATTAGTTCAGATGTCCAGGATATATTAATAACCTGTAATCTTTATACAGGAGAAACACACCTCGAGAGGATCATTCTTTGTGTCTATATCAGACAACATGTGAGAGTATACATTGTTGTATTACAACGTATCATTCCCTCAGCACGTCATACGATTCAAGATCAGAATACCGACATTTGGATAGGTACAAGATACCATATTGTTTCTTTTAACGCTTCTCACTGGTCAATGTTTAGAGTAGTAATGTTTAAATGCAGTTTTCTCCCTTCAATTGAAAAATGTTTGTTGTCTGTATGTTTAAATGCAGTTCTCTCCCTTCAACTGTAAATTGCACTACCATGCTTAATATGACTTTCTTACAATGTAACTTGCATTTTTAACGTTTTAAATTATGTACTAAAAAATATAAACAAAAAGTCTAAAAGAAGTAGATAACGATCCAATGCCAAAAGAAGAAAAGCCGTTCTAAAAATCTGGTTCTGTCATTTAAAAAATAATTAAAGTTTTAAAATTGCATACCATTAAAATGTTTTCTAAAAAAATAATAATGTAGAATTTTTACTAAGTTTATGTTAAAATGATACTTTACAAGCTCTACTGCTAACTTACGGGTATGGATGTTAGCACTCAGTGTTCAGATGTCATTTAAATATCATGTCAAGAATTGGCTATTTCATAAGGAGATAGGCGCGGTGGCACAGTGAGTTAATCGCTTGCTCGCGAAGCTGATCAATGATGCAGGTCGGAGGGGCTGACATGGAAAAAGCGCCAATTCGTTCGGATGGGACAATAAACCAGGCTTACGTGTGCTATTGGCTGTGCAGTCAAAAAAACCCTCGACTTATTCCAAAATAAGAAAAGGCTCATGCCGCTGTCTTGGCAAAATTTCCCTCATTGCACACTGCATGGCGTTTGCCCGTCCTCAGTCAGCCCATATAGGTGCAGAAAAGTCGGACGTAAAACTCCATTCATTTCATTTCATTTCTTTCATATGTAAGATAATGCATATGAAAGATATTAATAAATATTCTTTAACTTTTCTACTTCCAATGATGTATAAAAATGAATATTAATAAAAAAACAACGACTTTTTAATCAGATGACTTTTCACTCCCAAATATGAACAATTTATGTGCCGATTTTTATGTTCTTATGTTCTGTAAATTTCGCAGTATGGATTGAAAACGCTATTTTTCACCCATGGACGAAACCGGATGCGCACTGCCCAGTATCGTCTCACGATTCTAGTTTAATTTGTTTAGGAGTGATATTTGAAGATCTAATTTTACAATTTCTTTATCTTGTTTCACCATCTCCTTCTGAAGCATCTTATACTGCATCTCTTAAACATCATCGGCAGTGATTTTCCTCTTTTTAGCACTGAAATGTAAAAAAATGTATGTTTTTCAAATTGAAAATTTATGTTTAACTTTAATCTTTGCTTGGTGGGTCTATGTCATGTAGACAAGTTGAGACCCAAGAAAATTTTATTGATATGATCAAATAATCAAATTCGCGAAGGTCATGTGGAGAACATCTTTGATAAACAAAATATATCAAACAGTCTCCAGTAAAGCCACAAGTCCTTCGGATAACAAATTTGGTCGTCTTTATGACAATTTTTATTACATGGTCCATGGTTTTATTCAGAGTTATATATCGAGCAAGTATACGTGGAAGGTGTGGAGCAAGAGGAAAAAATCAATCACCTTTTATTACTTGATTCCTCTATTGTGGTTTTCGAAGTTGTGGGTGGTTGACTTCTCATAGTTTTATTGATTGGTTGAAGAATGGATGGGGGAGCAAGAATCAAACTCTGGAGTTCCAGGTGATAGAGATAATTCCGGAGTTTCATTATGGGCTGACACAAAACTATCCTCCATTTGATACAGGACATCAGGTTCAGTCAAAGGTGCTATAATAAATAAATTTTAGTCCTTATTCTGTGCCTTCAGTTGTCAAATACAAAGGACACTTAGCATATAATTTTATTTTGACTGTGTTTGTTAGTAGAGTGAGGTATTGTGTTATGGAAAATGCAAGCAAAAGTAAGTTTTACATAAATCATATACACCATACTTTGACCCAGTTCAAAATCTACCGATGAAATATAGGTCAGTCGTTCTTACACTTTTTTTTATAGATTTATTTATTTCTGTTATTTATTATTTATTTCATGCTTCTCAGGGATAACCATGCATTCACACAGCAAAGATATGGGTATAAAATTTTGAAAAAAAAGAATGTTTACATTGGAGATTAAATACTTTCAACTTCCGTTATTACGGTTTTTAGGCTAACCCATGTTCACTCAACAAGACAAAACCGAGAGCTGAATATAGCCTAGAGATGTCATTGCTGTTCAAATTTAGGAAATTGCAACTGTGTTTTCAACTAAGGAATTGGACTGATCGAGGAATAAAACGATCTAGGCCTAACATTATGGATATACTATCATGTTAAACGTTTCGTTTAGGCCAGACTGTAACTACTGTAAGGTTAGATGGGCCTAGTGGAAAGGTGAAGGCCATTTAAACGTAAACAATGGCTGCAGACGTCAACGTTGAGAAGTGAACCTGACCAGTGAATATTTCGTGAAAAACTACATAATGAAAACTAATTTTCAAGTGAAAAGTAAATAGAATACGGACCTTCAGCGCGAACATTGTGAACAGTGGTTTCAATTCCACCAATAATGCCTTGGAGCTGGCACTTTCACGGCAAATATATATCACCCGTTCTTAGACGTGCTTGCCTTTCTATCTGTAAAAGCTCTTTTGAAGCTTTTTTTTGTATTGCTCCATTTATCACGGACCTCTTTCGATGTTCGTACTGCTACTCCTAAGGCCGATGTTTTGTTTGCGATTGACTCTCAAACATTATTTTTCTTCTTATTAGTAATTGAATTACTATGTTTTTGTTTTCTTCTTCTTCCTGTATTAAATTCTCTTCTTCTACACTAAATTTTTTTTTTTACTCTTTTCTTTTCCAAATCAAGAATTGAAGCAGGAGCAGACAACGCCATATTTGTTTACAGTGGAGATGGGGAGGGTGTTGAGGGCATTGTGGGTAAAATTTAACCACTTGTTAAATCTTAACCTGAGGTTACTTAACCAAATGGTTAAATTTTTACGAACAACAGAAATATAACCAGTGGTTAAGAAACCAGAAAGAGATTTAACGATGGTTTTAACCATTGGTTACTTTAACCATGAGTTGAACAACTGGGCCCTGGAGGTAGAAAAATTCCATATGCTGGTTTGTAGATTCCTTTGGCATGCAGGTAACTTGAGCAGCAGTGTCAATACACCATTCATGTCATACGAAACTTCGCATCTTTCCTAGCTCCGTATGTGTCGCAGATAAAGACACGAGCCTAATCACCAGCCATGACACCAACGATATTCGTTGAACGATAAAGTATGCATCAAATTTAATATTACAACGTCGAAAGGATATCAATAATTTTTTAAATGCTTAAAATATTCCCAATTTCTACAGTGTGTATTTACTGAAGAGGTTGCAGTACAGAACTATTTTCAGTAGCGGAGGCGTATTTGAGTTACGAGACTAGAAACCGGAAAGACGATTAAAGAGATTTCGCACCATTATGAGTTGTTTCGACCTCATTAACATTAGTATGCTTAAATTTTTATTTTTATTCACTTAGTATGGACCAAATAAAATACATTCTCTTTATATGTGTTTGTATAAATTGGTTTGAGTGGTGTGGAATCCATCTTGAAACTTTCGGTTTGTTTACATGAAGTCGTTTCGTCTCACTTCTGATCTCGGAGAGAGAAATGTCTACGCGTGAACTATTTAAAACATAATGGGTCAATAGGTCAGAGTAATATCTCCGATAGGTAGAATTCCTCTGTTGATCAGAATGCATTCATGTTTGTCTTGATTGGTTGTTAGTTAGTTGAATGTGGAATCCTCTGCCAGATTTATTAGAATTCTCAACTGCTCCAACAAAAACTGTGCTTTCTTCAGGAGGGCCACCAATAATTGCATTAAAAGAGGATTTTGAAGAGCTTCCGCATATCACAGCAAAATCACCATATTTGTGACATTTCTCGCATCTGTGTCGTGCGGCTGGACAATTACGTTTACCAACGGCATGAAAGGTGTTGCAATATGAACAACTGCCTGTTGACGTAGTCTTTGGTATTGTCGATATTCTGGATCCATTTGGTTTATATGATAGTTGTGGTTTTCCGGAGTTTTGACTCTTAGCCCCATTTTCTGTCTGTGGCACATTAGACTTTTGCTTGCGATTAACATTCATTCTTCCAGAGTTTCTGCTTGGGGAATTGTAGCTGATGGCTTCAATTGTGGCTGTTTTCGACTCTTTGAGTTCACGATGAGTAGCTTCCCTTATTTGAAGAATTTCTATGGTTTTGTCTAACGAAATTGATCCACCTTTATCATAAAGTTTTAATTTAGTTGAGTCATCTGTGCAAGTAAAGATCAATTTGTCTCGAACAGATTGTTCATAAAAATCAGCTGGAAATTTACACTCTTTGTATGTTCCTTCACTGTGTTGATCCAAGCATCAATATATTGGCCTGGCTCTCGCTTTAAATGCAGCCAAAACACCTCTCTCAACATCAGTTGTGGGTCTCTTTTACAGAAATGACTGTCAAACTTTGAAATGACAACCACTATGGCGCTGTATTTGGTTTAAAATAGGATCCAAATCTGATTGTACAAATTCTTAAAATCACGTAGTCATTTCTAAGGTAAAAAAGACGAATCTTATAAATCTAAGTATGTTTTACGTATAATATGTCCTATTTCATGACTTTAGTCTTTATAGAACGTAATTTAGACTTTATAGACTTTGTAGAATGCAGAACGCGGATTGTAATCTTTGGAACATCACCTCTGGATCGTATCAACTGAATCGTAATCTTTAGAACTTCACCACTGGATCGTATCAACTGAATCGTAATCTTCGGAACTTCAACATTGAATCGTAATAACGGAATCGTAAATTTCGGATCGTAATTTAGAGCTTTGAATACCACGGAAATTAATTTAGACCACGTGACATTTTCTGCATATCATTATTGCTCGTGTTGCTAACGGAAAGCCCACAGTGTCGTTATTATTCCAACAAGCTCCGATTACTAAGATATTCCTACAGATCATTTCGAGGTATTTTTTCAATTAAAAACAACTTATGACACTAGCTTTTTCAACCGGGTATTATGAAACGAAAGATAAATTGTCACCCCGTTTGCTACAGGCTGTGTACGTTCAACACTTTTGGCAAATCTAAATTCATAACACACTGTCAGGGGATGAGTAAACATCCTTCAAGCTGGTCTTGAGCATGGATAAATCCTACCTCCCCCTCCAATTTAGAATAAGAACATTAATGGAGTAGGGTTGGGTAGCCCGCTCGCAGCACTTGCACTGACCTTTGGCTTCACAAATTCAATAATTTATTTTTTTTTTATTATTTTTTTTTTTTTTTTTTTTTTTTTTTTACAATTTGTCGCAATGTACTTAATCGCTTGAGGATAATATGTCCATTTAATCCACATGTACTTGTGTATATTGCTATATTGTATATCTTAAAAAAAAAATATCCAGTAGCCTGTGGTCATGTATTTGATCTCTAAATCATCAAATTCTGTACAATAATCGCTTGAGGATAATATGTCCATTTAATACACATGTACTTGTGTATATTGCTATATTGTATATCTTAAAAAAAATATCCAGTAGTCTGTGGTCATGTACTTGATCTCTAAATCATCAAACTTTGTACATTGATTTTTTTTTTTTTTTTTTTGGTTTCTATATGTTGTATATTGTATCTATGTTTGTCCCCATGGGCTGGGTGTGAGACAGGACCGTTACCACTCGTGGTATAGGGCCTAATTCTGACCCATGTAAAATAAAGAGTTTATTATTATTATTATTATTACGTTAAAGATCCTTGTCATTTGGTAGACTAATGCTACTAGACAAAGCAGGAGGTAAAATTTCATTTCATTTAATTTATCAAGCCGTTTGAACGGGTTAATTATAGGTGACCATACTATCTTATTTTAAAAATTACTGGGGAGGATTAGAATACAAATTTTCAACTCGGACTAAGCTATACCATCAAAATCTTGAATTCATAGTTCCTTATGATTTCAAAATTGCTTCTTTACTCTCGTGAACCTTCATATTATTTGGCATTCGCATGGTAGAGCTTTTCTTTACACAGGCATTTTGGATATGTGGTTTATGGTTCATTCTGATTTCTTTGTTGATCCATCCATACCATTATTTTGCTGAAACAGTGATAATCTAGGATTTTAATTCCATCACGTGTCAATTCTAATGTTGAGCCAGTCGACTACAGTAGCACCTTTATATGGGTTTCACAAGGCTCCCATTCATGAGTTGTTGCTGACCTCTCTCTTAGAGAACGTTTAATATTTGGGAGACCGACGTTAATTATTCTGCTCTTTGATTATAAGGCTATAATATTAATTATTGAGATACCTAATTGGCCTAAAGGATCAAATTTATCGTTTTGTTTCAGTTTTTTTTTATTGCAGCTCGTGTCATTAAATTGTTGTTTTTAATTGGCGAAAAAAATCTCAAAATGATCTGTTGGAATGAATGCCAGTTAGAACGATAACAAGTCTGTAAAAACGGTAACAAGATTTTTCGGTGAAAACGGTGACAGATCTGTCAAAACGGTAACACATAATAAAATAGATGTTATGTATAATGTTTTTATTATTATGTTGTTATATTATATATTTATATATGTATCAAATGATAAGACAAATATCCTATCACAATACATATGGTTTGGTAATTGAATTGTCATTAAAAAAAAACCCAATAATATACCAAACGGCCCATAGACGACATCAATGCAGGCATTCACAAGATACTGTTTGATGAATCACATTTTGCCCATGATTTTTAAAATGAATTGTAATATTAACCTCAAATGGTTTTGAGAGTCCTAGATTTAAATTTAAATTAATAAAATATATTATTATAAGTCATTTATATTTATCTAGGAATATCTAAGTAATCGGAGCTTGTCAGAATAGTAAGAACGGCGTTGGTTTACCGATAGCAACACGAGCAATAATGATATGCAGAAAATGTCACGTGGTCTAATTTAATTTCCGTAATATTCAATGTTACGATTCAGCCAACGCGATCCAATGAAGAAAGTCGAACGAAGAAAGACGAATGTGGAAAGTTGAGTGAAGAAAATCGAAAGATCACGATTCACCAAACACGATCCAGTGAAGAAGTTTCAAAGATTACGATTCAAAGAACACGATCCAGTAGTGAAGTTCCAAAGGTTGAATTCGCGTTCTGCGTTCTACAAAATCTACGGTTAAAATTAGGTTCTAGCAAGAAAAAAGTAAATAATACAGAAGATGTAACATGTAAAAATACTTCAATTTTATAAGATTTGTCATTTCTACCACGCGATTTTAAGAACTTATACAATCAGATCTGGATCCTATTTTGAACCAAATACAGCGCCATAAACCACCATTTCAGTTTTATCTTCTGCTGGAATATTTCTACCTTGTCGATCTGGATCAGGTCTTTCAGGTAAATAGGTAACATTAGTGTACATTTCTAATGAAGCCTCACCAATATGGTATAATAGCAATCCAATTTTCACAGTGTCCGATTTGTTTGAAGCTCCTGCAGCTTGCAGAAATATTTCAAAATTTCGCTTCCACTTGGACCAAGTAAGAGCAGGATTTTTACTGTGAGTAATCAAAGATCCTGGAGGTTTCACATATAAGAACAGTCCTTCCATTATAGAGTCTATTTGTTAGGCCTAGGCTACAATTTTCCAGAAAATCTGTCACAGATTATCCTTGAATTTTCTTTTGAAAATCATTCCTGGTTGTAGATAGGGTAAGTCACTATTCTGACACCATGTTATATTGTTTATTCTTGATAAGAATAGAATAATAGTGTTTATCAATAATTCAGTTTATTTTGGAAAAGCACATGTAGGCATCATACAAGGGCAGATAACTCTCCCGACAGGAAGTACAGCCCACAGGGTCTAGTTAACAATAAGCAATGGTAATCCCAAATGCATATGTAATATTCACTTTGGGCCATACTACAAAATTTGATGGTTCATTTACGGTACTGAGTCTGATCATCTACACTGGTGACATAGATAAACAGTACATTGAATATATAAAGGGAGGTAAATATAATTTCAAGGATATAACTGGCAAGGCAAGGTAATATACACCCACTGACAGCTTTGACTTTAAACAAATATATTTGACAGTTACAGGAAAAGAGATTAAGAACATTCATATCAAGTTTCTTCTGTCCAGTATTGTGCCTCCTATAGTGTTTACAAGATAAAAATTGAACACGTTTTCAACAAAAAGGGATATAATTCATACTAAATATTTTTCAATTTTGGTGATTTTCAATAGGGTTCATCCTTGGGTGGTAACAAACAAAAATCAAACGCATTTTCAAGAACAAGGGCAATAATTCATAGTAATATTTTTGATTTTGCTGATTTTCAATAGGGTTCATCCTTGGGCGGCAATAAACATTACCAGTAAGTTTCGTCAAGAATTGTGACCTGTAGATTGTTTACGAGCATAAAATCAAACGCATTTTTAAGAACAAGGGCAATAATTCATAGTAAATATTTTTCCATTTTGCTGATTTTCAATAGGGTTCATCCTTGGACGGTAATAAACATTACCAGCAAGTTTCGTCAAAATACGTAAAGAATTGTGACCTGTAGAGTGTTTACGAACAATTGTGGACGGACCAACGGACATGGGTGACGACAATATACGCTCCACATTTCATGTGGGCGTATACAAATCGCAAAACGTTCACTTGAATTCAATAGTTGATATTAGTTTCTCGTCATAGATTTGATTCATTACAAAATGAGATTACTTTATAAATACATTGTCAAGTTTTAATGAATGCACATTATGCTTCAAAACTACCCAATAATTATGATTAACCACTATCAACATTGCTTAGTTTGAATCATGCCGCTGATTCCTTGATCCATATATTATAATATTAAAGAAAGAGAGAAATAAAGAAACACCTATAACATGAGTTTTCAACTTGGGGGACATGTCCCAGACCGGGGACATTTGGACATTTTCCTGGGGACACAAACTAAGCTATAGTTTATAAAAAACAAATTGCTGCGACTTTATCACGCTTCGAAATTGCATGTTTTGGATGACTTTCGTGGATAATTCAGGGGACATGATCATTTCCTAGTGCATAATCATGGACACCTGAGAAACCAGTTAAAATCCCAGGATGTATATGATTACAATTTAACTTGCACCATGTATTTCGTATCGTATCCCAGCGTTTTGTATTGTAAGAAGGGAGATAAATGGCTTAGAGAAATAGATCAGAATCCAAACCTATACGGATATAAAGACCGTAATATAAAGGGAACGACTATTTTCACACTTGTCTTCCGCATCAAAATTTTATTTTATTTATCAAAATCAAAACCTATACAATAATTTGCATATAGTCGATGTTTATTCCCACAAGTAGTCTACTTTTTTGCTTTTCTCAAGTCAAAATTTTCATGGATATAATCATCATTTTTGAGGAGATAATAAGGACATTTTGGGGAGTTTTCAAAGAGATACTAACAACCTTTGTACAACCTTTCCCTGTCTTTCTCAGATTTTTCCAAAACGTGTGCACGGTAACTGTAGTTAACTTGAGGCAAAGATCCGAATAGAGCTTTGTTGTTCTTTGTTTATTCAATTTGTGGATTTCATTAGTAGCTTCAACCAAAGGCAAAATATATTTTTCAGGCCTCCCGTAGACCCACCTGTCTGCTATCTTGTATCCTATCCTATCAACTGTCCTGTATTCTATCAGTCTCCCGTATCCCACCCTTCTCCTGTCTTGTATCCTACCATGTCCCTTGTCCTGTGTTCTATCTCTCGCATCCTATCCGTCTCTTGCCCTGCCTCTGTCCTGCCTACTATTCTGTCTTGTATCCTGCTCTGGCATGTCTATTTTCCTGTCCTGTTTACTATCCTGTTCCGTATTCTGCTCTGTAATTACTACTGTTCTTTCCTGTCCACTTTCCCGTCTCGTCTATATTGTACAAATAATTAAAACCTTTAAAAGATGAAAATACTAAATTATTTACTAATTCGAATATTTACAATCATTACTGGATTTATGGAAACCAAATACATTCTAATCTGTATTGTATTATAAATTCAACACATTCGATTCTACACCAGCTATTTGTATCACTCTTCGGAATTAATATCCAATACCCACTTCCCCAGACGAGAATATAAACCGTCATGGTAAGTTTTTATTGAATTGCACGTGAACTGTGTATAGGATTTAAATCTGAAAAATGATATTCAAAGCCAAATATCAATTGTTTAGATGGTTCAATTACAGCTAGTTGTTGTATATCAGTATGTAAGTGTATGATAAGCACTAAAAGGTTAATCGTGAGAAAGGTTGTCGTAAAAACCATGAAAATCAGGTGGTATGACTAATTTCAGATACCGTTTTCTGGGAAGTTCTTGGAACTCATCAACATAATTCAATTTATATGAAATAAGACCATCTTTGTATCTTAGAACTCTAATATTTGTCACAACTGGATCTCCACAACCACGACCAGGGCGAATAGACGAATAAAAGTTTAATTCTGAGTATTTCTTAAAGAATGTACTATCTAGATATTTAACCGTGTATGGAGGTGAACTCCGGGAAGATTTGATAAAATCCACATAGTTCTGAGGTACGTATATTGGCTTGTTGCGTAATCTACGTTCGGTATATTGGCTTGTTGCGTAATCTACGTTCGATTGTACTGTGCATGCTATCACACTCCATTTGTGTGTGGCCTTTTTCCAGAAATTTCTGTGTGATTGTACTACCTTTTTCTTTGGCAATTTTCAGAAGGCCATTTGACAAAATCGAGTTTCTATTTTGGTATGTACATCCGTCACTGTATAATATTAATTCGTCTATGTTGCTGGTTAGACTTTCAATATAATCAATGATGGGCCCGTCACACCATGACGTTCTAGTCAACGTTCTCTGAACGTTTCAATCGTTCAAATTTTGAGCGTTCTAGAGCGTTCGATGACACATCTGGCGTGTGATGAACGTGCGTCTAGCGTTTGATTAACGTGTGTCTAACGCGTGGGAAGCGTGTTGTAGCGACCAACTGGCGTGTGACGAACGATTTGTCAACGTTAGGCGAGCGTGTGACTAACGTTTTAATAACGACAGAAAAGCGCTTTACTGGCGTGTGCGCCAGGGAACCTTTCAGTGGTCGTTAACACTGCAAAGCAAACGATAAGTAACAACCAAGTAACGCTAGAGTAACGAATGACTAACGGTGGCCGAACGCGTGCTACGATCGTCGAACGTTAGTAAAACGTTCAAGGAACGTTCTTAACGTTCTTCAGCGTCTAAACTTAAACGTTGGAGAACGCTCGTCTCGGTGAAAACTTTTGTGCATGTTCAAAACTTTTTTTCCGGACCAGCGTTTTCCGACGATTAAAGACGATCACCGACGTTCACTGGCGATAACTCAACGGTCTTCTGGCGCTATCCTAGCGACCATGGACGACTGCCAACGTTTCCTCTAACGTCAAAGAACGTTGGCCAGAACGTCATGGTGTGACGGGCCCATTTGGCATGATGTAAACGAATTGGCATTGAGTTCCCTTCTCCCTCATGCCAAAAGTAGCAGAAACCTTGCTATGTTGTTAGGTCAAAAATAGTATAGTTATGACAGCCAAGTTTGGTTTTATAGTACATAGAACTAGCTTCGATCTTTGGACAAAGCATCAACGACTGAAGATCTAGAGTTACAATTCTATTCTATCATTCGATTCTGCTAACAATTTGTCTCCTAGGGCAATAATTCATATTAAATATTTTTCGATTCTTTTGATTTTCAATAGGGTTTATCCTTGGGTGATAATAAACAATTTCAGCAAGTTTCATCAAAATCCGTAAATAATTGTGACTTGTAGAGTGTAAACGAGCAATTGTGGACGGACATGGGTGACGGCAATATACGCTTCACATTTCATGTGGGCGTATAAAAACGAAGATCAAGTTCGAATTTGAGCTATTTTCGACCGTAAGCAGAGTTGTTGCCTTTGCCCCAAAATCGTGAATATGCTATTACTTTCTTAGTTTTCAACCGATCTATCGTGTTTGATATTTCTGACCACGTGTGACAAATTACACATGTTTTCACTCCGTTCTTTCTTTTTTAATGTTTTCGGGGAACAATTTATATTCGGTATTTTTAAAATAGATATTAAAAATTCACTCAAGTACAAGAAAACGCATGCTCTTATTGAGATACTGTAGATTTAGAAATGAAGCAGTTGAAACTAGCATGTCAGGTCACGTCCAGACTAAAGGACATGTGGCGTTACTTTGCAACCAAATCGTCCAAACAAATAAATAATTAAGAAATAATTAAAATGTATTGCCCATATTTCCTTCAATATATTTTTTGGTAAAATAAATATTATGTGTAATAAATGTAGTTAAAACATAGTTATGACGTCACTCTTTGTTGTTTTATCCAATATAGAGGAGAATTGACACCGTTAGCAGATCTTCTATCCATTATTATGAACACTGTTTTTATTTTCCTTTTCCGTTATAATTAAATCACTAGTTTTACGATTTCACCGAATTTGCACAAGATCTTCTGATTTCGACCAAGCCTGTACGATTGTTTTCTCAAAACTGAAAGAGCGTGGATACTCAAAACGATTTTTACGAAACATAAAAAAAACTCCACTTTAGCACAGATAGCAGCGAAGACCAGACTCTATGCCAAAGTACCTCCGGGTGTAAGGAGTGCTCCATGTTTGTCATGGTGCAAAATATGTCCCTTTTTATCTGAAACGCATTAATTTCTGAGTAACTATACTAATAAAAGGTGTCCGATCCAGGAGCATTTATTATGTGAAAGCTCAAATGTAATATATTTAATTTCATGTAATAAATGCCCCAAACAATATGTAGGAGAAACTAAGAATAATTTAAGCACTCGTTTCAATGCTCACAGATCAGATAAAATTAAAGAAAGACAAGCCCGTTTCTAATCATTTCAACCTCGATAAACGATCTCACCCTAACCCGGATTGAACGCATAGAAATTGATTTACCGGAAGACGAAACCACCAGATTCTAGAGAAGCTTACTGGATTGAGACATTGAATACAGCAAGACCTATAGGACTCAATATTCATCATTATGCAGGTATGGCACCCTTTATTGTCCTGTTTAATACAACCAGTAATCTAGCAAGCAAGATAGTTCATGCCCACTACATTCATGCCCACTACAAGAGAAAATGAAAGCTGCCTACTCATAAAATCAGAACTTTAATGACAATAAAACCAATCATTAATTAGCAGATACTATACCTCTCATATCAGAACAGAAGAAAAACCTGAATCAATACCCTTAATCCCACTTTCCATCCTAGACCTGTACATTTGGGAGATTCAAACCCTCCCTTCCTAGAAAGAAAAAGAACGCATAGAAACGAGTTACCGGAAGCTGAAACTACTAAATTCCGACAATATAGAGAAGCCTACTGGATTGAGACATTGATTACAGCAAGAGCTATAGGACTCAATATTCATCATTATGCGGACATAGCACTTCTTTGTTGTCCCGTCTAATACAACCAGTAATCGAGCTAATTCATTCCCATTTTATGAGTCATCAAGAAAAATTTTCACTTGTTTATAAGCAGAAAATGATAGTTGCCTACTCAAAAAAATCAGAACTTTAATGACAATCTGCTTCATAGCAAACTAAAACCAATCAGTAATTAGCAGGTACTATACCACTCGGGTGAGTTCCTATTTTTTCTACTTTCAGATCAGAACAGAAGAAAAGATTGATCCGAGTTCTGTACATTTGAGAGATTCAAACACTCTCTTCCCCAAAATCTAAGACATTTCACTAGCAACTGCCTCATTGTGGACATCAGCAGCCTGTACCCAGCACATCATTCTCCTTGTTAATGTAACGTATCCAGGAAACACATTTCACTGCTATCTGTTCGGAAATAGTGATCACCTTTGTCACGGTTGGCATACAGTTTGTGTTTTCTACCACCAAATGCCACATTTCTACATCGTCTGTATAGATATCCATTGATAAAATTATATAAATGAATAAAGTTTATCATTTTACAAATAATGTAGGTGCCAATGTTTGGAGGTAAAAGAAATGATGAAAAAAATGTTATGATGCCCAAAATATTTTATGATACAATATAAAGCATATAATATCATGTCAAAGGATGTACATGTACAGAACACTCGATAAAATACTTACGTGACTGTTCCCTTTGTAGAAGTCATTTTTGTTGCATACGAGAAAAAACGGTAAACAGACTAGACCATATTCACGAGGAAACATGAATCATGGGTTCAAGAATGTTTAGAATGAAAACAAGATTGTAAGTGTGTCCGCGAACAAGCTGTATCTTGGTGTTGACATAAGGAAGTAACATTCCTCGCTCACATAACAAAGCAGATAAGTGTAGTTTATCATGTAAAAATATAAATATTTATTTAAAATAATTCAGGAAGTATTGCTCTGCCTACTGCACATTTACAAGAGGAAATAGGCATCATAACTGCATCATTTTTTTTTATATCAACCCATGGTTGTTCTAGATTCCAAAAAGCATCCACGCATTTCATAGTAAAAAAATATACGTGGTCTTCCACCAGATTCCCAGAGAGCGAAAAACATTACTTCAACTATAATTGTCCGCTTCATCATTAAAGATCTCAGACCATTTCTTGTGGTAGAAAATGTCGGTTTTGAAAAGTGAATGATGGTTTTAGAATCAGATATCAAATTCCTAGCAAGTTCCGATTTTTCTGAAGTACCCAATCCTCGATTGCATGACAGTGCAAAAACTATGGTTCAAGAAAAGATGAAAATAGCTAAGCATGTGTTCTTAACAACAGATCCATGGACATCAATGGCCACCATGTAACAATTACTAGCTCATTCCTAACTGATGATTGGTCATTCTTGAATTATGTGTTGCAGACTCGAAAATTAAAAGACAGTCATACAGATTGGTGAAGATATTGCAGTATATAATTTTGAAAGAACATGATAACCACAAGCTTTAAAGAAAAGTTTATTAGATTTTATTATCCATGCAGTTTTGTACTCATTATATAAGGGAAATTACTCTACATTTAGGTGACAATTTAACTTTGTTATGGATGAAGCAGTAAGTATAGTGTGATGTTCCTGCTTAACCAAGTTAAGTTACTGATGACGTCAGGAAATTGTATGTAATGGCATCAACTGGTTCATCTGATTTAATTCATCTTGTTTAGCTCACACCTTTTAATACATTATTGACATCACGTCCACTACAATGGTGGAAATACAAATTCTTCCACAATACAAATTCTTCCACATATCTTCAGGTCTCGGCCATCCAATATGGACAGATTAATCTTTTTGAAGAAGTTTAATAAAACTTAAGACTAACATTGTGAAGTAGAAGTAGAATGGTTGACTGATTCTATTTTTTAAATTGTGATCTTTTATTAACCATTAATTTGTGATGTGCCGAATTTTCATTTTAATTCATGGTTTTGCTTTCACAGAAGCGTTCATGTCTATATTATGATCAACAAAGAAAGTTAAATGATATTTATTTAAAAAATTATTGTTTTAATAATAGTAAATTTGTTAATGTTAAAGATCATTATTATTAAATTTTTGTTGTTTCTCTCGTCGAGTTTTAATAAGATAGTGTGCATAACAGAACCTAAATTGCTCAGAATTTGAAAAAAAATAAATGGTTAAATATCAACCCCGCAGTATGTCATAATAAAATTTTTGCTCTCCCTCTCTAGCTTTCTCTTTCTATTTATTTACTGATAATACCTTTTCTTGGGCTCCATTTTGTTAAACCGGCTCTTCTTAAACGATTTTTCTTTTCCAAACCTCTTCTGCATGATGTTTTTTCTTTGGTGGGAATACAATCATCTTGAAATTCAAGGTTTGTGACTAAAGAACAAATTTCAAAGACGGACTCTAGTGTTGTTAAAACTGAAATAGATATAAGTCTATTTTTGTTGTCGAGATGCAAATGAAGTTGTTGAGTTTTATTCAATTATAATTTTGCTACAAATCCCATGATCAATCTAAAGTCGTGTGATGTAAAATAAATATAGCCACGACCAATAAATGGTAATAATTTGGTCTACATGTTGTTGAATTGATGTCATGTGGTTACAGGAACACATATTTGTTACACAGATTTGTTGGTCAAACTTCGAGATTTAATCACAAAATGAGTGATATGCTAGAAACATAGTCAACTCTCTTATCACGAAAATTGAAGATGGAATACATAATACATTCATTCAGATCTTGCAAATAAATACAACTGTCACTTTTAAAGATTACTTGTTCACAAAGAATGTTGCAATGGTCATTTTGGAGGGTTCATTGACCAAAATCATAGAGGAAAAAATAAACTGACCTCTTTGAAATCGGAAGCAATAATCTTTTAACTAACTGTAAATGAGGGGATTGATTCTATTTAAAACATGACTTCCACATTTTAAGCCTTACGAGGTGAAACATGACTCACATTAAAATACATAAATAATAAATAATAACAATTGAATGACAATATTTTTAACCCATTTCCGTTTACATGTCGTACATGCCCGAGACATTCTCTGCATATGCAATTTCAGTTACTCTTCCTTGCAACAGATTTCTCCTTTTTTCAGCATTCAATATTATTCTGTCAAAGTGGTGGTATTTCTAATTTTTAGTCTTCGGTTTCATCTCCACTCAACTGGCTACGGCAAAGAACTATTCATTTTGTATCATTTTGAATGAATTTGAAGATAAGGACGCCGATAAATACCATGTTTAATATTTTCTAATCACCTTCGTCATAACATATAGCTAAGTATTATACCATATCATCTGTCTACTGAGAGAGGACAACACAATTGTATACGGAGCTTAGGACAATGAATTCTCTAGAAGGAAAATACTAAGGAATCAAGTCAAATAGGTTAAGGCATATTTTCTGAAAGCCAGGATGTGTCTTGAACCTTTCTTCTGCTTTTTGCGTTTGTTCATGTATTACCATTCCATGGGACATTTCATAAAATTAAAAAGGCAATAAAACCAAGTCTGTTCTGTGTTTCTTTAAGTGATAATAGTTTAAACTACATGTCCACAAATATTTGAAACTACATATTGCATACAGATGTATTAATTTTAATCATAGACCATATTCTCTATATCAAGGTTATTTTCTCAATATAAGCAATTATAACACGTCGTGGACTTTTACAACCATTCTGGTCTTGGGATTCAAATTATCCGATAATTTACATGTAACTCCATACGTTGTTTTCGATAGAATAAAATACATTTAATAAAAATCTTGAAGTAACGATTGTCGCAACTGCATAGGCGCTTTAAGGGTCTTACTTAGGCTATTTCACGTTATGAAAAAATGGAATAAGTATATGAAATAATGATTTCTTGAGACTTGTTGTGCATTTGTTGATGATTTGGAGTCCTTCTCGATAGTTTAAGGTTGATTTCATGTCAATCAGATTTTTTTTTAATGAGTTGACAGCCCTTTCAAACATGTCATAAAAATTGGACATTTCAAACCTTTGATACAAGTTTTAAAAAATGTGAATGGATCAAACTTGGCATAAATGTAGACAATTACATTGCCGAGAAACGTACAGAGCGATTTTCCAAAAGAATTATTATTTTGGTGGTTACCATGGAAATACGAATATTTACACGTAGGTACGGCAAACATTTTCCAGGGACCAAACTAATTAGAATTTTTCGAAACTGTACGTTTCATCCTTATTGAATAAGCTTTCAATCAAGACCAAGATCGTAAGTTTCCAATAAAAAATGGCTGAGAAATCTTGTACCAACCGAGACACATTTTTCTACTTTTTCCTAATTTTTTAGCAAAAACTAACGAATACCTAATTTCTTGTTAGTTTCTTTCATTCTATATAGTTTACAAATAAAGTAATAATGATTATCTACAATCTGAGCCCAAAAATAATAAGTAATTTTTTTTTCTCGAACGCTAGCCCAATCAATACCCTTATACCACCTTCACATACACGATTTTTCTTACGAGTCCTTACGAATCGCACAAATTCTCGTATCTTTTACGGATCATTACGAATTTGCCACTTTTACAACCTATTTAAGAGTGATTTCAAGTAATTACGGACCATAACGAGCCATTTACGGGCTATTACGAGGCATTGCGAGGCATTGTAAGATATGTTCCGAGGTACAACCGATAAATACGAGCATGTTGCGACATTATAAGAGCTTTTTATGGATTGTTACAAGTAATTCACGGAATTTTGCGATTCATCTATACGCCTTGACGTGTAAATTACGACCTATAAACATGATCTTACGTTTAGTTGCAATTCAGTTACGATAACTCTTGGCAGCCATTTGGTTTTTGCAATTAAAATATGCAATTTTGTTTGAGCATCATTCGACAACTTACAACTTACATCATCAGCGAAAGAACATGGCATATGAGAGAAACAGATTGCTGTTATATCAAATATTTCTACAATTGCTTCTGCTACTAGCCCAGAGGGAAGAAGAAGGTATCCAGCAGGAATTAGACACAGCTACGTCGAGGAGAAGGCGTCCTGTACGAAGAAGGTTTTGGTGCAGGACCCGGTTGACCCTTTTTGGACAGTATGATCATCTTCTGCATGAGCTGGCCAAAGAAGATTCCTCTGGTTACAAGAACTTTCTCAGAGTTGATGCTGACCTGTTTGGAGAGATTCGGAACAGGGTGACCCCTGCCATCAAAAAAGAGTCCACATGGTAGTCGCTTCAGCTTCAGCATCGTGTAGAACCTCACTTCTGGAGATTGAGGAGTCACTGGCTACTGCATCATCTTCATATTCGCTGTCTTCATCTATCTGCGGTGTTTCAAGGGAAGGTGGACGTTCGTGTACCACGGGTTCAAGCGGCTGCGATTATTGGGTGGATGACCGTGTCATCTTTTTGTTGTTGAGTTCCTTCCTCTTTGGAGCCATGCTTGTAAATTTTGTATCCAAAAAGATCTGAACTATTTGACGTCCTGATGGAAAATGATAGGAACTGTTCGTTTTTTGCTTCTTTTTTTAGACTTTATTAAATCGTAAAGTATACGTAAGTATTCGCAAAACACTCGTAACTATACCTAAAGTGGTCGTAATAACTTTTAACTATACGTTAAGTGCTCGTTATGACTTTTTTTTAAACGTAAAGTGCTCGTAATTACTCTTAATAATCCGTAAAGCCACCGTAACAAATCGTAAAACAAATTGCTAACGAGACATTTACGGATTCTTGCGAGTAGTTTACGATACTTGTCGATTGTTAAGACTTATTTACGAGTTAATTACGGATAATGTTATTCGTGGACAATCGCAAGAAAATTTTTGACATGTCAAAAAATTTGACGATACTATTACGGATAATCAGCGGTGCCTGCGAGTTATAACGAGTTATTTACGGATAAAAGCGAGTTGTTTACGGATACAAGCGAGTTATTTACGGATACAACCGATTGACTACGAGTTGGTGGTTCGTAAGGACTCGTAAGAAAAATCGTGTATGTGAAGGTGGTATTAAGCATATTTTATCATAACGATATATAATCGTAAACGTGTGTTTGATGCTGAAGTCGATTATTATTATCATTGGGGCTACTAGGTTATCGCGATAAATGGGTTGGATATTAGAACATACGTATAGCAATATACGAAACAGAAACACTATTATTTTAAAATGACAATGAAATGAAAATAATATTTCTCGAGATTTATTGCAGATAAATTGTCGACAGCTTACTGTTGTCAAATCAACTATCGACTTTTTCTGAATTTAAATGATGTTGATTTATATGTGGGTACATGTTTGCCTGAAACAACTAGTATTGTTATTTATTTATTGATACATAAACAAGTGACACGATACACATTATTATTTATCGTATCGTATCGTATCGTGATGTATATATAAAATGCACTACGATAATATACACATACTTGTCATGTATCGCGATGAATCGAATCAATGCACTCAAAATCGTAAAAGTCTTTTTTAGCTAAAGGTTTTAATTAAAATTTACTTTCAAAGGTAGCAATGCACATTTGAAATTGCTCTAGGCGACAAAAGAACTTTAGCAATTTCTTGCTCTGGGCAGGTAATAATAGGCGAATCAATAGAAAAATGAATCGACCAACTTGACTCGACGGTCCTTCAACCCGTCGTCATCTTAAAGGAACCTTCATTGTTCTATTTTTAGGCTAAGATTTCTAAGTATTTCCACGTTATAACACAAACCCTCCCCGAAATTCAAAGATACATGGGATCCTAAGGAAAGAAAGAACGCATCTTTAAACTTTAAACACTAGTATAAAAATATATCGTTATTTTCAATGCTTCGGAACCTTTTCATTAAAATTTTATCGAAGTAATTTTATCGTTGAATTTATAATCATTACATGAATCAGACATTATTCTAAGGTAAGATTTGAACAGAACAGGTGGTCTATTTCTGATTTTCAAGTTTAATGGCAATTCACTTAAAAAAGACAGAAAAAGTTGAAATGAATATATCAAAGATAAATTTTAGTATTTAATTGATACACAGTATTCAATGCCTTATTACAAGATGAGCTGTTTCTATAGATCATAAATATTGAGACTATACGTGGTCATTTAGGAATCCAATAAAAGATGAAAGTAAGAATATTTTAAGTATCATACAGTTAATTTTTAATGATATTGTGATATAAATAAATAAAAAAATGAAAAGGCGGCAGGTGTGATTAATACTAAAAAGATATAAATTAAACAGTCTGTCTTTACATCTACAGATTGGATCAACAAGGCTCAACATGAAGCAATTTTTGATTACAGTATTTCTCCTGTTGGTATTAGTAGAGGCTGCAACGAGTCATTATTATAGATGGAGCCGATTGTATCGACGGGCTAGACTTCTAAGGAAATGTAATCAAAAATACATACTCGATCATCTCTGTCCAGAAGTAGAAGACTGTCCAACTGGTAAGTAATTTATCATAACCATGCCCGTAGCCAGAAATTTCCAAGGGGAGGAGGGGGGGGGGGGGGGGGGTTACATTGACTAGCAAACCAATCATACTCCACTTTAACGGTAACAATTTGAACAGAATGTCAACTTTAACAGTGCTTATTTGATTTCAAACAATAACTAATTGTTTGTTTTCGAAATGTTTTTGCAGGGCGTACTTAGTACGCCCTGCTTTGTTTTCGTATTGATTATTTGTTTTCATAATGACTATTTGCAGTGCGTTCGATTTCAAAATTTAGATATCACTTCCAGTTTTCAAGCCATTTGCTCGCAAAGTTGAAATTTTAACTTCCGGAATCTTGAAGATATTTGAATTTTTTTTTCTGTAATATGATTGAAATGATAATTGATAAACAATGAATCAAAAAAAAATTGACCCGGAAGTAACAGATCAGCCGGCATATTGATATGACCAACTTTTATAAAACTCAAAATGGGGCCTCAGGGTTGTGAGCGGAATTGGTAATTGTGGTATTTTGGGACAGCTCAATCGATTGCCCCCAAAAGCTAGGAATTCGTTTTTTGATATTGCTTTTTTGTTATTTCCGGTATAATTTTTTTTATGTAATTGCCAAAATTTTAAAGATTTGTAACTTGTGACCTTGACATCTTTTGACCTTGTGACCTGAACAAAAGTTATTGCCCTTCACCAGATCTATTCAATGCTATATCAATTTCAATAGTCATTTGATATCTGTGATTTTTAACTTTAAACAGCTGTCACATGACCTAATTATCATACGTCACAAATTCTTATATATTATTCTTAGTGTGCCAAATCTACTCTTTCCAGTGATATAACACTTTATGTATTCATTACAATTGCGCGATTTAAAATTTGAAAATTTTGTGCAAAGTTAAATTGTAGCTGCGTGTTTTTTTCAAATTTATTTTGAGCGTTCTGAAAGCTTCCAAGTAGATAGACATTTTGATTACAAACTCAAATCTGTTTTTCAAAATTCCCATATCACTTCCGGTTTTGATGTTATTGGCATTTTAAATTTAAAATCTAACTTCCGGAATTTGGAAGATATTTGTTTGCAATATATTAGAAATGATGCTATTTAAACAATTAATCAATAAAATCTGACCCGGATGTAATAGATCAGCCACCATATTGATATGACCGACTTTTATTAAACTTAAAATGGGGCCTCAGGGTTATATACGATTTTCGTGATTGTAGTATTTTTATACGCCCACACATAAATGTGGGCGTATATTGTAGTCGCCCCTGTCTGTCTGTCTGTCTGTCTGTCCACAATTGTTGTGAACACAATAGAGAGCTGGTTTCTTGATGGATTTTGATAAAACTTGCTGTGAGTGTTTATAATCATCCAAGTAAGAAGCCTATTGAAAATCAGAAA
Source organism: Lottia scabra (assembly GCA_029955415.1). NCBI lineage: Eukaryota > Metazoa > Mollusca > Gastropoda > Lottiidae > Lottia > Lottia scabra. The sequence continues at coordinate 16,464,130 of JARJEI010000001.1, forward strand.
AATCGAAAAATATTTGATGGGTTATTGCCCTTGTTTTTGAAAATACTTTGTGAACACTATAGAGAGCTGGTTTCTTGATGAAACTTGGTGTGAGTGTTTGTCATGACCTTGGGATGAACCCTATTGAAAATCAGAAACATCGATAAATATTTTTATGAGTTATTGCCCTTGTTCCTTAAAACGTGTTAATTTTATAGCCCGTAACTCTCTCAAAGTTGTGAACACAATAGAGAGCTGGTTTCTTAATGGATTTTGATAAAACTTGCTGTGAGTGTTTATAATTATCCAAGGAAGAAGCCTATTGAAAATCAGAAAAATCGAAAAATATTTGATGGGTTATTGCCCTTGTTTTTGAAAATACTTTGTGAACACGATAGAGAGCTGGTTTCTTGATGGATTTTGATGAAAGTTGGTGTGAGTGTTTGTCATGACCTTGGGATTAACCCTATTGAAAATCAGAAACATCGATAAATATTTTATGAGTTATTGCCCTTGTTCCTTAAAACGTGTTAGTTTTATAGCCCATAACACTCTCAGAGTTGTGAACACAATAGAGAGCTGGTTTCTCGATGGAATTTGATAAAAAATTATTGTGAGTGTTTATAATCATCCAAGGAAGAAGCATATTGAAAATCAGACTAATCGAAAAATATTTAATGGGTTATTGCCCTTGTTTTTGAAAATACTTTGTGAACACGATAGAGAGCTGGTTTCTTGATGGATTTTGATGAAACTTGGTGTGAGTGTTTGTCATGAACTTGGAATTAACCCTATTGAAAATCAGAAACATCGATAAATATTTTATGAGTTATTGCCCTTGTTCTTTAAAACGTGTTAATTTTATAGCCCGTAACACTCTTAAAGTTGTGAACACAATAGAGAGCTGGTTTCTTAATGGATTTTGATAAAACTTGCTGTGAGTGTTTATAATCATCCAAAGAAGAAGCCTATTGAAAATCAGAAAAATCGAAAAATGTTTGATGGGTTATTGCCCTTGTTTTTGAAAATACTTTGTGAACACAATAGAGAGCTGGTTTCTTGATGGATTTTGATGAAACTTGGTGTGAGTGTTTGTCATGACCTTCGGATTAACCCTATTGAAATATAGAAGATAAGTATTTAATATAAAATATTTTATGAGTTATTGCCCTTGTTCTTTAAAATGTGTTAATTTTATAGCCCGTAACACTCTCAAAGTTGTGAACACAATAGAGAGCTGGTTTCTCAATGGAATTTGATAAAAATTATTGTGAGTGTTTATAATCGTCCAAGGATGAAGCCTATTGATAATCAGACAAATCAAAAAATATTTGATGGGTTATTGCCCTTGTTTTTGAAAATACTTTGTGAACACAATAGAGAGCTGGTTTATTGATGGATTTTGATGAAACTTGGTTTGAGTGTTTATAATCACCCAAGGATGAACCCTATTGAAAATTAGAAGAATTGAAAAATATTTCATGGGTTATTGCCCTTGTTAACTTGTAGTTGTAAACACTCAAAAATCGTTTAATTTTGTAAACATTCTTGATGGCACGGTTTTCGACAGATGTTTCATCTGCCCCCCCCCCCCCCCCCCCAATAATTTTGACATTAATGACTGAAGCAATAAAAAAAAAATTTTCAAGATAAAACACGAAGTTACTGGTATGTTGTTAGGGCCAGTAAAATCAAAATTGCTTTATATATGCAGGAGCAACATTGAATTCAGTACCACCACCCTTCAGAATGAGTTTTTGCAAAATTTGCCCCCCCCCCCCCCAATATGAAATTGCTTCCTACGGGCCTGTTAATTTTATTAGCATTCAGACCACAAACAGTTACAATTCTTATAAATCTCACTAGATTTAACTTAATGATAATTTATGAAAGATTTCCAGGATGACGCACTACCCAGCGCCGTTTTTGTACGACTCTAGTATTTTTTCCGAATTCTGGTCACGATCCCCAGCCAAAACTGAACATGCCACACATAATCTGACATGATTCCCTACGATAAATATGTGCTCATTAGTGGATAAATGTAAAATGACGCATTTTAACATAACCGGAAATGACTTCACCTCTTCTATTCAACTGATTTTGATTTTTTTGTTTATTTCGTTAATCGATTTTCTTTCAGTTAAAAGTTTCAAAACATGCACTTTAAGTACTTTGTTGCTGACTTATGTAGCACTTTTTTACATAATTTTTTTTAACTTTTGCAATTTTTTTCTGAACAATCCAAAAACCTACATGTTCATAGACATTTTGATTGCGAACAAAAATTTTTCAAAAATTGTATATCTCTTCCGGTTTTGACGTCATTCATTTGCAATGTTGAAATTGTAACTTCCGGGATAACGCAGATATTCAAAAAATCTTTTTGCAATGTGCTAGAAATAACCATTGACAAAATATAAAATGATAAAATTTAACCAAGATATTTCATATTAGCCGCCATTTTGAAATGATGCCTTTTAATCGATTGCTAACAACACTGAGGAAGCCGACTTTTTCGATTCAGATTTTTTTTTTCAAAACTTTTAAGGCTTATATCTTCTGACCTTGACCGACCTTGTGACCTGAACAAAAGTTGTTGCCCTTGACAAGATCTATCCAATGACATAATCAATTTAGATGCCCAATGTTAACATCCGGTTTTATGGCCGTCATACGACACAAATTATTTTTTCGTGATTCGTATTATGCTTGATCTACGCTTTCCAATGATATATGACACCATGTATTTGAATCATAATTCCGCGTTTTAGAATTTGAAAATATTTTGCTAAATTCCATTGTAACTGTCCGTGTTTCGTTTGTCTGTCTGCTGTCATTCCCGCATCCCTCTTTGTTAACTTTCCTGTATACTGGTAGCCCTGCGCCCCTTTTATTTGGTCTGATTTCTTGTAGTTCTTCAACTCTTTTATTTGGTCTGTTTACTGGTATTTCTGCATCCATTTTATCTGCCTTTTTATACGCCCACATGAAAATATGGACGTATGTTGCTGTCACCCCTGTCCGTCCGTCGGTCCGTCCGTCAACAATTTCTTGTACACGCGATAGACACTAGAGTTTTTATCCGATTTGAGTGAAGCTTGGTATGTGTATTTATCTCAATATCTCGAATGAATTAGAAAATGGCGCGATTCCAGTCTTCGGTTTAAGAGTTATTGCTCTTGACTTAATGAAAAAACCCGTTAAAATTAACTTGTGTACGCGATAGAAGCTAGAGTTTTCATCCGATTTGAATGAAATTTGATTTTTCATCCGATTTGAATGAAATTTGATATGTCATTGTGTTTTCATCTTGATACTATCTCGGATCCCTTTTAGTTAACCTCCCTGTGTACTGGTAGTGTTGCACCCCTTTTATTTACTTAATTTTATAAACTTTAAAAAAGCTGTTTTTCTTTCTGGAATAACAGGAACCACGGGCACCCAATGAATATTTTGTATGTACGAAATAGATGTTGGAAGTGTCCTTCGTCCACATAAAAAGGCTAGAAAACCTCTTTACAATCCCTTTAATATAAAGAATATATAGTTCAAATAGAGCTTAGCTAGTATAGCGTTTAGCGGAATATGTCACTGTTGAGGCCATATTTGGCCCGCGGGCAACCATTTGAGAAGACCTGGTCTACAATTTCCAATGATAAACAACACAATATATTTGAATCAAAATTCCGTGTTTTAGAATTTGAAAATATTATGCCAAGTTCCATTGTAACTGTGCATGATTTTTTCAAATTTCACTTTGATCGTTACAGGTATAGGCAAACAGAGATGATTGATTTGTCTGCTGGTATTCCCGCATCACTCTTTGTTAATCTTTCTGTCTACTGGTAGTCCTGCACCCCTTTAATTTAGTGTGGCTGCTTCTGCATCTCTTTTAGTCTGTCATACCTTTAATTATCCCTGCAAACATATCTTGCGGTATACTCTCTACTGACACATATAAAATTGAGAAGTGCGCTTTTATCTGTTAAACTCTTATCATTGGTTGAAAAATGTGGCATTTCATCCATGTATCAGGTGGGTTGCGCACTGCTCGGTACCGTTTTCACGGTTCTAGTTTTTCTGCTTTGTTTTCACAATGACTTTTTTTCGAATTCTGGTCATGATCCCCAGCCAAAACTGCGCATGCCACACATAATCTGAACAGATTTCCAACGATGTGCTCGTTAGTGAATTAATGTAAATTGACACATATTCACATAACCGGAAATGGCGTATGAAAACAAATTTGTTTTAAGATTTTTGCCATTATCAGCTCTTCTTTCAAACTGATTTTGATGGGATTTTTTTTTCTTTGTTTCCTATTTATGAGGGCTTTAACATGGTGTATTCATTTTTCACCTCCGACACATGCTTTCTGTTTTAGGGGTGCGACTCCAAGGTGATTTTGCATTTTTAAATCGTTTTTACGAGGGACTATGTAATGTATCCTAATATAGATATAGTCATAATTTTTGCGGATCCGTATTGCTGAGATTCTGAGGTTTCCAAAAATATAGAACACTTCTATGTTTCTTGCATATTTCACTATCCTATACTCAATAATAAGTATGTCGGTTAATTGGCTGTTTATAAAATGTCACAATTGATAACTTTCTTAAGTTGACATGTTAAAGTTAAAAGGGCTTTACCTCGATTATTGTTAGATGTGTATTATATCCAGTTTAAGCAATAAAGGTTGGTCTGGGATGGACTAAACTACGTCATGCTGTAGATTTAGCTTACTGAAGCACCCTGTAACCACGCCCATTGCTTATTTGACCCACTTTCTTATTTATGAACCGATTTTCATCAAATGTGCATATTCCTTCATGTTCGAATAGTGATTTAAAGGAAAATACAAAATTTGTGTTGTGCGCATGCGCGAAGGTAACTTTTTTGTTTGTTATCCAATTTTTACATGTATAATCAGATTCACAATCTGGAGGAAATGTTAAATTTGAGTACTGTGTGCATTATCAACTTTCTTATTTCTTGTCCAATGTTTTTCAAAATTGACATGTGTGGGTATAATCAGATTCGAAATATCATGGACATATTGAAATTGTGTAGTGCGCATGATTACCGCTAACTTTCTTATTTCTTATCCGCTTTTCATGAATCTTGGTATGAATCTTGGTATGCATATGTATATTCCAATACAAAATATCACGGAGATATTGAATTTGCTTTATGCGCATCGCCAACTTTCATTTTTCATTAGATTTTCTTCAAAATTGAATTTGTGTAGTGCGCATGCGCATTAACAAACTTTTTTTATTTCTCAACCGAATTGCATGAAACTTGGTATAGACTGATTCATGGCAATAGAGAATTTGAGCAGTGCACACACGCATTTGCAAGTTTCTTATTTCTTGTTGAAATATTTTTAAACTTGGTATGCATGTCTATAATCATAGTCTCAATTGCATCACCCTGTTCTTCGCCTCGAAAACGGCCAAGTCTTTGGTCTAAGGGTCTAACCTATATATTTAGGTAAATAAAGCAGATTTTGAATGATAGACTGGTTTACGACGGAGTAATTACCGTTTTTGAGTTCCAAGCGTTGCGAACATGATCCGACAACTTCATTGTAGGTCATTTTCCGCTTGCTTCGAGACGAAATACTAGGTGATTATTCATTGATCCAATTAAAAATAGAAATTTATTTTTCTGGGCCTCATACAATGACGTCTATAAATAACTCAAATTTGGACCAATGAAAACTCATCTGGTATTTCGTCTTCGAAGCAAGCGGAAAATGACCTACAATGAAGTTGTCCGGACCATGTTCGCTCCGCTTGGAACTAAAAAACGGTAATTACTCCGTCGTAAACCAGTCTATCATTCAAAATCTGCTTTATTTACCTAAATATATAGGTTAGACCAAAGACTTGGCCGTTTTCGAGGCGAAGAAAAGCGCCGAATTTCTATCTCTGTTTTGACCCCAATATTAGTGTCCTCCCTTCTCATTTTTCGTATTACCGTATAACAATACTTTTAAAAATATAACTACGAGCCCCTGTGTGTGCAATCGGATATTGTCGTACCTGTATGTCGTAACCCGCCCTGCACCAGTACTGTTAACTGTACAATTCTATTTTTTTTTTTTTTGTCCACGGCCCGAATGAATGTAAAAAATAATTTGTTCTGATCAACATGAAGCAACATCAGCAACAAACATAAAATGGGCTGTAGAAAATGTATTATTAACCGATTTTGCTCAGATTTACTTTATCGTATTTCTTGTATTAATGGTCAAAAAATAGTAGTTGAAAATTTTCGATTATATGAAATTCACTCGATACTTTTTCTTGCCGTAATTAATCGAGTTATGATTATTTACTTTATTTTTAACGAATCAATTTGAAACTTCTATGATGCAGACCGCCATCAAGAACAAATAATTCTGCATACTCAAAAAATGTGCATCACTTCCGGTTTCAATGATATCACTTCCGGTTACATCACTTCCAGTAAAACTGAGTTATGTTATAAATTCGGTATGTATTATATTAATGTTATTACAAACTGCTGTGACCTAAAAAAAAATTTACCGGAAGTGTTAATTTGGCAGCCATATTGCTATTTTGAATCTATTTGTTATCCGTCTTTTACAATTTTGATGTTAAAGCGATACTACGTCTTAGAATGAACAAAAACAATAAATTTTCAAACTTGGTCAATATGAGTATATTTTCATCAGGGGACTAACCTAATGGCATAACTATTAAACAGATTACCTAAATAATCTGTTAAATCCAGAAAACTGTGTTTAAATACGACAATTGATAAATGCCTTAATCCAATTTAAGACATTTGTCAATAATAATCTGTATATTACCTTGTGACCTTGACCTGATGACCTTTGGGGTCAGACCACTTAAACCTATTTCATAGTGCTCTAAACATGGCTAATTTTGCATATTGCCAGTGCTGTTACGAAAAACCTAACTGGAATAACACCCCAATGTTTGCTGATTTTTTATGTACTCTTTAAAGAGTTTCAAATAATATCAGATTTGGCGATGTCAAAATTTAATATAACAAAATGTTGCGATTTTGTCGAAAATTCTATCTCAAAAACTTGACCTCAGATCAAGTTGAGATTTATAGGTCTTATAACTATTTATGAGGGCTTTAGCGTGATGTATTCATTTTTCATGTCCGACACGTGCTTTCTGTTTTAGGGGCGTGACTCAAAGGTAATTTTGATTCCTTAATGCGTTTTTACGAAGGCCCTATTATAGATAGAGCAATAATTTTTGCGGATCCGTAAAGCTGGGATCCCGAGGTTTCCAAAGATAGCTTGCCAGGCAAGGTAACATTCGCCCAATTCAGCAAATTTTAATATTTAAAAAAGTTGATGGCACCATCGCACTTATTTGAGCTGAAATTTAGATGAATCAATTCGAATGAAAACTCTAGTCTCTATCGAGAGCAATAACTCATAAACCGATGACTGGATTTGTCCATTTTCGAACTCATCCGAGATATTATCAAGATGAATACACATACCAAGTTTCATTCAAATCGGATAACAAATCTAGCTTCTATCACGTACACAAGTTAATTTTAACGTTTTTACACTAAGTCAAGGGCAATAACTCATAAACCAACGACTGGATTTGCGCCATTTTCGAACTCATCCGAGATATTATCAAGATGAATACACATACCAAATTTCTTTCAAATCGGATAAAAACTCTAGTTTCTATCGCGTACACAAGTTAATTTTAACGTTTTTACACTAAGTCAAGGGCAATAACTCATAAACCGACTACCGGAATTGTGCTATTTTCGAACTTAACCGAGATATTATCAAGATGAATACACATACCAAGTTTCATTCGAATCGGATAAAAACTCTGATTTCTATCGCGTACACAAGAAATTGTTGACGGACCGACGGACGGACGGACGGACGGACGGACGGACAGGCAATAAACGTCCTCATAGAGAGATATGCTGAGTTTTCTTTAAATTCCCTTTAGCAAATTTGCACATTTGCAATGTCCCACTCTGTATCACGTGTGGTTCTAGTCTTCTTTTTTTTTTTCAGATCCATGTACGGATGTTGACTGTAATCGCAATGGTGATTGTGTAGATGGTACATGTGACTGTGATCCTGGTTTTAGTGGTGACAACTGTGAATGTAAGATAAGATTCAATTCAATAATACTACTACATTTGGGGGTACTTTGCGTTTGAGAAATTTGACCAACGAAATGGTTTTGAATAGTTTGACCAGAGGGAAAAAAGGGGAAAGGGGGGGGGGGGGGGTGTTTTCACCCGAGAGGGGGCAAAATCTAATTTATCTATTCTAGAGGCATTATTTCTCAGGAATCTGATTCTGGGAGGTAAAGTGTCGGGTCAGGGGTCGTTTTTGAGTTATTAAAGGTCAGAGGTCTAAAAAAGTCAAATAATGCAAAAAACGTTAAAAATTGAAAATTTAACTCACTGAGAAAAAATGCCTTTAGAAAAGTTAACTTAGATTTTGCCCCTTCTCCCTCTGGTCTATGTCTTCCCTTTTTAAAGGAAAACAACCTCTTAGAATAAAGAAAAGATTTTAATTTGGTGAATACGAGTATTTATTCATCAAGGGACTTACCTGGTGACATAACTATACAACAGAATACCTAAATAATCTGATAAATCCAGACAACTATGTTTATGTACCATAATTGAAAAACGCTTAATCAAATTTTAAGCGTTTTTTAATTATCACCTGTTATTGTATGGAAATGTGCATAGTTTTATGGGTTTATTTTCTTTCTGTTTGTATACTTAGGACACTGTTGATGAATATAACCCTTATTGACCAAGTTCGAGAACTTTATTTTTTTTGTTCATTCTAAGAGGTGGTATCGCTTTAAAGGTTGACTTAAAAAGATATAGTTTTAAGAAAATATTTATTCCTGTTAAAGTAATTAAACTGCTTGCATCGTCTTAAAGGTGGTGTGAAAAAAGGGTAAAATTGGTTGTAAATCGCATGGGAGGGATATTTATTTACGATTCATTAAAGGGTGGTGCTGAATACAATTGGCTGTTAGAACAAGTTTGACTCTAGTAGCCATACATTCTATACGTACAAGTTATCATTATTACCCAAAATATGTGAAAAAATAAGTTAATATTCGCTTGCGACTACGACATTATCTTTGAATCTATTTGCAGTGCGCGGTGTTGCGGGAATATAAAATGTCGCTTTTTTGTCCAACCGGAAATGACGTATGACAGAAAAGCCCATTTTAAGTTTTTTACCATTTTCACCACTGTTTATCAACCGATTTTGATCGGACGTTCTTTGTTAAATTCTCTAATCCGTTGTCCACAAGATAGGTGTTTAAAAACATCCACTTTGAAAACTTTGTCGCTGACCTATGAATCACCTTTTTTATTACCATTTTTTTAACTTTTGCAATTTTATTTTGATCGACCTGAAATCTTACATATTTATAAACATTTTGATTGCAAACAATTAGCAATATTCAAAATTTCGATATCACTTCCGGTTTTGAAGTCATTCGCTCTCAAAGTTGAAATTTTAACTTCCGGAATTTTGCAGAAAAATTGTTTTTGCAGTATGTTGATTATGTAGACACAAAAGTATACAAATGATAAAATTTGACCCGGATGTAGCAGATCAGTCGCCATCATGAAATGGTATATTTTCATAAAACGCAAAATAGGGACCTCAATTCTGAATTGTTCTTATTTCCGGTTAAAATGAATCAGTAATTGTCTAAACTTTCAAGGACCATTTTTCGTGACCTTGACCTTTCCTGACTTAGTGGTACAACAATTATTGCCCTTGATTAGATGTAGCCAATGATATATTTTTTTCAGATGCCCAACGTTCACTTCCGGTTTCAAATCCGTTTGAAAATTGCAATTCTTAACTTTAAACAGCCCTACCACGTGACCTAATTTACATATGTATTATTTTCTTTAAATGTCTTACTATGCTCTGTCTTCTCTTTCAAATAATATACAAAAGACATTTAAATATCGAACTAAGATCTATTTTAAAAATTTCAATATCACTTCCGGTTTAGACGTCATTCTGTTTTTAAATTGAAAATACAATTTACGGAATTCTTAAGATATTTGAATTTTTTTTTTTAATATTTTCATTTTTACGATACAAAACAAATGCAATCATAAAAATTTAGCCAGAAGTAAAAGATAAGTCGCCATATTGAACTGACCTATTTTTGTAAAACGAAAAATGGGGCCTCAGGGTTAAATGGGATTTGTGTAAATTTGATGTTAACTTATTCAGCAAAGGACTACTTACAAAATATGGGAAACGGAATTTCGATTTTTAATTTGCTTTTCTTTTTTTCCTGTTTAATGTTTTCAGAAATTCTTAAAAGATTAAAGGCCGATCTGACCTTTGTTGACTTTATGACCCACACAAAAGTTAATGCTGTTGTCAAGATCTATCCATTGATATTATCCATTTTTGTTGGCCGATGTTTTCTTATAGCCATTTGGAATTTGTGATTTTTAACTTAACACAGCTGTCACGTGACATAATTCGTCTAAACACATGCTATTGTCAAAACAGTTGAAGGGAGATAACTAACAAATCGTGAATCTTTTAATTATTCAGACCACAAAAAGTTACCATTCATCTAAATAAGGAAATCTCAATTTAAATGTTCATTTTTCATAATCATTAATTGGTTGATGCCTTATGATTTATGAAAGAAATTCAGGATGACGCACTGCTCAGCGCCGTTTTTGTACGGCTCTAGTATTTTTTTTTCAAATTAACAATCGTTTGAAATATCTGAGCTACTACCCGCGTAATTACGCATTTCTATTTTTGTATTATAGAGCTCACTGCCTAAACCACAGAAATTGTTCTGTGTATAACCTCCGAAAAGTGATTTGCAAAAATTACTGGCTGAGGGATGAGGCTTTTTTGGAGGTATTATCTAGGTTTAAATGTAAATCCTACCATTTTGGGGAGTTTATAGTACCACGATTTTTTATTTTTTTTACTATTTCTTATATTTATAGTTGAAGACATATGTACTCTTGAAGAAGAGTTTTGTAGTAATGGTGCAGTGTGCGAGAATAATACTTGTTTGTGTGTAGGCCAATTTGAAGGCGAAAGATGTAAGTAACATTAGCTTTCTTTGTCACCGTTATTTCAATAGATTTCTTTTTTTGCGTTTAAAAAAATATAGTTTTAAGAAAATATTTATTCCTGTTAAAGCCATTAAACAGTTTATTTAAAACCCTGGAAAACGCTGACTACGTTCGTGGAACGTTTAACTTACGACGCCAAACGTTTCTCGCGTTCGGCTATCGTTAGTCTGGCGTTACCAACGACTTACTGGCGACATATCAACGGACCCCTAGCGCACGCAGCATGTGAATATTGAAAATGGTACGATTAGAACGTTATGATGTGACGGACACATTAATAATTATTCAAGGATTATTTGATATAGGTCAATCACTAAATGTAATTGCCCAATAAGATGACTGAAGCCTTTAAACGATCTTAAAGTGGAACGTTCACCATTCTGTCGACCATAGTCTCAGGAATAGTATTTTTTTTTAGATAAGCTAATCAGTAATGTTGTGCACAGCTCTTCCTCTAATTTAAGGCTCAATTCTATGTGCATCCATAATATTTGTCAGTGTTTGAAGTCAAAGATACGATTCCTATTTTAGAGAAACTATGCCTTATATAGAAAATACATATACAGAACTCGGAAGTGTTAAGTTAACATATTTTCAAGACTTAAATGGACCCTCGAAATTACCGAACGTTCTCCATTTAGTTAAGTTATTGTGAACATTTTTAAACGCTCATATGAAATGTGGAGCGTATATTTGCGTCCCTATAACAAGCCATAATTCTTGACGGATTTCAACCAAATTTGCCGAGATTGTTTATTATGGCCCATAAGATAATCAAATTAACCCCAAAATTATTAAAAATGAGTAATAACAAAAAGCGGTACAAGCAAACCATTTCCGTTAATCAAAAATATCGTCCGGAGCATGAATGAGCTCAATAATTGCATGGTAGTAAAACCCCCATCACACCGGACCGCGACCATCTGCGTTCTTACGGCGACCAGAAAATGGACAAATTCGCGGCAAACGCGACGAAAACTCGAAAAAAAGACTCCGAAAAAAAGCAAAATCTATAACAGCCGCGCTTTTACCACGACCTATGCGATCATACTGCGTTCTCACGGCGCGCCCGCCACGACTTTTACCCGCTTATGGCGTTTCTGTTTAGATCTAACGGCGTTCACCTGAGTTCCCGCAGCGCTCTCACTACGCTTTTGGGGTTGTTACCAGGCGTCTTCCACGTGTCTAACGCGTAGTAGGGTCGTATCAGAAACCCGAGGGTCGTGGTGAGGACGCTTTGAAGTCGCCGTTTCAAGTGTAACCGTTTTCGCAGCGTCTTTACCACGCGTGTACTGCGCTTATACTACGTTCATGGAGATGTTATGGCGTTTGTATTACGACCTTTGTGATCCCACCGAGTTCTCAACGCGTTCCAAGACGGATCGCCGGACCTTGGCGTTTGTTTTGAACATGTCCAAAATAAACGCCGTGACTCTGCGATCATTGGCGACCATGGCGACCACAGCACGATGTCTGGCGACGTTACCGCGCTCTGGGACCATTTTCCGTCGCCGCAACAGCGCAGTAAGGACGCCTCTCCGGTGTAATGGGGGTTTAAGATAACGCGAGCGATCTTATATTATTAGGTAATCAAGTATTTCGAAAAGATTAAGCATGGTCTGCTTTGCCCCTTACTCTTTTGAAAGCAGGCGAGAAAGTTGACACTGACACAAAAGCCTGGTGGAAAATAAAATACCCAGAAATATTTAATATGAATTACGTTTATTGCACTTGCTCTCCAAAACGCATTCGATTTTTAATGGAAAACATGAAACAAGATATTCTCTCCCAAAAAGCATCCTTCCTACCTTTCAGTTCCTGTTCATCCAGTTTGATCCACTGATGCTGGTAATGACTTCGGGAACTAGCCATGCTTTACTCTACAAGGAAACAGGTTTCATTACATTCAAAATAGAACATACATGTACCTTTTAAATGGCATAATTAATGACTCTGAACAAACAATACTAATTTTTGAAAAAGTTCACAAATTTCTATTTTTATCTTCCGATTTAGAATCTGATTTATTCTTATTTTTTTCCATATCTACTATGAATGTAGCGACGTCTATATATACGTTACTTATTTTAACGATATTGTACTGTACATATGAACATTTTGTATTAGGAGAGGGGTTATATAGGCGAAAGCCTGTTCCCCAATCCTTTTCGTATTTATATAAATGAAATATTGTTTGAAAAAAAAACCCCAAAAAAACAGGAACCGAAATGTAGGATGGTCGCATTTCGAGGAATGGTACCTTTAGATGAGATCTTTGAGAGTTTATCAGGATGGAAAATGTTTGAGTTTGGTGGTTGATGTGGTGAAAGCACAATAGACACAAATTCAAATATGTAATTTGCTCTGAAATGAGTGCGTAAATTATTCTTAGTTTCTCTTACATATTGTTTAGGGCATTTCTTACATGAAATTAAATAAATTACATTTGAGCTTTCACGTCATGATAAATGCTCCTGGATCGGATACCTTTTATTAGTAAAGCTACTCATAAAATAATGTGTTTCAGATACAAAGGGACATGTTTTGCATCTACTTGACAAACATGGAGCATCCCTTAAACCTGGAGGAACTTCGGCATAGAGTCTTGTCTTCGCTGCTATTTACGCTAAAGTGGGAGTTTTTTTATGTTTCGTAAAAATCGTTTTGAGTATCCACGCTCTTTCAGTTTTAAGAAAACAATCGTACAGACTTGGTTGAAATCAGAAGATATTGTGCAAATTAGGTCAAATCGTACATATTGTGATTTAATTATACCGGAAAAGGTATGTTTTGGGTGAAATAATTAGCTTTTGTGCAGGAGTTGTGCAGTTTCTTTAAAGGGACAGTCTGAATTTTTTTTAGGTCAAAATATTTTTTTGCACAAAATCTGTAACTATGTGCCCTTTAATGTATCTGAAAGTGTTAACTAAAAAAATCCAGCCGTTAATTTTTAAACGCTAAAAACATGCTAAAATTTTTAAAAACCTTACGTAAGGTTTTTAAGTGTGTTATGTTTTTTGGACGCTGATAAAAAACTACTGAGCGGATTTGAGTAAAACAAACGCCTAATAGTAGAAAAATGTCCCTCTTGTGTATTTTAAAGGTTTCAGCTAGAAATATTGAGCCATTTAAAGGGCAAACACCAAAACTAGGTCAAATTTCTTAATTAACAATAAGTACTCCCTGCTTGCAATAAACCTTTTAAAACCAAATTCAGTTTGATCAAGAAAGTATAGAGATACAATAAGCATACTTTAAAAATACTCTCAGGTAGCATTTGCGATTTTTTTGATAATGGAAACTTTTTTCAAAAAAGCAGAATGGCCCTTTAAAATATACCTGTTTATTGGTTTCTGCTATGGAACCTCCTTTGAAAACAGTGGTATCGAGATAATCTATGCTTTTGTGACAGACGTTGGCGGTTAGTTTGATGGACGGATGGTGGTTGTTTCAAAGAATTCCCAGAACTGGTCAATGGAATAAGTCCAAACCATAAAAATGTCATCTAAAAATCGTCCGTAATCGTCAGTTGCATTTTGCACAAAATTTTCAATCATGCAATTTTTATTTCAATGTATATCATTTGAAAGAGCAGATTAAGCATAATATGATTGTTAAATTATTGTTTACTTATATACGTTAGGTCACGTGACACGACTGTTTAAAAGTAAAAAATCACAAATTTCAAATGCCTATAAAACCGGAAGTATAGCCTACATCGGACCACAAACATGAAGTTCAGGTACCAAGGTCGTCTATACTTTTCTTAGCAATAGATTGTAAATTACATTTGTAAATTTTCATATCGATTGAAATAAAATTTGAAACAGTTACAATGGAAATTTTCACATAATTTTCAAATTTTAAATCGTACAATGGACATTTTTACTAAATTTTCAAATTTTAAATTGTGCAATTTTACTTTAAGTGTATATTATATAATATAAAATTTGAAAATATTATAATTTGAATATAATTTGAATATTATTGTCATATATCATTGGAAAGAGCAGATTACGCATACGATTTTTTTTTTTTTTTTGTTGTATATACGTTAGGTCACGTGAGAGTACTGTTTAAAGTAAAAAATCACCAATTTCAATTGCCTATAAAACTGGAAGTATACATTGGACCACAAAAATTGTAAAATTCCGGAAATGAAATTTCAAATTTACAAGCTAATTACGTCAGAACAGGAAGTTTTATCAAAATTTTGAAAGCAAATCTAAATATCTATCCACCTGCAAATTTGCAGATCAATTGAAATAAAATTGTAGATGTTCAAAAATTCGAAGAAGGGAAATAGTCAACAAAAGTCAAAATTAGAGCAGTTTAAAACTGTTTCTTAGTAGGTAACAGTTATAAAAAAAACAATTCAAAACAGTTTGATAAAAATTATGTTTTTTGTTTTACCTCATTTCCGGTTGGTCAAAATGGCACCAATTTATATTTAAAAGTTTATCGTAGAAAATTTAAAAATCTGTAAGTGGCACGTGCCTTCTTGCCAAAATAAAGAATGTAAAATTCGAAACATTTTCCAAACAGTCCAGTTCGTTTGTAGAACGCACTGTAAAAAGAAATAAACAATAATGCAGTGCGTTCGTAGAGTGATTTCAAGATATAGTAAAAGCATTATGTATGCAATCAATTGCACTTAATATTTCTCCTCGTAACTGTATCGTCAAATCAAACTGTACAATTTATCTTATTCTGAAAAAATGTATTCTTCAAAAATTAGCTTAAACAAATTCGTAAGAGATATTAAGGATAAGACCATAATATAGATCTATTGGTTGAAACAAATTTGTAAAATATCTTGTCACCAAGTGAAGTGCCGAAAGTAATTATTGTTTCTTCATCCTTAATTGAACGTAATTATGTTTCCCATTGCCAGCACAAACCACACTACAATGTTTGTTCAATAACAACATTATCTTCTGGTGTTTTTATTATCACTTCTGTAGCCTCATGCAAGAACAATATTAGTTCAACAAAAGTACAACAGTTCGTTCAAATGATAATTAGAAAAGCAAAACTCTTTTTGTTGCTTCAAAAATGCTTCACATTTTGTTTATTGTCTGCTTCTTGCATGATGCCATAGACTCATAATCATTATAATGAGCAAAGAAAAATGTATTTGATTATTAATATCTATTTTTATTTATATATTGCAGGCGAAATTTGCCAGCAATATCAATCTGGTTCGTTGAATTTCTTGAAAGATAGGTTTTTGATAAATGCTCCAGACCCAAATCCGACTACAAGTTGCGATTCGGTGTGCAATTCTTCGGACATGTGTACCGGGTTCCTTATATTGGATGATGGATGTAATACTTTCAAAGCACCAGTTCTGAATGCCATTGATTCGCTTTCCATAATCGAGTGCCGAGACCGGTGTACAAGTGAAGAAGAATGCTTATCTTTTCTTTTCCAGAGTGGAGTCGGTTGCTTTTTGTTTACCACCTCTAATTCCACTGAAATTGAGAATTCTGCAGGTGGACTCGTACCTTTTTTCTCGAAAAATTGCAATTCAAATTAAATTGAGTACCATGTATAAATGTATACCATTTTAAAAACATGTAAATGCAGTTGGGTATTAAATAACCATACCTTATGTTAATTAATGATTTGTTATTGATAACGTTTTGTGGGTGTTTTCCGTAAAATCGCTAGTTCTCAATCTACAATCTAAGTATTATGTACGGAAGCGGCGTTATGGGGCCACATTAGCAGAAGAAAAAATATGTATACTCTTTATAAATTATATAACTGATCAAATTAAAACAATGCTTTTAATTGCCGACAGCTAATATTCGTAAGAGCAGCTCAGGCTGCATAGAAACATGTAAAAAAGAACGGATCGAGCCTAAGTGTGAGATAATTCAATGAACAAATTACATATGTACATGTATAACACTAAGGGATACTGTAATATCCAAAGCTCTGGGATACTTTAAGCCTACTCTCTACCGAGTCCAAAATGTAACCGTCTTTACTCAAATCCGACTTCCATCTGCCCACAATTAAGGCCTGGATTTACGGATTTGAGCTTGTCCAATACGTTTTGTCTAGTAGCAGTATAGCTGAGCTTTTTATTTTTATATATCAATTTCGCCACCCCTTTAGATCTAAAATTAGGCCTAAAAATAAATTCTGAAGATGTGAGTTGTATACCTGCTAAATGGTATGAGGACAAGAAGAAGATTTCCCTTTTGCAATCAACACTTCATTTCCTTGTCTTTCCTGGTTGGTTTTGCTACGATTTATAATCTCAAATATTCTGGTTGAATATCGACGACTTTTGCCTGTAAATAGCTTAGTTGGTCATAACGCAAGCATAACCACTTAATAGAATAAACAGCCGAATCTACTGTGGATCCTTTTTCAATCAAAGAATCTGAATATAATGCTACGTAAATAGGACTTGAAGGCAACGCAGGTTGATCTTATTCTCTTATGAAAGATTTTAAATGAATAGAGATATTTTGTAGATGTGTTGTCGCTTTTAGATTTTACCAAATATTCTGCCATCTTTTGTGTCAATCCTGAACGTCATCTTCAACCGATATACCACTCTGTATGTCTGTGTAAGATTTTTGTCTAGAGAATAAAATTGCAATCATAAATTAATGGCCAAAAGGGAGCTGAGCTCCATTCGGGAATAAGAAGGGTCCCACGGGATTTGTCTGCGATGACCTTCTAAAAGTTTTTTTTATCTTGTAAAATTTTATTCACAAATAAATACATATAATATATGGTCTCTTACAAACTGTCATTCTTAATAACTTCAAACAGGCTCATATTTACATGTATTTACAAAGAAACACATTTTTTTTTAAAGGAGTATATATATGAATTAAAAGTTATAATTTACAATTAAAATCAGTGCCTGTGAGGAGTTCTCCATTTGAAATTCTTGTCTATGACGAAAAAAGTTGACAAGACCTTTAAATAACTTTATTACATCAATTGTGGAGTTAGGTTTATCTAAATAAATCATTTTCTCTTATATATAACTTCTCTTACTGTTGATAATATAATATTACATAAATAATTTGTTTTACTGTTTCTTTGTGGTCCAAAGAGTAACTAACTTTTATTTGATCAAATGGTATTTTGCAGCCAAGAATGTCCTCTAAAATATGTATAACAAGATCTAATATTTCTCTTAAATAAAGGCATTCTATAAAAATATGTATTATATCCTCACCATCTTTATTATAATAATATAATAATAAAATCTTTATTAGAAATTCAGTTACCAGAGGTAATCTTCCCTGGAATCTACTAACTACAAATAACATATATACAAAGAGTCATGGTATAAAAATGTTGACATATATATTTACAGGAGAGACAAAAATAATTATAAGTAGAAAAATGCTTATACATAATAATAATATATAAGAGGGGATCTATTTACTGACAACATTTAACATAAAAAGGTGAAAAAGTAACATGGTTTAAATGTATATCAAATTATTATAACTGTAAGGCAGAATAATAGAATATTATAAAAAATGCTTCAGTAATATGAAATAACAATACAAGGAGAACACACAGGGCATCTATCATCTATGGTTTTACCCACCATAAGTAATCTTTTCTTCGTCCATATGACATTATGAGAGATCTTATAGTCCAGTTCTACTAAGTTTGTTAGTTTAAAGCTGCTAAACACATTGCTCCATGTTGTTTGCCAGTTAACGTTCATGTCTTTATTTTCCCAAAAGGTAATAGATTTTGGTTGAGTTACAACATGTTTGTTAAGGCAATTGTAAAGAAATTTTGAATTGATGTTAACAGTGATATATAAACACCATCAATTGAAATAGTACGGTTATTTTTTTTTAAACAATATTTATTCAAAATTTACAAAATATGTAGTACATAAATACAATATATGGTTTCAGAAACAAGCCGAAGCTTATATTAATCCGTTACCAGATATAAATTATACTAATAAAAATTAGGTGTAATAATAATATTTTTAACAAATAGTGCTCAATAGCCATTCAAATTTTATAATTTATCGTCCCAAAAAGCGTGAAGTTAGAAATAGAGGGGGATAGGGTTGTGTATAATGTAACAATGTATTGGAATATGTTAGGAATATGTTTTGCTCATCGGGATCTCGACAGTCATCATGGCCGCATAGTGACCCTGGTCGATCGAGGCTAGTGGGTTTGTCAGACAAGGATGTGTAGGGAATGATCTTAGGAAAATGAAACAAAGGATAGGTCAGTAAGGCTGCTAGTTAATAAAATCCATCAGAAGTTCGTCAGGATTTTGGCATGAATAAGTGATAACAATACATGGGGTAAGCCTCAATAGAACGCTCAATAGTTTAAGTAAGCTAGATAAGGTGAGCTAAAATGAAAATAGATCAGGCAAGTCTCAATAGAATGGTCAACAGATCAGGTAAGTCTCAATAGAATGGTCAACAGATCAGGTAAGTCTCAATAGAATAGTAATAGTAATATAGTAATAGTTTGATTTATCGCGCAAATTCCACATCAGTGCTCGATTACGCTTTACACAACAGTGTTAAAAAAATGGAAGATTAAAAATACTAATATGATAAAATCTGGTTAAAAAGTTGCTTGAATAATAATTAAAAAGCTTCCCTAAAATAGTGAGATTTTAGTTTCTGTTTAAAAAATATTTAATGACTCGCAAGGGCGCAGTTCTATTGGTAAACTGTTCCATAGGTATGGGGCCTGGTATGAAAAACTTCTCATTCCATATGTATGAAGGTTGGCAGTTTTAGGTGTGATAAGAAAGGAGTTAGATGATCTTAAGAGGCGTGGTGGGGTGTATGTAGAGACCACTTCACAAAGGTATGATGGAGCTAAGTTATGGATGCATTTAAAGGTCATCAGGACAATTTTATATCGTATACGATAAACAACTGGTAACCAGTGTAGAGAGAATAATAATGGTGTGATGTGATCGAAACGTTTTGAACCAGTTATTAGACAAGCAGCAGAATTTTGAACGAGTTGTAATTTATTTGTCAGTCGATGATGGAGTCCTGGGAGAAGAGAGTTCATGTTAGAAAGAAAGAAAAAGAAAGAAACATCTATATTTTACAAGGATAACAACTTAGGTTCCGTGCGGATCCTTTCTCCCAGCTGGTCCTTGGCCAAACCTCTTGGCATTGATCTTTCCCGGATTATCCGTACCCATTTACAGCTGGGTGGACTGGAATTATGAGTGAAGATGACTTATTCAAGGTCATCGGACTTTCACACCCTAGTCAGGGACCGAACTCTCAAACATGACAACCTTCATTTCCTCGTATCCAAGCAAATGACGTCA
Source organism: Lottia scabra (assembly GCA_029955415.1). Classification (NCBI taxonomy): domain Eukaryota; kingdom Metazoa; phylum Mollusca; class Gastropoda; family Lottiidae; genus Lottia; species Lottia scabra. Next base: position 16,484,593 of record JARJEI010000001.1, read on the forward strand.
TGTTTGTAAAGAACGATACGCTAACCACTGTGCAGAACCTCAGCCTTGAGGCAACTAAAGCATGAACAAGTGTTTTTAGGGCATCGCTGGAAATGTATTTTGAGATGATTCTGATGTTGCGGAGTTGATAGTGACAGTTCTTACATGTATTATTGATTTGGAGCTCCATGTTCAGTCTCTTATCAAATATAACACCAATATTTCTTGCAGACTCACTCGACTGTATCAGAGAGTTTCCAATTGAAACAGACAGATTACCAGTGTTGTTAAGTTTAGAGAGGAGGTGATCAGAACCCATAAGCAGGTACTCTGTTTTACTGTCATTCAGTTTGAGGAAATTTGTTGACATCCAAGTACGAATTTCTTCAAGGCACTGTTGGATCCGAAGCTTAGATGGGACGAATTCCGATTCTGGTTTAAATGCTATGTAAAGCTGTGTATCGTCTGCATACAAATGAAAAGATATTCCATAATTCTTAACAATTTTACCAAGTGGGGAAGTGTATAGACTAAAAAGAATAGGACCGAGGACCGATCCTTGAGGAACACCATAGCGGAGATGGACTTTAGAAGAGTAATTGCCATCTATTACAACTCTTTGACATCGGTTATGGAGATAGGATTTTAGAATGTCATGAACATTACCACTGATACCGAAATCAGATGTAAGTCTATCTTGCAGGATTCCATGATCAACGGTATCGAAGGCGGCAGACAAATCAAGTAGGATGAGAAGTACACAGTTTTTAGAATCAATTGCGTTCAGAATGTCATTTTGCACACTGAGTAAGGCTGTCTCAGTACTATGGTGTTTTCTATAGGCACTCTGAAATTCTTCCAATAATTGAGATTTGTCCACATGATTTATGATTTGTTTCGCAATACATTTTTCAAGAACCTTAGATACATAGTTTAAGTTGGAGACAGGTAGATAGTTTTTGAAGTCATCTGGATCCAGTGATGGTGAATGGTGAGTGGTTCAGATTTATTTCAATTGAACGAACAATAGATCAGGTAAGCCTCAAATAGAATTATCAATTGATCAGATAAGCCTCAGTAGAACTCAATAGAATAATCCATAGATCAGGTAAGACTCAATAATAGAATAATTCATAGATCAGGTAGGCCTCAATAGAACGAACAATAGATCAGGTCAGTCTCAATTGAACTAACAATAGATCAGGTGAGCTAGAATGAATAATGAGCAGGTAAATTTTGCAAGAGAGTTTTAGTAGTGAGACTTCAACTTCAAATAACCTTGTTTATTTTGAATTGGGACGATTTCCAATGTGTATCAATCGGAAATTATCTATAATTAAATACTGGTTAAAATTAGTTAAAAGTAAAAAATGCAATATTGAAAGCATGTTACGATGATATGTTTGAATGTTTAAATATGGGTAAAAGTTACAATCCTTGGATTGATTTTGTAAAATGTATTCTGGAAGAAAATGGATTTAGTTATATCTGGAACCAGCTAAAAGCTGATAATGAATTAGCATTTATAAATGAAATAACACAGAGAATAAAAGATGTTTGTATACAAAATGTAAGACATAACTTAGAAGCCTCCTTGAGATGTAGCATGTACAAGAATTTTAACAATAATTATAAGCTACAATATTATTTAAGTAAAAATATTCAGCATTATGGTTTGATATGTAAATATCGTATTTGTGCACACAGTCTGGTGATTGAGACAGGTAGATATGTTAATATTGATAGAAATGAAAGATTATGTACATTCTGTAATAAACAACAAGTCGAAGACGAATATCACTTCATATTAATATGTCCATTTTATAAAGCAATAAGAAGTAAATATATTAAAGAATATTACTGGAAAAGTCCATCAATGTGGAAATTAGTTTTGTTACTAAACTCTCATAATAAGAAAGTCGCTAAAAACCTAGGTAGCTATTTATATTTCTCAACATATAAGAGAAATAAAATTTCAAATTAATAATATTATGATGTATATAATGATATTATGTTTATACTGTGTCTATCGTTTACTACCATCCAGTCCCTCCACTATCCATCTTGATTACTATGTGTATGTTTGTTTGTAAATGCTTATGTACCTTTGTATACGGCAATAAAACAATACAATACAAACCATAGATCAGGTAAGCCTCAATAGAACTAACAATAGATCAGGTAAGCCTCAATAGATCTAACAATAGATCAGGTAAGCCTCAATAGAACTAACAATAGATCAGGTAAGCCTCAATAGAATAATCCATAGATCAGGTAAGCCTCAATAGATCTAACAATAGATCAATTAAGCCTCAATAGAATGAACAATATATCAGGTAAGCCTCAATAGAACTAACAATAGATCAGGTAAGTCTCAATAGAACGAACAATAGATCAGGTAAGTCTCAATAGAACTAACAATATATCAGGTAAGCCTCAATAGATCTAACAATAGATCAGGTCAGTCCTAATAGAACTAACAATAGATCGGGTGAGCTAAAATAAACAATAGATCAGGTAATCATCTAGATCGAATAAAGGATCGGTCAATAAATCAGGAAAGTCTCAGTGGAATAGTCAATGAATCGGCTAAGTCCATCACAATCACCCATTCCAAGGAAAATTAGGCTACGAACGTTTAGGTGTGCAATGGTTAAATGTCTGGTTGTTGGTCAAGGGTTTGGATGTATGTCACCACTTAGTAAGATCTTAGAAGATATAGACCCCTTGGTGTAGGATAGTGTCGTGGTGGGTAATTTAAGACTTCGATCGACGATGGATAGCCATGGAGAGTGTCGAGGGGACCGATGAGCAAAGCAAGCAGTAAGAATGTTGATGGTGATACAGTTTTTAGAGGGGGAGAATATTTTGTTGTCAGTGAGTTGGAATATTGAAAGAGCAAAATCAAGACGATTGGGAAAAGTGGGAAAAGTGTATTTGATGTGCTTGTGGTATAATGTGGTTTGGTGCAATAAAATAAGAATACGAGGTTATTATATACAAGGGATATCATCATATATGATAGTGGAGTTGGCATTGTGTTGGTATTATGTGGGGGAGGTTTGAAAAATTAACATGTATAATTGGACTGGTGAGACGAAAGACTAACGAAAAACGTCAATAGCAGGACTAACGAAAAACTTCAATAGAAGTGTGTTTTCGGGTAGCAATGACTGAGTGTACATTGTATGGACTCAGTCCACTGATTCATTTGCCATCTGTTTCCATGTTAAATCACGAAATTCAATCCTCTGTAACATTTTCCAGAAATCTCGTTGAAACCTCTCCAATATGTCACATGAAAGCCTGACCAATACTTGATTTCTTGACAAAAATTCAATATATGATGGCCATGAAAATCTTGAACTAGTCAAAATGAAAGTAGACCACTACGGGATATCAACAACAAGTTGACTTGGACTGCTCACATATCGACTATTTTTAGAAATAGCCTTCCGCCTATAGATGTCTCATTATCTCACTAAATATGAAAGAAAATGCAATTTAAGACATCAAATTCCAAATCTAGACCAACAATTAATCAATAATGGCCATGCAAAAACCCAAAGAGGAAAGGAGAAAGAGGATTTCTAAAAATAGCACGGACTACATTCGTATAAATCATTAGCATAAAAAGTTTTAGTGGACTGAGTCCGTATAGAATATTATGTGTTTGGGATAATGTTAGGTAAGTAAAATCGGAATTTATTTTATTTTCGGGGAGTGCTTGTTAAGAATATTTGTATACATATATGAATTGAATATTGATTAAATAACAACTTGTACCCTCAATAATGGATTTGAATTGTTTCATTTTACCAAGAATTGTTTACAAACCCGGTAACTTAAAAAAAAGTATATACTTACTTACGTTACTTTACTGTATGAAGTATATTATATTTCGGGTAATTTGGGGTAAGTATCTACATTGGGTAAGTGGCGTTTTGGCATATATATTTCGGGTGAAGTTGTGCAAGTATCTATTTTGCATATATTTTGTTACGTTTTGAGTAAGTATATTCATGGTATACATATTTCATGTAATGTAGAGTAAGCATATGTTGGGTCGGTGATCATAATACAAGGAGATTAAGGTGTATTTCAAATTCCAAATTGATGTATCTTGCATTTATAAGGAGAAATATTAGGACTGAGAGTATGTCATGTACTGCAAATAATATACATGTAGAAGACGTTTATAAGAAGAAATATTGAGGTGTCAATTGTGTGTCACGGACTAGGTTTGTATAGGTAAAGTATAGGTAAATATAGGTATAGTACACATTGGTAATAAATAATATTGTGATTTCTATTCAACTGTGTGTCAGTATCTATAAATCATTACCTATACAATATATTACTAGGTAAATATAGGTGTAGCACACATTCATAATAAATAATATTGGGGTTCCAATTCTATTGTGTGTCAGTATCTATAAATAATTACCTATACAATATATTACTAGGTAAATATAGGTGTAGCACACATTGATAATAAATAATATTGTGATTTCAATTCAATTGTGTGTCAGTAGCTATAAATCATTTCCAATACAATATATTACTAGGTAAATATAGGTGTAGCACACATTCATAATAAATAATATTGGGGTTCCAATTCTATTGTGTGTCAGTATCTATAAATCATTACCTATACAATATATTACTAGGTAAATATAGGTGTAGCACACATTCATAATAAATAATATTGGGGTTCCAATTCTATTGGGTGTCAGTAGCTATAAATCATTACCTATACAATATATTACTAGGTAAATATAGGTGTAGCACACATTCATAATAAATAATATTGTGATTTTAATTCAATTGTGTGTCAGTATCTATAAATCATTTCCTATACAATATATTACTAGGTAAATATAGGTGTAGCGCACATTCATAATAAATAATATTGTGATTTTAATTCAATTGTGTGTCAGTATCTATAAATCATTTCCTATACAATATATTACTAGGTAAATATAGGTGTAGCACACATTCATAATAAATAATATTGTGATTTTAATTCAATTGTGTGTCAGTATCTATAAATCATTACCTATACAATATATTACTAGGTAAATATAGGTGTAGCACACATTCATAATAAATAATATTGTGATTTTAATTCAATTGTGTGTCAGTATCTATAAATCATTTCCTATACAATATATTACTAGGTAAATATAGGTGTAGCACACATTCATAATAAATAATATTGTGATTTCAAGTCAGTTCTGTGTCAGTATCTATAAATCATTTCCTATACAATATATTACTAGGTTACTATAAGTATAGCACACATTCATAATAAATAATATTGTGATTTTAATTCAATTGTGTGTCAGTATCTATAAATCATTTCCTATACAATATATTACTAGGTAAATATAGATATAGCACACATCGATAATAAATAATATTGTGATTTTAATTCAATTGTGTGTCAGTATCTATAAATCATTTCCTATACAATATATTACTAGGTAAATATAGATATAGCACACATCATTAATAAATAATATTGGGGTTCCAATTCTATTGTGTGTCAGTATCTATAAATCATTACCTATACAATATATTACTAGGTAAATATAGGTATAGCACACATCGATAATAAATAATAATGGGGTTCCGATTCAATTGTGTGTCAGTATCTTTAAATCATTACCTGTACAATACACTACTAGGTAAATATAGGTGTAGCAAACATTGATAATAAATAATATTGTGATTTCAATTCAATTGTATGTCTGTATCTATAAATCATTACCTATACAGTATTTATGACAGACAGTCGGGACTGGCTCAGTTCTGCTTAAGAGATACAAAGTTATAAAGTTGAAAAAGGCCATTTATTTAAATGACATAAGTTGTAAAACATAAATATAAATCATACATTGATAACAAAATAACATATGCAAACTTAACAATAAAAGACATATATATTCAAACAAATATGATAACTAAAACAACAAACAATGCTGTACCTGAGTATCTAGGACACTGCTCCCCTATGGGAAGCCGACCTACTATAAACTTCAACTGAATAACAAGGTACTCCAAGCAGAAGATGGGGACTCCATCTTGAGTGATAAGAAACTACTGACCCCATCCCAGGACCCAAATTTGGCCATAGCCATTCACAATAACTAACTATACAAAAATACAAAATATACAAGGCATGAAGCAGAAGAAGAACAACCTTTGAAAAAACAATGGCCCCTGCCCTTGCTTATATATGTATAATGTTTCTTTAGTGTTTTAGAAAGTGTTAAATGATAAAACCGTATAACTCAAACCTAGCCCACATAAACCGACATAGTCAATGAATTCAGGCCGAGCAATAACGCTACAGTTATCATTAAATTGAAAGGTCCAATAACGGAATACGGACATAATTTTGAAATGCGGTGGAGTTGCATCGACCCATCTTCTTAATTTTTTCCTCGGACACACCAACCGCCATAGCATTTATTCGAAAACTATGGCTAAGGTATCGTGAGGTATCTAAACCCACTGCCTGCAAGCACACCCGCACATGTTTTGTAAAGAAACCTCTACCAATCGGAGAACCATCCATGAAGGTAAAAAGCACTCCCGATTGACGAAGCCGCAAATAATTTGTCAATGCCTTAACTGGACAGTTTAGGTCGCCCCTCCTCTGCTTCAATTGTAAAATCGGAAAGTACATATTCTTTTTATGCTTATATTGTGTCGTATGAATTTCATATCCCGTAATAGTCCTACACTCAATAATCGGTTTTAAATTGTTTAGTTGTAAATTATGTGGCGACTTAGTGAATTCTCCTACTCGGAGAAATGCATAGAAAGCTAATAAAAACATCGGTTTGAGCAGCGATACCAAAAATTGTGAATAATTCAACGAAACTAGAGCAGAAATTATTTGCCTCAAAACCACTGGCGTGATAAGAAGGCGTTTGTCTTTAACCCTTGCCTGTGCGGAATAGCCTCGAAGCATTTTTTTAACCAAAAAAATTTGTGTGAAATTTACCCCATTGAACAACCGTTGAACAAATGCCAAAGCTGAAATTTGTGTGGAAATTGTACAGAGTGCTACATCTTGTGAAAAACTCCAAGAAATGAACAAAATCACTTGATCCACTCTGGCTGGAAAAGCTGATGTATGAGGAAAATAGGATGCCACAAAATTTGCTTACAATTACCTTGTATACTTTTTTAGTCGCAGAAGCCAGAGAAGCTTGAATTAACCCTTGTGAAATACGTATTAAGTTTAAAAAAAAGTGGGTGTTGTTCCAAAGAGCTGTTGTTTTCCATATCTGGAAATTTCTGCAAGAATTCCTTGACCTGTAAACGAGATAGCATATCTGCCTTTATGTTTCTAAGACCCTCTATGTGTCTACAAACCAACAGAATATTAAACCGTAATATTTGTATCACGAAACGTCTAACCAAATTCATTATTTGTGGACACTTAGATGACTGCTTATTTAAAATGAAAACTACTGCCATATTATCCGAATAGAACCCAACTTTCCTATCTCTCAATCTGTCTGACCACAACTCTGTAGCAAAAACTATCGGAAGCAATTCCCTATAAACGATACTCTATTTTGTCCATTCAGGTTCTGCTTTTGACGAAAACCATGCCTGACCGAATACCGCGCCACATCACTGGCATCTGTAAATAATTCTAACTGTTCAGAAAGCAGCCAGCAATTTTGCAAAATCAACGACCTTCCGTTGAAATGTCCCACATCTGTAGATGCAAACCCCGAGTATGATCAATTAATCTTCTCATGAACGGTCTTCCTGGCAAAACAACTACATGTATACATGCAAAATTTAAAAGGCCTATAAGCGACTGCAAACTTTGCAAAGTGGTTGTCTTATTGTCTTTCATGATAGCTATTTGACTTTTCAATTTGACCTGCATTCAATTTTCTGAAATCAACACAAAATCTTTTGGATTCTTTGTTCTTTTATCCACAATAACTACGGGAAAATTCAACTTGAAGTGCTGGGTCGAATTATGTTTGCCTTTAGCATATCGTCTATGGCTTTACTTATTACTTCTCTGTTCTTTAAAGGAGTTCGGTATGGATTCAATCGAAAGAGTGGATGATCCCCTGTTACACCTATTACAATGGCTATTTGGCAAAAACCAGACACATGTCTACTGATTTGCTCAAACATGCTTAAATATTTCTGTTATTGTGTAGTTTCAATCCTTCTTCTATAAAGGTAGCTACTGATAATAGACTTTCATAATTTTTAACTTGACACAGATTTTCAAAGATATTTGTATCTAGGTATTCAACTTGGAACTTAGCAGGAATATACTTAGCTCTTAAAATTGAAAGGGCAGGGCATCTTAGCATAAAATGATATAGAGAGTCATTCTCAGTATTACATAAGGTACATATAGGACTTTTTACAATACCCCTTTTAAATAACTTGCAACCTAATGGCAACAAGTTTAACCTTAACCTTGTGATATTCCGCCTTTTATGTATACATGTACTAATATTGCAGGATAGATATGTTTCCTGGCATATAGATTGCTTAAGTATAGGTTAAATCACGAGGATCTGTGGTCTAATTGTTGAAATCGTTAGTTAAACCAAGAAGCGCTAACTAACGATTTCAACAATTAGACCACTAGATCCGAGTGGTTTAACCTATTTAGACCATAACCGGTATATAACAAATTTATATTTGAATGAAATATTAAATTACTATGAAATTAAATGGTTTTAAACACCATTTTAGCAGGAGGTAATCTAGGGCAGTTACTTTAGACCAGAAACCCCCAAACCGAATATCAATCCTGTCGTGCTTCAATACACCAGGAGTTCCAAGTTCCTTCAGGATACTGTGATCTCAACGGGAAGAAATAAATAATTAAACAAAACACATTTATTACGCAAAGCAAAACAAGACAGGACGAGACAAGACAGTACAGAACGAATCACAAACACTACATTGACCTAAACATTCTAAACCCCCAATTCATTAACCCCGTTTTAGATCAGTCTATCTGAACGAGCGGAACGTTATGTTCCCGATTCAGATACGACTGAAAGCCAAACCGACTGAGGCAACCATAACCTCAAATCAAACAGCCTAATCGTCTAAAGTAAGAGCCAACTCTATGAGCGGAGTGTTAAAACTCCCACAGAACAGACATGCTTACCCTGAGACGTCTACCGACCGTCTGACTATAATAAGATACAATCGAGCTTTTTATAGTGTTTGCTCACGAAAATCCCGTGCAATGCTAAAGTCAACTCTCATTGGTCGAATCCACACTCGATTGATTAAATGCCATAACATGCAAAGTAATCCGGAAACTCCAACTTCCGGTTGATATCAAATTACGGTACGTTGAATATGCCACCTGCTACATACCCCCCTTACCAAAATCGAGTGGATCGCCGAGAAACGAGATAAAAAAACAAAATGACAGAAAAACATTCAACATATAATACAATTAATCTACAAAGATTCCCAGGAATAAGAGTCTAACTCCGCTGCTGGTTCCAATTGTTCACTTTGATTTCCATCGTCATGGTCCATCTTCATACCCTGTCACAAGACCAGATGTTCGATTTTGCATGTGATTATGAGTGACCAATGGTGGTAAAACATCCCCAGGATCAATATACTGGCTATTGTGAACTTCTTTTACAACCATCTCAGATCTTCCATCATGGTGCGTCTGAATATGCCGTTTTGCCTTTGCCTTTTTCCAAAATGACCATTTACACCCTGTGCATTTAAAACTAATTTTGAAAGGAGTGTGAACAGTTCTCCAATGTTCAAGCATTTTTTTCCCATTTAGCACACCAGTTCTGCAACCTTCCACCTGACAACACATACCCCCAGACGGAACAGGGTCTCGGAGAGTTTGTTGAAACCTCCACATTTCTTCTTCTTTTACATGTATCTCGATATCCATGCATAAACCTTAAAATATTAAAACAAAATCAAGTTAATTATCATTCCCCCTCCCCCCCTTCGAAAAAAAATTGGATTTACATTTAAGGAGAGTATAACTGCCTTGGACGTATTAGTCTGCCTATTCTCGTCCTTACCCCATCTCCTTCCTCAGAGCTTGTATCGGACTCTGTTGCCTCATCATCTGCGGAAGACGTTAATTCCTCATCTTCCAACCAACTAGTTGGAACATTCCTTCCAGTATAGGGTTTAAGATGGTTTACATGGACTGTTATTGGATTATTACATTCTGATCTCTGAACAAGATAAGTAGTTTCATTAACCTTACTTAAAACTAGGTACGGACCCGTCCAACCCAGAGACAATTTCGAGCGTGCTTGGGGAGGGTACCAGCGCCACACCCAAGTGCCTACAACAAAGTCATTATGTTTACTTTTTTTGTCATACAGCCGTTTCTGTCGCCTTGCAGCACACCCTAACTGCTCATATGCAAATGAAAAACTATCATTCATAGCTGTCTGTAACCATTCAACATATTCTATATGACAAACACTTTTACCCCCAGGAGGCGACCCGAACATCAAATCAACAGGACAAGCGATTTCTCTTCCCAGCATCAGCAAGTTAGGCGAACAACGAGTGGAACTATGTACCGTACTACGATATGCCATAAGAATAAAAGGAAGAGAATCATCCCAAGTGGCCTTGTTATCATGACAAAACAATTTCAGCATTTGTTTTAGCGTACGATTGAATCTCTCGACAAGCCCATCGGATTGTGGATGGTAAGGCGTCGTCCTAGTTTTTTCTATTTCCAATTTTTCACAAATTTTGGAGAAGAGCTCAGATTCAAATTCTCTTCCTTGATCCGTATGGATTTGTCGAGGGCATCCAAATCTGCAAATGACTTCAGTCACTAACTTATCCGCAACCACGAATGCTGTGTGGTTTGGTATAGCAAACGCCTCAACCCATTTTGTATAGTAGTCACCTACAACCATTATATATTCGCTGCCATTATCTGTGACAGGAAGCGGTCCAAAAATATCTATTGCAATGCATTGCATAACTTCACTACACACAAATTGTCTAAGAGGTGCCTTCCCCACGCCAGGCCCTGGTTTGCAACGAGAGCATAGATCACATTCTTCACACCATCTTTTGATTGCTGATGTCATTCCAGGCCAATAAAATCTACCTTTAATAATACTGATGGTACGATCTCTACCAAAATGCCCTGCTGTTTTATGACTATGACAAAGAGCAAACAAATCCTCCCGTATCTGCCTAGGCGCAACCAATTGCAAAATTTCTTCCCTTACATTATGTGAATATTTGCGATACAAAACATCATGCTTGAAAACGAGCTTCTCCCCCTGTGATGCCAACAATCTGGACTCCTTGGACAGAGAAGTCAACTCTCTAGATTCTGGCATTTTACCTGATTGAAGGAGACTTTGATAAATTGGCCCTATTGCAATATCATTCTTTTGTAACGTTTTGATCTCCGTATCATTATATACAGGAAGCCAATTTGGATCTGGTACAACACCTTCACCTTCAATCACATTACACATGCTTTGAATATTCTCTTGCTCATTTGAAAACTGATCAATTACAACCTCCAACTCCTTATCTTGACCCGAAACAGAAACAGTTTTAAACATAATTTCCTCATCACCATTGCTATAACAGTCCTTACAAGACTTATTTAAACATTTCTTAACAGGAAGACGAGACAACGAATCAGCATTACAATGTAATGTACCTCGACGAAGTGCTATCTCAAAATCATAAGTTTGCAATATTATTAACCATCTAGCTAACAGACCTTCTGGTTGCTTAAAGTTTTGAAGCCACCTGAGTGACGCATGGTCAGTACGGATTAGGAAATGACGACCATACAGGTAGCAATGGAAATGTCTCAAAAAGGTCACAACAGCTAAGAGTTCCCTCTTAGTTACACAATAATTTCGCTGTGACTTAGTTAAAGATTTGCTCGCGTATGCTATAACCTTTTCTTCTCCATTTTGAACTTGAGATAACACTGCACCAAGACCCCATCCACTAGCATCTGTGTCCAGAATAAATAACCCAGCTTCATTTGGAAAGGAAAGCACGGGAGGGGTTGTTAACTGGTGTTTTAAGGTACAGAATGCATTTTTACAAGATTCATCCCAAACAAAAGGCACATTCTTCCAAGTTAATCTTACCAAAGGCGTAGAAATAGAAGCATAATCTTTAATAAATTTGCGATAATATCCTGAGAGACCTAGAAAACTCCTTACTTCTTTTAGACATGTCGGATCAGGCCAATCTTTAACAGCTTGAATCTTTGCAGGGTCACATTTTATACCACAAGAAGAGACTATATGACCAAGAAAAGTCACTTCAGTTTGGAACAAACTGCATTTGCTCGGCTTTAGTTTAAGATTAGCATCCCGTAGCCTGCAAAAGACTAGCCTCAAATTTAACAAAGCACTCTCAAAATCTGCACCAAAAATTATTATATCATCTATGTAGCAAAGACATTGTTTCCATTGCAAATCCTTCAATACTAATTCCATCAATCTCTGGAATGTTGCCGGTGCATTAGTTAAACCAAACGGCATGACATTGAACTGATACAGCCCACAGTGAGTACTAAAAGCAGTTTTCTGTACGGCATCGTCTGCAAGTTTAAACTGCCAATAGCCACTTGCCAAATCTAATGTGCTGAAATACCTAGCATTCCCAAAGCTATCAAACATTTGACTGATGTTGGGTAATGGATAGGAATCTTTCCTGGTAACGTCATTTAACTTCCTAAAGTCAACACAAAAACGGTGCGTGCCATCCTTCTTCCTAACCAAACAAACCGGACTCGACCAGGGACTGTCACTTGCAACAATAATTTTAGTTTTGAGCATTTTGTCAACCTCATTCTCAATTACCTGCCGCATAGCATACGGAACCCTTCTTGGTGGCAACTTAATGGGTTTAGCATCACCAGTATCAATAACATGCTCAGTCAACGAGGTCTTACCCAATTGTCCATCAGGGCTCATAAAAATATCCTGAAATTCACTAATCAGATTTTCTAACCTTCCAGCTTCAGACTCACTCAAATTCTTAGAAGCCTCTTTAACCAAAGACTGCAAGTGTTCTGGTACTGCGGAGGATTCCGAGGCGTCCCCGTTAGGTAGACTATTCACTTCGGTAACACTCTCCACCCTACCTATTGTAGTACCAACAGGAATCTCTATATCCCTATCATTCATGTTCAAAATACAAGTTGCTAAATCGTTACTATCAACCAAAGAACGTGCCAATAACAATCTCTGGTTCAATATATAGTCGTTTGGTTCCAACAGCACATCTGAATGATACAAATTCCTATCAGCAACAAACTTAACCACCTTCTCAGATCTCGCAGGAATGGTGACTGTTTCCATTGTATTCACATTGAACTACCTCGACATGATCAGTGTGTTTCTCCTTAATTTGCATAACTGATGAGGCAGCAAGAACATCCTTTTTATCCCTATGCGACACCTTAAGTTGAGGGCAATTAGGCCTAATATGTCCCGTATTACCACAGTGGTAGCAACGTAGTCCCGAAATCGGCTCTATTTCTCTTGCAGGTTGTGACAGACGAGATCTATTAAATTCAGTAACCCCTACATTTGACCTATAACCTCGATCATATCCCTCTTCATGTCTAAGATACCCCTCATCCTCAAACCTATTCCTCCTAGCACCACCTATCCTTCGATCCTGAAACTCTCTATCATACCTATCAAAACTTTGAAAATTACGAAACCTGTCTCGTGGCCACTCAACAGCTTCAAATTCAATCGCAGCCGCAATTGCTTGATTGACATTTCGAGGATGAGACAACTGTACATGTTTTTCTAACTCATGATTACCTAAACCATATATGTACTGATCAACAATGTGATCTTCTAAACTCTCAGGATGCGAATGAGGGAAAGCCTTAAACGCCAACCGCTTTAAATCATAACCAAAGTCAGACAGCGACTCGCTACTACGTCGCCTTCTATTTCTGAACTCAATTCGATGAGCTGCAAGTCTCTCTCCTGGGTTAAACCTATTAGTCAAAGCCAATTTAACCTCTTCATAACTATCAAGCTGGGACGAACTCAAAGTACTTAACAACTTCAAAGCAGGACCACGTAAGCACATTATAAGCTGCTGGGCTTTTTCATAGGGATCCCACATATTCCAATTTGCTACCCTCTCAAACTGAATAATAAAATCAGGCCACTCAGTATGCTGACCGTCAAACTTATCAGGTTCTTTTTCCTTCCTTGTAATTTGCCTGTGAACAGTGCTAGGAAGCGACGACATATTTGGTTGAGTATTATAGAACCCAGTATCAGTAGACCCATATGTTCTGGGTGCAGAAGAAAACTGCATGAATCTGCCTGGTTTAAAACGAGGGGTAAAATGAACATTAGACTCGACAGGTAACCCTACATTTCTCCGACCTAGAGTTTCCTCGTCACTATCAAATCCTGGAAAGAGACCCTTATACTCAGTCCCAGTCCTCTCCCTACCAGAATCAAAATCTGTCAAGCCAGCATTCCGAGAAGGCACTTCCGACTGAGCGTTTATATCGACCCTACCTTCCTCATTACTACCGTAAGTGGGAACCTTAGAGCCCTTTTCCATGTTTTAAACAATTATACACAAAATCCTTAAAGCAAACACAACAATAAACACTACAATATCCTACCAAAACTACACTTCCTCAAAGAGAAATTCACAGTATCCTGGCAAGCTCGCCAAAATTCTGTAGCAGGAGGTAATCTAGGGCAGTTACTTTAGACCAGAAACCCCCAAACCGAATATCAATCCTGTCGTGCTTCAATACACCAGGAGTTCCAAGTTCCTTCAGGATACTGTGATCTCAACGGGAAGAAATAAATAATTAAACAAAACACATTTATTACGCAAAGCAAAACAAGACAGGACGAGACAAGACAGTACAGAACGAATCACAAACACTACATTGACCTAAACATTCTAAACCCCCAATTCATTAACCCCGTTTTAGATCAGTCTATCTGAACGAGCGGAACGTTATGTTCCCGATTCAGATACGACTGAAAGCCAAACCGACTGAGGCAACCATAACCTCAAATCAAACAGCCTAATCGTCTAAAGTAAGAGCCAACTCTATGAGCGGAGTGTTAAAACTCCCACAGAACAGACATGCTTACCCTGAGACGTCTACCGACCGTCTGACTATAATAAGATACAATCGAGCTTTTTATAGTGTTTGCTCACGAAAATCCCGTGCAATGCTAAAGTCAACTCTCATTGGTCGAATCCACACTCGATTGATTAAATGCCATAACATGCAAAGTAATCCGGAAACTCCAACTTCCGGTTGATATCAAATTACGGTACGTTGAATATGCCACCTGCTACAATGGAACTTCTTTTTTCTGCGGAAAGAGACTGAAAATCGTTAGGTGGTATTACACGTGCAAGTTGTACTCACGTCACGTGGTTATTATTATCACGAAGTCAGGTTCACTCCAGATGAGTATTTTGGTGATTAATGTTCTACATGTTATTGGCTCTTTTTCTAGTGTGGAAATACATGCATTTACTTCGTCAAGTTTGTTGTGGTTATTGTGCTTAGGACGACGATTATTGTTTCTTTCATTTAGGATACTTAATTTATTACGGATAATTTCAAAGTGTTTGCAACCCAGCATTTTGAAAACAGTTCTGGATATTTGAAACGAAACTGCAGAATTCGTGTTATGTGAAACCAGTCAGCATTATAGTGATTTTAGTGACTTAGCGAAAGCTAACTACTGGACGATGAGGTAATAACAAAGCTCAGTAAGAAATACATACCTCCAGCGACCGATATAAACGTTAAATAGGCTTGCAGAATTTTCGAGTTTTGGTGGAAATATAGAAACTCTAAAATGCAAGCTGGTAAAACTTATTGCCAGTTTAGTTTTGTGACCCGTGGATTAGACTTTATGAATAACCTCTAATATGGAGATATCGAGATGATACCTTCGGATTATTCAACCCGGTTTCCCCCTGTCAGTGATGCTGTTGTGGAAATGGGTCAATTGTACTTATTGAACACGACTACTTCCTGTTCTTGCCTGTTCCGAGTGTGTTCGTGTTGAGTTATGGTCGAGTTTGGTTCCGGTACGAGATGGATGGTTAGATTTCCCTGCACGTGCTTTGAATGCGATGTTGTCTTAGAGGGTATATATAGTAGACGAGTATTGATTATCGGGGCGCATTAACTTGTATACAGAATTGAGGTATATAGTCTAGAGGTGACAGTTGTAAGGTGTTTGTACCGTGTTTAGCCGATATTACAGAGATATTCCAAGGTGAGTCTAGATAGTTATTACCTTAGTGCCTTATAGACCTTGGCAGCCTATGCCCTTATTTATCTCTCGCTACGACGACACTATACCATCTTGAGAGTATAGACGAGGTGTTTCCACTTTATTGTGGCGTCGCCGATTTATTATAGACGCCATTGGTGCATCGGTTAATTAGGTCAAGGGTTACTATCTATCACCGGAGTTGTAATTGTTGTACACACGTTACTACAGACGATTCTGGTTTCGGCACAAACCTAGAGGAGTCTACGCCTAAATATTTTGATATTCTCATGGAACAATTTTGATCAAGTTTCATATTGATCTTTTTTGGTTATAATTGTTGTTGTACTTGATTGGTCGCCTCTCCATCTTAACGTTCGAGTTCAACGAGAGTCCTGTTCGATCAGCTAGCACGAACAACTCGAACAAGGCGATACACCGAAAGTAGACAGAATTATTTACCTTAACAATTACATTGTCCGGAATTCAATATAGTATAGAGAATGCAAACTGATATTAACAGAAATTCGATAAAATGAAGTGGATACTAGAAGCCATTGGTGAAAGCAGATTTATTTTTGATTTTAAAGTGGGATTTGATCGGCTTTATGTAAACCGGAAGTTGAATGGTAGTTTTGTAAACAATATTTTTTTTAACTTGGTTTATCGTCTGCTAGTGATTGATTCTTATGAGAAACATTTAATATTGTGTTTTAGTTTTTATCAATTATTTTGAAAATCTTTTACAGAAGTTCAGAAGTGTTTTGAAGTTTGCTGGTTACCTGAAGTTATTGTGTTGTGCCCTGTCGGTTCGTTGCCTGTGCTGGCAGTGTGAATATGTTGGCAAAGTTTTTTTTGATTTATTGGTTGTGGTGAGTTACGTGTTATTTTGTTTGAATTTATTTTATAATTGTTAACTTTGAGTATTATTCTAGTATGATGGATGACTTGATATTGACAGTTTTATGGATAGATTGCCACACCTGATTCCAGAAACAGAAACAACAATTGGAGCAGAGGAAGTAAGTAATAATGCCTCTTTATTTACTTCTACACCATGCAGATCAACTGAACATATCATGTCATAGATGGTATTTTGCAACCCAGGAGGGAACATGTTGATTTTATAAGTGACACGATTCCCGAACCTGGTACTGTCATTGACCCAGAACCGGTTGTTGGACCAAGAAGAAGAAGTAGGTCATGTCAGACTTATACCAAACAAGATAGTAAGAAAGAGCCCAGTTACCAATTACCCATGCCACAGGGTTTAGTTTATGATGGCAGAGGTGAGATAAATACTTTTCTGGATAAATTTCTACGTTATGCAAGAAGTCAACCTTGGTATAGCTCTGATAACGCAGTTACTGACAATTTGTGTTTCTGTTTGCGTGGAAAAGCAAGTGACAATTTTCTATGTTGTTAAAAGCCAATAGGAATATAGGCAGTATAGACATTGTACATAAACTTTACCAAAGATGCTTGATGCTTTGAGATGGTACCAACATGTTGAGGAGACAATTCCATGGGATAGTCATAGGGAAATGGTCTCCAACCGTTACAGAAATGATTTTCCAGAGGTTATGACGACTGGTGTGGTAGAGAAAACTGAAGGTAATCTCCCTTTTAAATCTATTAATAAATCAGATTTACCTACCTGTCAAGAACACAAGTCTAACACAGATGTAAATGCAGAATATACTCAGATGTTTGTAAAGGATGTAAATAGTGGTAGTAGTTGCACAGATTTAGGTGGTAAGGGGGAGGTTAACGTGGATCCTTCCAATGTTAAATTTGATGATTTTAAGACTTGTTTTAGTATTAATCTAGAGAATAGATGTGCTTCATTTAAGTCTGCTTTCAGAGTTGCCGTGACAATAGATACTATGTGTTTTGCTGCTGTTGTAGAAACCGGAGCTCAATTTTCAGTTTTGTCAATTTTATGGTATTCTATGTTGAGAAATAGGCCTCCTATTATAAGAAAAGTAAGTTTATTTGCTTTCGCTACTGGTATGTTATGCAAGGGTTATCTTGTAGGTCCAGTTGAGTTTCAGATAGGTTCTCAGAAGTATATTGAAGATGTTTATGTAGCTGAGATGAATGATATGGCTCTTATAGGGTTAGATTTCTTGGAAAAGACTAATGCCGTGGTAGATATTGGTAACCAGGAAATGATAATCAACAATGAACGAATTGGTTTGATGAAAGGGTTGCTAAGTACAAATGATCCTGTTAAAGTAGTTTTACCAGAGCAGGTGAGAATTCCAGCTAATTCAGTGATGAAAATTCCTTGTACTTTAGATAGACCTATGTTTACAGATTATGTTGTTGAACCAATGAGAAACATTCCTGTTTTGGTAGCACGTTCATTGCATGGTAAGAATAGCTCTCCAGTCATTTGGTTGATGAACTTATCTGGTAATGACATCAGCCTTAAAGCAAGAACTCATCTAGGTTACGCCAGTATGATTGAAGAATCTGATAGGATAATTTCAGATATAGATCAAGAAGACTATTTCTCAGATAGTACTATGAAGACGAAGAATCTCGATGAATATGTAGTTAATATGGTAGAAACTAATGATAACTTTAAAGAAAATGGTGATGAAGAATTTGTTAAAGGTAGTTAACACTTTATTTCAAGAATGCCAGACCATTTGCTTAAGCTTTTTGAAGATGCAACTTCGGAAATAAAAGACTATGAGCAAGTTAAGGAGATTGCAGAAATGTTAATAGAATATGAAGACGTATTTGCAAAAGACGACTCTGACCTAGGGAATTTTGATGCAATTGAACACTCTATAGATACTAGAGATGCCAAGCCCATCAAAGAACGAATGAGACGGACACCGGCTGATTTTGTAGACGAAGAAGAGGAAGAATTACAGAAGATGTTAAAAACAGGAGTGATAGTACCTTCAGTATCAGAATGGTCATCAAGCCCCGTCTTTGTAAAAAAATCTGATGGAAGTCTAAGGTATTGCATTGACTATCGTTCCCTTAACGCTGTAACTACCAAATGTGTTTATCCTTTGCCTATTATAGAAGAAAGCATGGATGCTTTATCAGGAAATGTATTTTTCAGCAAATTGGATGCCAATCAAGCTTATTTACAGATTAAGATCAAGAAGGAAGACCAGTGCAAGACAGCCTTCAACACCAAATATGGTTTGTACGAGTTCCTGAAAATGGCATTTGGTCTCTGTAATGCCCCAGCAACATTTTCCAGAGTTATGAATTTAATTTTGCAAGGTTTGAGTTGGAATATTGTTTTAGCTTTTCTAGATGATGCCCTTGTTATGGGAAAAAGTTTTCGGGAACATCTAGGAAATCTGAAAAATGTTCTGGCTAGATTCAAGAAGTTTGGTCTGAAGTTGAAACCAAGGAAATGTAGTTTGTTTAAAAGTAAGACTGAGTTTTTAGGAAGAATTGTTAGTGATAAAGGCATTGAAGTAAATGACAAGAAGTTATATGTTATCAGGAATAGACCTACTCCCAAAGCAAAGAAAGATGTAGAAAAATTCCTTGGCTTTGAAAATTACCACAGGATGTTCATAAAAGACTTTGCTAAGATAGCAGTGCCCTTATATGCTTTGACCTCTAAGAAAGTTTTTGTATGCGGGGAGAAAGAACAGGATGCTTTCGATAAACTTAAGAAATGTTTAACTACTACACCATTACTAGCTTTACCTAACAGAATTGGAGTATTTATTTTAGATACGGATGCCTCAGATGTTGCTATTGGTGGAGAATTGTTGCAAGTTCAAGATGGTGAAGAAAGGGTTATTTCTTATGGTAGCTATTCTTTGACGCCTGCACAGAGGAGGTACTGCACTACACGCAAGGAACTCCTAGCTGTTGTAAAATTTACTAGGATGTTTAGGCACTATTTACTGGGTAGGAAGTTTCGAATTAGGACTGATCACAATAGTCTTATTTGGCTGATAAAATTTAAACATCAAGGGGGACAAATTGCTAGATGGATGGAAGAGATGAGTCAATATCACATGGAGATAGAACATCGTTCAGGTGTTCAGCATGTCAATGCCGATGTTCCCAGTCGTATTGATTTGTCTGGACCCTGTCATGGTTTCCTAGTAAATATGAGCCCTAACTCCTTACCTTGCAAAGGATGCAAACATTGTGTAAAAGCATTTCAGGATTGGTCGGAATTTGCACAGACAGTGGATGATGTGGTACCCATAGAATGCTCAAGAATGCCCACAGGAAGTTAATTGGCAATTACTAGAGAAGAAATGGAATGAGAAAGCTAAAATTCACCAAATGGTTTGCAGTATTTCTCTAGCTGATGCTTCGGATACAGATATTTTGAAGGAACAAGAAGATGATACGGATATGAAGATAATTTTAGAGTTTTTGAAGAATGGGACAGTACCTGATGAGGGGACATTGATGATAAGCAGTAAAACTTCCAAAGCTTATTGGTTGAACCGTGAGTTATTTTTCCTTAATCCTGATGGTATTCTTTTCCGGAGGAACCCCAAGGGGACAGATTCTCAACTTGTGGTACCTCGGAAATGTAAGAAGGAAATAATGAAGCTTTACCATGACATCCCTTCAGCAGGTCACCAAGGTATCTCCAGAACTAGGTTGAAAATTAAGGAAAAATATTATTGGTTTAAGATGACGCAGGATATATACTACTATGTAATTTCATGTTCAGTATGCAATCGGAGCAAGAAAGCTACTAGGAAAGCTAAGTTTCAGATGACTAAATTTCATGCTGGAGCACCTTTGGAAAGGGTTCACCTTGACTATTTGGGACCTTTACCCAGAAGCAATTCGGGTAATGATTTCGTCTTTGTGATGGTGGACCAATTTACCAAATGGGTTGAATGTATTCCTGTACCAAACCAAACTGCAGAATTGACAGCTCAGACTGCAGTGAATGAATTTTTCTCGAGATTCGGATATCCATACCAAATCTTCACAGACCAGGGAAGTAATTTTCAAAGTTCACTGTTTACCAGCTTATGTGAGAAACTTCATATACACAAGACTAGGACGACTAGTTATAGACCTTCTGCAAATGGGCAAGTTGAACGTTATAATCGCACTCTAATGGATGCGGTGCGCTGTTACGTGAGTGAGAACCAGTAAGACTGGGATAAGAACATGGCACAGTTGGCTGGAGCACTTCGCTCTTCTATTAACCGACAAACTGGGTATACTGCTAATATGTTGATGCTTGGTAGGGAAATTAATCTTCCAGCAGATATAATTTACAGGTCACCAGTGAAGGATGATTCCGACGTAGATGAATATGTGGGTCGGTTATGTGAGAAGATATCGGAGGCACATGAGATTGCAAGAGATGCATTAAACGTAGCTCAGCAGAGATCTAAGAGGGATTATGATATTAAGATGAATGAGAAAACTTATAAAGTAGGTGACGCTATTTATATTTTAGATACAGTATCGATTAAAGGAAAATGCAGAACATTAACGAAATTCTGGAAAGGGCCTGGAGTAGTTATAGGAAAGATTACAGCATCTTTATTCAGAGTCAAGACCAGAAATACAGTTATGATTCTTCATCATGATAGAATTAAGATTTGTCGAGACCATGACCTTCCAACATGGCTAAAATCTATTCAATCTAGAGTAAAAGATGGAGAAGTTGTACAGTCTACAAGAGGAAAGAAAGTTTATTGTCTTTGTCAAAAATCTTGGGGACGAGCCTTTGGTATCCAGTGTGACACTTGTCTGGAATGGTTCCATGGCAAGTGTGTCAATATCACACAGGAGCAAGCTGATCTGATCGATGAATATAAATGTCCGAATTGTAGTGGTGGGGCAGTGTGTCCCAGTTGTAATAACTGTACCACTATGATTCGGCCGTGACCAAACTTTTGGCTGAATATCAGTGTATTCTCATACAATCTTGAGTTCCGGCAATGTTTAAAAACCTGTATCAATTGTTAAAATGGTTACCTTTATTTTCTAGTTTCGAGATGAGTAAGTGGTTAATTCTTAGCGAATACACGAGCAGAACCAGTTCACCTGAATTTCTTCAACAGCTAAAGTTAAGGAGGAACAGAAAAGAAAGAATGCAGATGAGGAAAGAAGAAAATCTGATGAAGAAAGGAGATGGCATGTGTGGCAGAGGAGGGGAGGTGACAGATGGAGTAGGGTGGAAGTAAGGAGGAGGGATGAAAGGAGGAGAGCAGAGGAAGTGAAGGATTTGGAGGAGAGACGTGAGGCGATTCGAAGGCAGGAGAGGCAGGAGATGAGAGAGAGAGGGGAAAGAAGGAGGTTGCAAGAGGAAAAGGATTTGGAGGATAGGCTGATTAAAGAAATAGATGAGAAGGTTGAGATGGAAGCTGTGGAGAGAAAACGGAGGGCAGCAGAAGAGAAGAAGAGGGAGAAGAGAAGGAGGAGAAATAACAAACAGGAAAGGAAAATGGTGGAAGAGGTTAGAGATATAGAGGAGGTGGAGGAGAAAAGAGAGAGACACAGATCTAGTGTATGTCCTTTCCCAGGTTGCGGGGCTTTGAAGAGGAGACTCAAGAAACATGTGATGGAAGTTCACCTACCAAATTGTATTCGGGAAGTGGAAAATGTGTCGTCCCTCACCCACTGGAAGAGGGTTCAGTTTGTTCGAGCGGTGGCGAGGAAGATTCCTGGTGTCCAGGGTCTTCTGGATAAACTTCGCCACCGATTGAATCGGCTGTCTCTGATTCCAAGTACCAGTTATATCTCCCCGAGAGCGAGAGCGGGGATTTCGGTGATCTCCAGAATTAACGGTTGGCGCCTTCCGGCAGGGCCGTTCACGATCGCTCCGATCAATTCGGTAGGTGCTCTATTGCATTGGCGAGTGGTGGTGGCGGCCATGTCTTTGTTAAATCCCAAGGACAGAGCCAGTCTCCACGACTTCCCGTTGTAGTTCTCGGGTGAGTAGTCTCCACGACTTCCCGTTGTAGTTCTCGGGTGAGTATTTGGGGGTATTCTTTACCCGGATTTGTTAAATCTCTTACAGGAGGCCATCCTTTGCAGAAGTTAGCCTGAACCCTTTCAATGTCTGGCCTGTAAACATAGCCCCATACTTGTGCGCCATACAGTAATATTGGTCTGATTATGCTATCAAAAATATTAAGCGAGGGGTGGCCTATTACATATGAGAGACTTGATTGGGATTAAGGCTTTTTCTGCTTTCAGAGATAAATAAGATAAACATTTGCTCCATTTTAACCTAGAGGATATTATTACACCTAAATAGTTATAGTATGTGACACATTCAAGGCGGGTTCCCTTGAATGACCATTTTTCATTTTTCTTCAAAATACCTCCATTTCTTAAAACTATTATTTTTGTTTTGCTAAGATTGACATTTAATTCGCAGTCTTCACAGAAACGTTCCAAGGTGAATATCATTTTTTGTAAATCACCAACACTGTCAGAGACTAAGCTTAGGTCATCAGCGTACAACAATGCCAGAATGTCTTTGACTTCTTGTATGGTAAATATTTCTCGTACATTGCTTTTGTCCAAGAAATCAACAAGTTGATTTATGTAAAAGCAGAAGAATATTGGGCTTAAGATACATCCCTGGCGTACACCAGTCTTACATTCAAAATAGAGGGTTATTCTGTTACCTAACTTAACACAAGATAGTACAGATGTGTACATATTTACCAAAGCTCGGTGCATATTTCCCTGAATGCCCCTCGTGAAAAGTAATGACATAAGTTTTTGTCTATTTATAGAATCGAACCCTTTAGAAAAATCTACAAATAGCGTATAAAATCTGCCTTTTGGTTTTGACAAATACTTTTCAACGAGGCCACTCGAGTAAATATGTGGTCGACAGTCGAATACTGTGGTCTGAACCCTGCTTGAGCTTCTACATATTCATCATTTACCTCTGCCCATGTTTGCAGTCTAGTATTTAATACAGATTTTGCCAACACAGTCCAACAGAGATATTCCCCTATAGTTATTGGGATCAGATGTAGAGCCTTTCTTGTGTAAAAATACAATTAATGCCTTTGATCATCACTCAGTGAAATAAGTTTCCGCATTAAAAACTCCGTTGAATAACCTACATAGGATATTTGCAAATAGTTCTGGGCATGCCTTAAATACATCAATACCTATTCCGTCAGGGCCAGGTGAGGTGCCCGATTTCATACGTTTCAGACAATTCAAAATTTCTGTTTCAGTTATTGCCTCATTCAACACTTCCTGGTCATTGATACACCCCAGATCATCACCATTGACCGTAGTAGCAGTACTACCTGATGTAAAGCTGTCCTTATTTGAATTTAATTCAAAATAACTGACCCATTCATCAGCAAATTGAAAAACATGAGCAAATTGTTATAGACATCCTGACAATGAGACCGCTTTTTGAGATTACATACGTTTTTGAATTTACTTTTACTATTTTTGTACCTCTGCAAAGATGTCTCATTATTTGACTGCCTAAAAATTTTAAGACTATCATACTTTAAGGACATACCACACACTCACAATCGAACCATGCAGGTTGCTGTAAAGGTTTACGCGGTACATTTCCAGGATCTTGTTTAAGATTGGCACATGTTTTAACATAGGACACCAAGTGCATTAATACACTCTCCACACAAGGAAATAGTTTTACATATGAATCCAGGAATGAATCAAAGTTTTGAATAAAGTTCTGTTTAAACTCAGTAGCAGTCCTTTCATTCCATACAATTTTACGAAATTGAGATGTTTGGTCAGTATGTCCGCTTAACTAAAAAGTTTTGTAGATACCAATAGATAGTCTACTACACTGGCACCGTTGTAATTTAAACAGGTAAATTCTCCATTGCTGTCCCAGGAAACCCGTCCGTTTACAATATGGATGTTCCATGAAGCACATAATGCGAGGAGTCGTTTACCATAATTATTCACAACAATGTCTTTGGATTTACGTGGTAGGGCGAAGGAGTCAGAGTCGTAGTCTGCATCTTCGAGACCTGGAATGTACTTTGTTAGGTCATCGAAAACATAGTCGTGTAGAGAGCCATCACCGGTTCTTGCATTTAAGTCACCAGATAGAAATAGTGGTTCATTAGGAAAATCTGAGCGCAGAGTGAGCAAATCTTCCTCAAGACTATCAAATCCGTCCACATCCCTGTAGATAGTTGAACCTTCCGGTGCAATGTAAATGAATCCAAATATAAAGTCTTCACTCCAGCCAAAGTCTGTGGCGTTAAATCTTAGGAAAATTTTCTCCTTGAAAGTGTCACATACCCTAACAATACCATTCTTAAATTTCACCCTAACAATACCATTCTTAAATTTCTCCTTGTAAAGAACTGCAATACCACACCTTTCGCGCCCATCACCTCTAATACAGGAATGTGACATATAATTTGGGAAATGTAACTTTAAGTCATCATTCTGGCTACAAAATGTCTCCAACAGACATATAACGTCAAACTTTGTTAGATATGTCACAAAATCGTTATCCGATAGGTTCTTTTTCA
Organism: Lottia scabra; assembly: GCA_029955415.1. Taxonomy (NCBI): domain Eukaryota; kingdom Metazoa; phylum Mollusca; class Gastropoda; family Lottiidae; genus Lottia; species Lottia scabra. Next base: position 16,510,364 of record JARJEI010000001.1, read on the forward strand.
ATCCATTGACATTCCATTTGACAAAACTTAAAATGTCATTGTTGAAAGCAAAGTTTTGTTTGTTTACTTCGCCATCTTGGTCACGTGGGACGCTGATACTGGTCTGACCTGCACTTCACTGTTTCTCTAATAAGAGGTCATCGAGTGTATAGAGTTCCCTTTCTATTATCAGCTTATCATAGCGTAGTCCTGACCTTTGACCCTTCTCTCTTGCTGTCAACAGGTAAGCCCTTTTCTCTTGTCTGACCGAATAAGAAAAATCACTCGCTATCTGTACATTTGATGAACCTCTACATTTCTTCTGCTCTTCGAAAATAGCTGCCTTATCCTTCAGATTTTTCAGTTTTACCAACATGGATTTCCTTGAATTATTCAATAAAATTGTCTGCTAAATATCAACATTCTCCAGACCCAATTTTGAGGAAAAGTAATTGCAAACCTTCCTTTCTCTCTCTTCCATACTGTCTTATCAACCTCAAGTCCAGTCACCATGATGTTGTACTTCTTGTTTACATTTTCCAGATTCTCTATTTTCCTTTCTAGTTCGTCCATTGTTTTCTTAAATACGTCATTTTCTTTTTTCAAAGTTTCAGAAGATTGTAAAGTTCTTAATTCATTTGTTAGTGCATTCACATTTTCCGATAGCTCTACAATTCGCGAGTTTATGACAGCAATCCCCCCCACGCTCCCTTTGATGTCCACCATTTCTCGATGCAGTGACTTGATGGCTTCTAGAATGCTCGAATCACTTTCTCCCGAATTCGGCGTATCACCATTGTTGATGTTTGTTGTTCTGGTTTTAGGTGGCCCGGGGTTACTCTCAATATCTCCACATTGTTTTAAAAGCTCATAGCGGCTCTTACATGTCGAATATTCACGTTCTCTTTCCTTGGACGCCGTCTTGTCTCCTCCAATTGTTTATTATTACCCAATGATGAACCCCATTTAAAAGAATCGTAAATATTTAATATGAATGATTGCCCTTGTTCTTTAAAACGCGTTCGATTTTTAGCTCGTTAACGCTCTACAAGTCACAATTTTTTACGGATTTTGATGAAACTTGCTGAAATTGTTTATTATCACCTAAGGATGAACCATATTTAAAATCAAAAGAATCGTAAAATATTTGATATGAATTATTACCCTTGTTCTCGAAAACGCGTTCGATTTTTAGCTCGTTAATACTCTAAAAGCAACAATTATTTGCGGATTTTGACGAAACTATATAAAATTGTTTATTATTACCCAAGGATGAACCCTATTTAAAATCAAAAGAATCTTAAAATATTTAATATTAATTATTGCCCTTGTTCTTTAAAACGCGTTCGTTTTTTAGCTCGTTAACACTCTACAAGTCACAATTCTTTACGGATTTTTGACGGAACTTGCTGAAATTGTTTATTATCACCCAAGGATGAACCATAGGAATTGTAAAATATTCAATATGAATTATTGCCCTTGTTCTTTAAAACGTTTTTGATTTTCAGCTCTTCTACAAATTCTTTCAGTATGCTGAACCCTTGATGAAATCGAGAAAACAAAATATTTAGACAACACTTTATTCAAGTTCTGAACAAAATGTAGCCCTATGACTACATGTTGAATATTTGATGGTTGCTGTTTACTGCCAAATGTTTTTTTTTTTTTAAACAAAGCTGTCAGTGGGCGTATATTACGTTGCCTGGCAAGCTATCTTAATAATTGGCGCCTTTTGACAGCAGAAATCCACCGCTTGTTGATAGGAAAAAGAAAATCTCATCTATTTGAAAATCCAAGAACACGGCAACAAGTTTTAGGCATGATGCGGTCTCAGTTCTGTAGCTTTCAATAACGTAATGGCGATTTCCGGGACCCTAGTCGGTGGCGCCATCTTCATGGGCAGATAATCCGAGTTTGGTTCCCCATTGAAGTAACTATGGATCTAGTTTTCTTGAAGTTCTTTCTGTGATTAGTGTAGTCAGCCTTATGTATATTTGTAGTCAATACATTCTACTCAAATCGACTTGATGAAACAGTCGATAAGTTGTCATTCAAGTGAATGGTACAGAACAATATCAGCTTCCATCTGATATAGACCGTGTGTTTAAATTCTTGGCTTGACAATAAAAACCGCATAACCTATTTTTTTAATGTTAATTATTGTACATAATGGATATCTCAATAATAAGAGGTAAGATCTTTCTATTTTCACAATTTTGGTAACAAAGCTCTCACTTTAAATCCTTCGAACACATTTCGGGGTTTTGATTTGTTATTCAATTGCGAATTTTTAAAGGGGAATGTTCAGCATTTTTTAGATTCGATTTTAGCCTTGAATATATGTAAATAGCCTTCATCAGAGACTCAAATTTTATTGGTTAGTGAACATATCCCTTTAAATCGAAATTCAAAAACATGGTATTATCCGATTTGAATAAATGTCTATGGTATCTTCAATCGAGTTCTAACAAAACATGGGAAGTCGGTTTTTAATTGTTTAATGTTTTTTTTTTTTCTTTTTATTACTGGTTAAAAATTTTCAGTTATAGTCAAACCGTTCAAAGGGATTCGAAAGAGGTTTTCTAGCCTTTTTGTGTGTATGAAAGACACTTCTAACATCTATTTGATGCAGTCAAAATTCTCATTGGGTGCCTGTTTTTTCTTTCTGGAATAACAGAAACCACAGGCACCCAATGAGAATTTTGACTGCACCAAATAGATGTTAGAAGTGTCTTTCATACACACAAAAAGGCTAGAAAACCTCTTTCGAATCCCTTTAAGACTCATATCTTGTTATCTGAACAAAAGTTGTGGCCATTGATGAGATCTATTTATATTTGTTGAGCTATTTTTAACGTCTGGATCTACATTCATTTGAAAAGTGTTTCACAGTCTTGAGATTATGGATCATTCGTGTAGACTAGGCTTAAATCTGCATTTTGTTAGGCCATAAATTATGTAATATATACATCGGAACGAACGAACCCGGAGCAAACATTAAATAGGGCGAACGAAACCGGGGCGAACGAAACCAGGGAGAAACAGGTCTCGTGGCGAACGGACCCGGATTCCTCCATTGACACGACTAATTAGCAGAAGACTAATTTCGTACTTCACGTCAGAAGTGAAAATACAATGTACAATTGATGAAATTTGTTGACGACATGGAATGTAATGCTCGTTATCGCCAATCATTCCAAGATCGGTTGATATCTTAGTCTACACGAATGATCCATAATCCAAAGAATATCTATTCTGAAACCCAAGTCTATTAAACCCGAGGCGAAATTTGTCGCGTCTATACTACGGTAGTTGGACTGAATTACGACAAATAAAACCGGAAACAGTACTGGTATCGCCACCTATTGTGCAAATAGCTAGCTGCCCTTTTTAACGGTGGGCTATTATGATTCTGCGTCTATACGGCGTTAGTTCAGAGTTAATTACGTTTGTGTTTTATAAACCATTCACTTGTTGCAGTATTTATTGAAGTTCTTCATGGGGTAAATGTATCTCGAATTATTTAAACTCGGTTTATGGTCCGTGTAGACAATAACTCGTGTAGACGAGGCTGTAGAATGTTTAAATTTAAGACACGAGAAAAATATTTTATTGCAAATTGTTTTGTTTTGCAAATTGACGTAATTTTTGACGTAATTAACTTGTAAATTTGAAATGTCAACTTCCGGAATTTTGAAGATATTTGAAATTTTTTTTTTGCAATGTGTTACAATTTGTTATATCAACAATTTGAAATAAATAAAATTAGACCCGGAAGTTACAGATTAGTCGCCATTTTGATATGAGTAACTTTTATAAAACTAAAAATGGGATCTCAGGTTTATGAGCGGAATCCGTAATTTTAGTATTTTTGGAAACTAAAGTCGATTGCTTAAAAAAGTATAGACGCCGATTTTTTAATTTTGATTTCAATTTTTAATTATTTCCGATTTAATTTTTTATAAAATTATTAAAATTTTCAAGGCTCATATCTCTTGACCTTGACCTTTGGTGACCTTGTTACCTGAACAAAAGTTATTGCACTTGATGAAATCTATCCAATGATGTATTCATGTTTGTGATCCGATGTATATGTCCGGTTTAATAGGCAATTGAAATTTGTGATTGTTTACTTTAAACATCTATATCAAAAATGATTTAACAATCATCTTATGCGTAATTTGCTCTTTCCAGTGATGTATGCCAATATACACTTAAATTAAAATTGCACGATTTAAAATTTGAAAGGTTAGTGCAAATTTCCATTGAACTGTTCTTGTTTTTTTCAAATTTTATTTCAATCGATATGAAAAATTACAGGTGGAAAGACATTTCGATTGCAATACAAAATCTGATTTCTAAAATTTGATATCAGCTTGTATTATTTCAAATGTTATACGCCTATCCAAAGTTGATAAGGGAGATAATCTTAATTCGATAGCTAGAATTTTTTTTTAAATTAAGTCAATTGAAGTAACTACTGTAAATGATAATAATAATTCTTATATATTGTTAATTTCAACAAAATGACATGTTTGATTATTTAATACTTTTTATGTCATTTGGAATCGATATACAATGTATATTTGTAATGATTGTCATTTTCGACCATTTGTCAACTTTTATGGGAAATTTTAAAATCTAAAATGATTTTTTTTTTTATGACTTTTTACACTCGAATTCAACTAAACGTATGTCAATACAGTTGAAAACTCGAGTCGTAACATCCAAGGTCTCGTTAGTAATGGTCGCTTTCAGCGTCTAGAAATAATACTAATAGAGACTCTTTTAAAACAGTCTTTAAATGAATTCAAAACTGTTACGCACTGCTCAGAAGCATGCGTAGCCTATGGATCTTGTTTTCTCTAGATTTTTTCTCATCTTAACAGTCCTCCCAACTTGTTCACCCCATGTTAAACCACTACCGAGCAGATTTATTAAATATAAATACATTTATATATATTAATTTAACCAAAAAATATTCAATTCATTTTATACCAAATTTAAATTCAAATGAACTAACTAATTAAAGATGTTCAACGTCTCGCAGTGTCGCCTGAAGTGTTTCTATCAACACTAATCACGTGCTTCAGCGCGTTATTAGTTACCACCAATACAACAAGTATGGATACCCACTTGCACCAATGAGAAAACGATTTCCCTCTAATTCCTTCATCAAACTAGGGAAATTTCATTTCTGTGATTAGTGTAGTTAGTCATATATATTTGGAGTTAATACGTTCTACTCAAATCGACTTGATGAAACAGTCGATAAGTTGTCACCCAAGTGAATAGTACAGAACAATATCAGCTGGAAGACCGTATGTCTAAATTCTTGGCTTGACCGCATATTGTAAGCACAACCTATTGTTCTAAGATTAATTATTGTACATAATGGATATCTCATTATCAATAATAAGAGGTAAGATCTTTCTATTTTCACAATTTTGATATAAATCTCTCACTTTAAATCCTTCTAACACATTTCGGGGTTTTGATTGTGGGACTTTGCGGAAGATTGTTTTCGAAAGGATTCAATTTTCCTTTTTCGTTTTTTACACAGGGCACACAGCCTAAACTGCAACGACTGCAGCAACCTTTATACAACTACTGAGGTCCATCTTTGGAAGGGTATTACATAAATATAAATTGAAACCTGAGCAAAAACCGGTTTTGTGACTCTGGAAGCTACATTTATGGGCCGATTTTGCTCGGGTTTTCATTTTTGGAATTTGTGACTAAATTCTGATACGACTAAAGTTCGAAAATTCGTAGTATTCTTTTTTTTTGATTGATGTTCGAAAGTTTTGGACTATTTTTCAGTTTTTTTCGGATAAATCTGAAATTTTAATAATAGATACATGACACTAATGTTAACTGACAGTTCTTCAGTTCCGGTTAAAATGGAAAATCGATTTTCATTTCCAGTTGAATAACTTCCGGTGTAATTGAAATATTTCACCAAAATTATGCTTATCGTTATTAATCGTAATTCTACAGCCGATTTTAAAATAAAATTTAGTCCGAACAAAGCACTTTGGCCGCCATGTTGATTTGACACTTTTTCATAAAACTCAAAACGGGGCTTTGGGGGAGAATGGGATTTGTTGGTGTATTTGTTGGTGGATTTGTCATGGCGACAAAAATGTTGCGAATGGATTTTTGACTTTTGCTTTTTTGCAACTTCCGGTCGAATTTTTTCAATTTTTGAAGGCTTGTATCTCGTGACTTTGGCCTTTAGATGATACTTTGAAATATGACCTCCGACATCTACTTCCGGTGTTAGAGCTGTCCGAAAATATCCAAATTCGCAACTTTGTATTGCTTCTACAGGTGACCTAATTAACCTAGAGAGTTTGCGCATTTTTGCATATTCTGAATGTGCTTTATAAGCTCTTTTGAAGGATATATTACAACGTATTGTAATGCAAAATTTGAATTTTTTTTTAAATTTTGCAATTTAGGAAACCTTAACCCGATTTTTTGAATATATTGACATTAATCTCATGATCTTTTAAATTTGGAGGCTTTAGATTTGGAACAAAATTAAACATACCCCATATAAATGTATCCATCAAAATTGACGTGGGCGTGGCACATCCGGGTTAAAGGGCCATTCTGCTTTTTTGAAAAAAGTTTCCATTGTCAAAAAAATCGCAAATGCTACCTGAGAGTATTTTTAAAGTATACTGATTGTATCTCTGTACCTTCTTGATCAAACTGAATTTGGTTTTAAAGGGTTAATTACAAACAGGGAGTACTTATTGTTAATTAAGCAATTTGACCTAGTTTTGGTGTTTGCCCTTTAAATGGCTCAATATTTCTAGCTGAAACCTTTTAAGTACACAAGAGGGACATTTCTGTACAATTAGGCGTTTATTTTACTCAAATCCGTTCAGTAGTTTCCTATCAGCGTCCAAAAAACATAACACATTTAAAAACCTTACGTAAGGTTTTTAAAAATTTTAGTATGTTTTTAGCGTTTAAAAATTAACGGCTGGATTTTTTTAGTTAAAACTCTCAGATACATTAAAGGGCACATAGTTACAGATTTTGGTGTAAAGTTTTCACAAATTTGAGCAAAAAAAAATTTTGACCTAACAAAATTTCAGACTGTCCCTTTAAATTTTCATTTTGTTTACATTTTGTTGTCTGGAAAAAAAGATATATACTAGAGCCGTACCAAAACGGCGCTGGGCAGTGCGTCATCCTGGAAATATTTCATAAATCATAAATTATTAACCAAATGGTTATAAAAATATGAACATTAGAAAAGTTAAATCTTGTGAGTTTATATTAAGAAGTGTTCAGTAACTGTTTGTGGTCTGAATGAAGTATTGCGTCTTGTAGTAGTGAATATGGCGACCAGTGGTGTATGACTTTATATATTTGGCGAAATTACAGCATGATAGCTTTAATCAATATTTTCAATTAGAATAGTAGTTGTTTTGACAACAATTGTATGTGTTAGGGCGACGTTTTGTTTATCTTTAGCTTAGTATCACCAAAACTGAAGCCAATATCAAGTTGAGAGGAGAGCACTATCTTTTAACTATTTAGAAAACAAACATTTTATTTTAGTTCATTTTTAGAAGCCGAAAACGCCAAAATTGGTTGTGATTTAGAGATTGTGAAAATAGATTTGAGTTTGCAATCAAAATATTTATCTACCCACAAGTTTTCAGAACATTCAAATATAATTTGAAAAAACACACACTGTTACAATGGAACTTTGCACAATATTTTCACATTTTAAATCTCGTAATTTAAATTAAAACATAAAGTGTTATATATCATTAAAAAGAATAGATTGGGCACAATAACAATATATCAGAATTTTTGACATATGAAAGTTGTGTCACATGACAAAGCTGTTTAAAGTTAAAAATTGCAAATTTTAAATGGCCATAGAACCGGAAGTAAACATCGGACAACGGAAATGGACATATCAGTAAATAGATCTGGCCAAGGGCAATAACCTTTGTTCAGGGCACAAGGTCAAAAAAGTTCAAGGTCACCAATTGTTTGAAATTTTGGCAATTACATTAAAAAAATATACCAGAAATAACAAGAAAGCAGCATCTTATATCAAATTCGAACACATACTTTTTGGGGCAATCGATTAAGCTGTCCAAAATTACTACAGTTACGAATTCCGCTCATAACTTCGAGGCCCCATTTTGAATTTTACAAAAGTTGGTCATATCAATATGGCGGCCGATCTTTTACATCTGGGTCAAATTTCATTGATTGATTATTTATATAGCACCATTTCAAATATTGCAAACAAAAAAATTCAAATAATTTCAAAATTCCAGAAGTTAGATTTTAAATTTAAAAAGCGAATAACGTCAAAACCGGAAGTGTTATCGAAATTTTGAAAACAGATTTGAGTTTGCAATCAAAATTTCTATCTATCTGTAAGTTTTCGGGACGGTCAAAATAAAATTCGAAAAAAACACGCACAGTTACAATGAAACTTTGCACAGAATTTTCAAATTTTAAATCGCACAATTTTCATTAAAACATAAAGTGTTATATATCACTGGAAAGAGTAAATTAAGCACACTAAGAATATATAAGAGTTTGTGACGTATGTTAGTTGGGTCACGTGACAGAGCTGTTTAAAGTTAAAAATCGTAAATTTCAAATGGATATAGAACCGGAAGTAAACATCGGACAACGAAATTGATATTTCATTGGATAGATCTAGTCAAAGGCAATAACCTTTGTTTAGGTTGCAAGGTCTTAAAAGGTCAAGGTCACGAGTTACAAGTCTTTGAAATTTTGTCAATTACTTTAAACTTTATACCGGAAATAACAAAAAGCCATTATATAAAAATCAAAAATCTAATAACGTACTTTTTTTGGCAATCGACTGGGCTAACCTAAAATACTACAATTACGAATTCCGCTCATAACCCTGAGGCCCCATTTTGAGTTTTACAAAAGTTGGTCATATCGATATGGCGGTTTATTTGTTACTTCCAGGTCAAATTTTTTTAATTCATTGTTTTTGAATTGTCATTTCAATCATATTTCAGAAAAAAAATTCACATATTTTCAAAATTCCGGAAGTTGAAATCTTAAAATTTAACAGCCATTTCCGTCAAAACCGGAAGTGATATCGAAATTTTGAAATTAGCATTATGTTCACAATCGAATTGCCTATATGCATTTTTATTTTCAGATTCATCGAATTAAAATTGTAGAATTTGAAATTTTTTTATAATTAAAACTAAAAAAAGTTATCGATAAAGGTAAAATTTTGAATTGCTTGAAGAAGCCGTATTGTAGACATTAGTTTACAGAAGTAACCTAAAAAAATCCGAGTCAAATCGGATGAAAAATAGAGACGTGAAATGGAAAATTCTAAAATACGCCTTTTTGTCCTACGTCATTTCCGGTTAGACAAAAATGCATCAAATAACATTTAAAAAATTTAGTTTTTCGAGAAAAGTAGGCAAATCGCATCAGTGCATATGTGACATTAGCAGTTTTGAAGAAAAAAAAAGATAGTGGACCACGGCCATATACGCCTAACGAAAAATTTAATCGGGATAAAATTAAACTTTCTCAAACCTTTCGATTTAGGTCCAATAACTTCCATTCTAAGTTTCATCAAAATCGGTTGAAAACTAAGAGAGTAATAGCATATTTAAGATTTGGGGCAAGGGCAATAACTCTGCTTCTAACGATCGAAAATAGCTCAAATTCGAACTTGATCTTCGTTTCATGAATATGTATACACATATCAAATTTCATTTGATTCTGTCAAAAACTCTAGTTTTTAGAGCGTTTACAAGCAAATGTTGACTGACAGACCGACAGATTTGTGGCAAGGGCAATAACTCTGTTTCTAACGATCGAAAATAGCTCAAATTCGAACTTGATCTTCGTTTTATGAAGATGTATACACATATCAAATTTCATTTGATTCCGTCAAAAACTCTAGTTTTTAGAGCGTTTACGAGCAAATGTTGACGGACGGACGGACCGACGGACGGACCGACGGACGGACGGACTTAAGGGGTGCCGACAATATACGTCCTCATAGAGAGATGAGGGCGTATAAAAAACTAGAGCCGTACCAAAACGGCGCTGGGCAGTGCGTCATCCTGGAAATCTTTCATAAATCACAAGGCGCTAAGCAAATGGTTACGAAAATATTAATATTAAAGAAGTTAGAAACATTTTTTCTAGTCTAGTTACAGCATGATAGCTTTAATAAAGATTACCAATAAAAATAGTAGTTCTCTCCCTTCAACTGTTTTGACGATAATTGTTAGCGTTATTTAATATAATGTGTTAGCGTTTTGGTGATGTTTTTTACTTCTTTCGTTTAGTATCGCCAAAACTCAAGTTAATTACAGGTTGAAGGGAGAGCACTATCATTTAACCATTTAGACAACAAACATATTATTTTAGGTAATTAGCCAATAACGTCAAAACCGGTAGTAATATCGAAATTTTGAAAATAGATTTGAGTTCATAATCAAAATGCTTAGCTACCCACAAGTTTTCAGAACATTCAAATAAAATTTGAAAAAACACGCACAGTGGCAATAGAACTTTGCACAAAACTTCCAAATATTATATCGCGCAATTTTCTTTAAAACATAAAGTGTTATATATCATTAAAAAGAATATATTAGGCACAATAAGAATATATAATGATTTGTGACGTATGAAAGTTAAGTCATGTGACAGAGCTATTTAAAGTTAAAAATCGCAAATTTCAAATGGCCATAGAACCAGAAGTAAACATCGGACAACTAAAATTGATACATCAGTACATAGATCTGGTCAAGGGCAATAACCTTTGTTCAGGTCACAAGATAAGAAAGTTCAAGGTCACGAGTTACAATTCTTTGAAATTTTGGCTATTACATTAAATACAATATACCGGAAATAACAAAAAAGCAGCATCGAATATCAAAATCGAATCACGTACTTTTTGGGGCAATCGACTAAGCTCTCCAAAAATATTACAGTTACGAATTCCGCTCATAACACCGAGGCCCCATTTTGAGTTTTACAATAGTTAGTCATATAAATATGGCGGCCGATCTATTACAATTGGGTCAAATTTCATTGATTGATTGTTTATATAGCATCATTTCAAATATATTGCAAAAAAAAAAATCATATATCTTCAAAATTCCGGAAGTTAGATTTTAGATTTAAAAAGCGAATAACGTCAAAACCGGAAGTGTTATCGAAATTTTGAAAACAGATTTGAGTTTGCAATCAAAATGTCTATCTACCTGTAAGTTTTCAGGACGGTCAAAATAAAACTTGAAAAAAACACGCACAGTTACAATGAAACTTTGCACAAAATTTTCAAATTTTAAATCGCGCAATTTTCATTCAAACATAAAGTGTTATATATCACTGGAAAGAGTAAAATAAGCACACTAATAATATATAAGAATTTGTGACGTATGTTATTTGGGTCACGTGACAGAGCTGTTTAAAGTTGAAAATCGCAAATTTCACATGGCAATAGAACCGGAAGTAAACATCGGACAACAAAAATGGATATGTCATTGGATAGATCTAGTCAAGGGCAATAACCTTTGTTCGGGTTACAAGGTCATAAAAGGTCAAGGTCATGAGTTACTAGTCTTTGAAATTTTGGCAATTACTTTAAACGTTATACCGGAAATAACAAAAAGGCAGTATTAAAAATCAAAATTCTAATCACGTACTTTTTTTGGCAATCGACTGGGCTGTCCTAAAATACTATTATTACGAATTCCGCTCATAACCCTGAGGCCCCATTTTGAGTTTTACAAAAGTTGGTCATATCAATATGGCGGCTTATTTGTTACTTCCGGGTCATTTTTTTTTAATTTATTGTTTTTGAATTGTCATTTCAATCATATTTCCGAATTTCTTTTTTACATATCTTCAAAATTCCGGAAGTTGAAATTTTAACTTTAAGAGCCATTTACGTCAAAACCGGAAGTGATATCGAAATTTTGAAACTTGCATTTTGTTCACAATCCAAATGCCTATATGCCTGTATATTTTCAGATTCATCGAAAAAAAATTGTAGAAGTTGAAAAGAATTTATAATCAAAACTAAAAAAAATTTATAATCAAAACTAAAAAAAGTTAGGGACAAAAGTAAAAAAATTCAATTTCTTGAAGAAGCCGTATTGTAGATATTGGTTTATAGAAGTAACCTAAAAAAAATCCGAGTAAAATCGGATGAAAAATAGAACCGTGAAATGGAAATTACTAAAATACAATTTTGTGCCCTACGTCATTTCTGGTTGGACAAAAATGCATCAAATTACATTTAAAAAATTTAGTTTTTCGAGTACATAAGAGAAATTGCATCAATGCATATGTGGCTTTTACAGTTTTGGCTGGGCGCTCTGACCAGAATTTGAAGAAAAAAGAAAAAAAAAAAAAAAAAAAAAAAACATTCTGAAAACAAAGCAGTGCGTTCGAAATCGAACGCACTGCAAAAATAGAATCGTGAGACGATACTGGGCAGTGCGCATCCGGTTTCGTCCATGGGTTAAAAATGGCGTTTTCAATCCATACTGCGAAATTTACAGAACATAAAAATCGGCATATAAATTGTTTATATTCGGGAGTGAAAAGTAGAATAACCAGTTCACGTTCGGTAGTGAAAAGTCATCTGATTAAAAAGTAGTTGTTTCTATTAATGTACATTTTTATACATCATTGGAATTAGAATAGTTAAAGAATATTTATTAATATTTTTCATATGCATTATCATACATATGAAGGAAATGTCTGCTCTTATTTTCGATTTCCAACTGTCGAGGGTTTTTTAACGTGCACAGCCAATAGAGCACGGGACCTTGGTTTATTGTCCCATCCGAACGACTAGGCGCTTTTACCATGTCCGCCCATCCGACATGCATCATTGAAAGGGTGAAACCGGGTTGAAATATCCGCAGGCATCATCTCGACCCATGTCGGGATTGAACCCTGGACCTTCAGCTAAGTGAGCAAGCGTCTAACTCACTGTGCCACCGCGGCTCCCTACATATGATAGAGCCCATTCTTAATATGATATATAAATGACATCAGAATACTGAGTGCTAACCTCCATTCAAGTAAGTTTGCCGCACAGCTCGTAAATTATCATTTTTAACATATACTTGGTAAAAATTCTATAATATTATTTTTTTAGAAAACATTTAAATGGTCAACGTTTTTAGACAGTCAATTTCAAAACTTGTTTTTTAATAAATGACAGAACCAGATTTTTAGAACGGATTTTCTTCTTTTGGCATTGGATCGTTATCTACTTCTTTTAGACTTTTTGTTTATCATTTTTAGTACATAATTTAAAACGTTAAAAATACAAGTTACAATGTAAGAAAGTCATGTTAAGCATGAGAGTGCAATTGTCAGTTGAAGGGAGAAAACTGCATTTAAACATTTTAAAAACATTGACCAGTGAGAAGCGTTAAAAGAAACAATATGGGAAATTCTAGATGTTGTTTTACTGACTATGATTCGTATGATGAGCTGAGGGAATGATACGTTGTAATACATCAACGTAGACTCTCACATGTCAGATATAGTATCAAAGTATGATCCTATCGAGGTGTGTAACACCTATTTGAAGATTTCAGACTAAGAATACTTCCTGGTCATTTGAACTAATAGATTAAGAAATATGAGCCTTGAAAATTTCAGTCTATACTGAAATTCTTGTTCCAGAAATATAAAGAAATCGAAATCAAAAAATCAGTTGGCACAAGGTTGTTGGCCATGGACTAAGGATTTCATAGACACCGATATTATGCAAATCAGATTATCCCCTGAGGTCCCATTTTGAGTTTTATAAAAATAAGTCACAACAACATGGCACCTGACATAGTACTTCCGGGTCGGATTTATCATTTATATCTTTTCTGATGACCATTTCTAACATGATGCAAAAAGAAACTTTCAAATAATTTGGGAACTTCAGAAGTTAGAATTTCAAGTTTACAAACAAATGACGTCAAAACCGGAAGTGATATCAAAATTTCAGAAATATTGTTTTGTTCATTATCAAATTGTTTATCTACTTGTAAGTTTTCAGATCGATCAAAATCAAATTTCCAAAAAACACGCACAGTTACAATGAAAATTAGCACAAAATTTGCAAGTTTTAAAAAGCGCAATTTTGATTCAAATATTTTGTGTTATATATCATTTGAAAGAGCAGATTTAGCGTAGTAAATATGTCTAAAAATGTGTGACGTATGTTTATGAGGTCACGTGACAAAGCTCTTTAAAGTTAAAAATTACAATTTTCAAATGGCGATAAAACCGGAAGTTAACATCAGAAATCGGAAATGAATGTATCATTTGATAGATCTCGTTAAGGGAAATAACTTTTGTACAGGTCAAAGGGTCATCAAAGGTCAAGATCACTAGATATGAGCCTTGAAAGTTTCGGTCATTACTGAAATTTTTTGTCCGGAAATAGAAAAAAGTCTAAATTGAAATTCAAAAATCCGCTGTCATAAGGTTGGTGGCAATCGACTAAGGATTTAATAGACACCAAAATTGTGCAAATCCGATTATCCCCTGAGGCCCCATTTTGAGTTTTATAAAAATTACTCACAACAACATGGCGCCTGATATATTACTTCCGGGTCAAATTTTATCATAAATATCTTTCATAATGACAATTTCTAACATAATGCATAAAGAAATTTTCAAATATCTTCAAAACTCCTGAAGTTGAAATTTGAAGTTTAGAAGCAAATGACGTCAAAACCGGAAGTGATATCAAAATTTTGAAAACATGGTTTTGTTCGCAATAACAATGTCTATATGCCTAGAAGTTTTCATAGCGATCGAAATAAAACTGTGGAAGTTGAAAATAAACGTGAAAAAAAAGTTTCAAAATTCAGGGTCAAAAGTAACAAATAAGTTTTTAAGTGGTTTTCGTGTAGAAAAGACACAACGGAAATAAACAAAAAAATATCCATCAAAATCGGTTGAAAATTGTACGTAAAAATGATAAAAAACCGAAAATACACGTTTTGTCATACCTCATTTCCGGTTGGACAAAACTGCGTCATTTAACTTCTAAGCCACAATGAGCAGCAGTTTATCGTTGGAAATTGTGTCAGTTTGAGCGTGACAAGCTCCCTTCATACCGAAATAGCGAGACCAGAAAACGAAAAAAAAAAAAACTAGATCCATAGGCTTTGCATGGTTCTGAGCAGTGCGTAACAGTTTTGGAATTACTTAAAAACTGTTTTTAAAAGGGTCTGTATTGGTATTATTTCTAGACAAAGAACGCTACCACAACTAGCGAAACCTTGGATGTTACTTGTAAAGTCAAAAATCGCAAATTTGAATTGCTTACAAAACCGGAAGTATACATCGGACAACAAATATGAATACATAGTCGGATAGATCAAATTGAGAGCAAAAACTATTGTTCAATGTCACGAGATATGAACCTTGAAAGTTTTGGTAATTACTGAAAATAATAAAACGGAAATGCAAGAAAGGCAAAACGGAAGATCAAAAATCGATTAACAATGCTTTGAATGCAATCGACTGTAGTTTCCAAAAATATTAAAGTTACGAATTCCGCTCATAACCCTGAGGCCCCATTTTGAGTTTTACAAAAGTTAGTCATATCAATATGGCGGCTGATTTGTTACTTCCGGGTTAAATTTTTTTATTTCAAATTGTTGATATACCATAATGTAAAATATTGCAAAAAACAAATTTCAAATATATTCAAAATTCCGGAAGTTGAAATTTCAAATTTACAAGCTAATTACGTCAAAACCGGAAATGGTATCAATTTTTCGAAAACAGATTGTGGATTGCAATCGAAATATTTTTCCATCTGTAAATTTTCAGATCGATTGAAATAAAATTTGAAAAAAAAACACGCACAGTTACAATGGAAATTTGCACAAAATGTTCAAATTTTAAATCGTGCAATTTTAATTTAAGTGTATATTGTCGTACATCATTGGAAAGAGCAAATTACGCATAATATGATTGTTAAATCATTTTTGACGTATTTACGCTAGGTCACGTGACAGTCAAAAATCACAAATTTCAATTGCCTATTAAGCCGGAAGTATACACCGGATCACAAACATGAATACATCATTGGATAGATTTCACCAAGGGCAATAACTTTCGTGCTGGTCACAAGGTCACCAAAGGTCAAGGTCAAAAGATATGGGCCTTGAAAGTTTTAGTAATTGCATAAAAAAAATAAAACGAAAATAAAAAAAAAGAATTTAAATAAAAATTCAAAAATCGGCGTCTAGACTTTTTTAGCAATTGATTGTAGTTTCCAAAAATACTAAAGTTACGGATTCCGCTCATAACCCTGAGGCCCCATTTTTAATTTTATAAAAGTTACTCATATCAAAATGGTGGATTATCTGTTACTTCCGGGTCGGATTTTTCTATTTCAAATTGTTATAACAAATTGTAACACAATGCAAAAAACATATTTGAAATATCTTCAAAATTCCGGAAGTTGAAATTTTAAATTTACAAGCTAATAACGTCAAAACCGGAAGTGGTATCAAAATTTTGCAAACGGCATTTTGTTTAGAATCAAAATGTCTATAGACCTGCAAATTTGCAGATCGATCGAAATAAAATTGTAGAAGTTGAAAAAAACGCAAAAATTAAAATTAAGAAAATAGTCAACTAAAATCCAAAATTTGAGAAGTTTAAAAGCTTTATTTAGTAGCGAACATTTATAGAAAACAGTTCAAAACAGTTTGATAAAAATCGGATCAAAAATAGAGCTGTGTGATTCAAAAAACTAAAATTGTGTTTTTTGTTCTACCTCATTTCCGGTTTGTCAAAATGGCACCAATTTATATTTAACAGTTCATGGTCAACAATTTATCGTAGGGAATTGAACAAATCTGTATGTGGCATGTTGACTTCTTACTAAAATAGCGAGTGTAAAATTCGAAAAAAAAATAGCCGTTTGCAAAACAATGCAGTGCGTTCGATTATTGCAGTGCGTTCGATTTCGAACGCACTGCTTTGTTTTCATAATTGCAGTGCGTTCGATTTCGAACGCACTGCTTTGTTTTCAGAATGTTTTTTTTTTTTTTTTTTTTTTTTTCTTCGAATTCTGGTCAGAGTTCACAGCCAAAACTGCAAATGCCACATATACACTGATATGATTTCTTTTCTGTACTCGAAAAACTAAATTTTTTAAATGTAATTTGACGCATTTTTATCCAACCGGAAATGACGTAGGATACAGAAGTGTATTTTAGAATTTTCGATTTTCCTACTCTATTTTAAATTCAATTCTAATCGGATTTTTTGTGTTTAATTGCAAAAACCAAAAGCTACAATTCGGCTTCTTGAAGACATTACAAATTTTGAATTTTGAAGCTAACTTTTTTGGTTTGAAATTTATGAATTTTTTAACTTCTACAATTTTATTTCGATCAATCTGAAAATAAACAAACATATATACCTTTTGATTATTAAAAAAATACAATTTTCAGAATTTCGATATCACTTCCGGTTTTGACGTTATTGGCTCGTAAAGTTAAAATTTCAACTTCCGGAATTGTAAAGTTATTTGAATTTTTTTTTCAGCAATACGATTCAAATGATAATGCAAAAACAACAAATTAAAAAATTTTGACCCGGAAGTAACAGATAAGCCGCCATATTGATATGAGCAACTTTTGTAAAACTCAAAATGGGGCCTCAGGGTTATCGGCGGAATTCATTTTTATAGTATTTTTGGACAGCTCAGTCGACTGCCACTAAAAATACGCAAATCGATTTTTGATGTTTGATTTTGCTTTTTGCTCATTTCCGGTATAACGTTTTAAGAAAGTGCCAAAATTTCAAAGACTTGTAACTCGTGACCTTGACCTTTTTTGACCTTGTGACCTGAACAAAAGTTATTGCCCTTGACTAGATCTATCAAATGATATATCCCTTTCGGTTGTCCGATATTTACTTCCGGTTCTATTGTCATTTGAAATGTGATATTTTCAACTTTAAACAGCTCTGTCACGTGACCTTATTTACATACGTCACAAATTCTTATATATTCTTAATGTGCCTAATGTACTCTTTCCAGAGATATATAATACTCTATATGTTTATTGAAATTGCGCGATTTAAAATTTAAAAATTTTGTTCAAAGTTCCATTGTAACTGTGCGTGTTTTTTTCAAATTTTATTTTGAGCGTTCTTAAAAGTTACAGCTAGATAGACAAACTCAAATCTGTTTTCAAATTTTCGATATCAATTCCGGTTTTGACGTTATTCACTTTTTAAATTTAAATTTCAACTTCCGGAATTTTGAAGATATTTGAAAATTTTTGACGGCAATATATTAGAAATGATGTAATAGAGACAATTAATTAATAAAATCTGACCCGGATGTAATAAATCAGCCGCCATATTGATATGACCAACTCTTGTAAAACTCAAAATCGGGCCTCAGGGATATGAGCGATTTTCGTGATTGTAGTATTTTTGGACAGCTCAGTCGATTGTCATAAAAAATACGCTATTTGATTTTTGATATTCGATATTGCTTTCTTGTTATTTCTCAGTATAATGTTTTAAGTAATTTCCAAAATTTCAAAGACTTGACTTTGACTTTTTTTACCTTGTGACCTGAAGAAAGGTTATTGTCCTTGATTAGATCTATCCAATGGTATGTACAATTTGTTCAATGTTTACTTCCTGTTCTATTGTCATTTGAAAATTGCGATTTTTAACTTTAAACGCATACATTTATCGTCAAAACAGTTGAAGGGAAAGAACTACTATTTTAATTGTAAATCTTTATTAAAGCTATCATGCTGTAATTAAACTAGAAATGTTGATAAAAAATAAGTAAAACCATCCGACACTAATCGACATATTTACTACTTTTAGTCTCCATACCGAAGAAATATGGCCGCCACCGACCCATTATAAAGTCGTGTAAGCCACGTCATTCAGTCAATTGATATACAAACATCGAACTGTCAACATCAGTAATAAGCGGTCACTATTATTCTTATCAAGCCAACCCTGAAACTAGCAAAGTAGAAATTTTACTATAGTCGAAAACTAACCAATCGTCACTCTTTTAAGCATTCAGACCACAAACAGTTATTTTAATTCCTTAAAATAAGAAAATCTCTCTAGATATAACTTTTCTAATGTTCATAACCATTTGCCTTAGACTTAGTGCCTCATGATTTATGAAAGATTTCAAGGACGACGCACTGCCCAGCGCCGTTTTGGTACGGCTCTAGTTTTTTTTTTTTTTCGAATTTTACACTCGCTATTTTAGTAAGAAGGCAACATGCCACATACAGATTTGTTCAATTCCCTACGATAAATTGTTGACCATGAACTTTTAAATATAAATTGGTGCCATTTTGACAAACCGGAAATGAGGTAGAACAAAAAACACAATTTTGGTTTTTTGAATCTCGCGTCTCTATTTTTGATCCAATTTTTATTAAACTGTTTTGAACTGTTTTCTATAACTGTGCGCTACTAAATAAAGGTTTTAAACTTCTCCAATTTTGACTTTTAGTTGGTTATTTTCTCAATTTTAATTTTTGCGTTTTTTTCAACTTCTACAATTTTATTTCGTTCGATCTGCAAATTTGCAGGTGTATAGACATTTTGATTCTAAACAAAATGCAGTTTTCAAAAGTTTGATACCACTTCCGGTTTTTACGTAATTAGCTTGTAAATTTAAATTTTCAACTTCCGGAAATTTGAAGATATTTCAAATTTGTTTTTTTCATTGTGTTATAATTTGTTATAACAACAATTTGAAATAAAAAAATCCGACCCGGAAGTAACAAATCATCCGCCATTTTGATATGAGTAACTTTTATAAAATTAAAAATGGGGCCTCAGGGTTATGAGCGGCATCCGTAACTTTAATATTTTTGGAAACTACAATAGATTGCTAAAAAAGTCTAGCCGCCGATTTTTGAATTTTGATTTCAATTTTTTTTATATTTCCGTTTTGATTTTTTATGCAATTACTAAAATTTTCAAGGCTCATATCTTTTGACCTTGACCTTTGGTGACCTTGGTACCTGAACAAAAGTTATTGCCCTTGATGAAATCTATCCAATGATGTATTCATGTTTGTGATCCGATGTATACTTCCGGTTTTATAGGCAATTGAAATTTGTGATTTTTTACTTTAAACAGCCCTGTCACGTGACCTAGCGTAAATACGTCAAAAATGATTTAACAATCATATTATGCGTAATTTGCTCTTTCCAATGATGTACGACAATATACACTTAAATTAAAATTGCACGATTTAAAATTTGAACACTTTGTGCAAATTTTCATTGTAACTGTGCGTGTTTTTTTCAAATTTTATTTCAATCGATCTGAAAATTTACAGATGGAAAGATATTTTTATTGCAATCCAAAATCTGTTTTCGAAAAATTGATACCACTTCCGGTTTTGGCGTAATTAGCTTGTAAATTTGAAATTTCAACTTCCGGAATTTTGAATATATTTGAAATTTGTTTTTTGCAATATTTAACATTATGGTATATCAACAATTTGAAATAAAAAAATTTAACCCGGAAGTTACAAATCGGCCGCCATAATGATATGACTAACTTTTGTAAAACTCAAAATGGGGCCTCAGGCTTATGAGCGGAATTCGTAACTTTGATATTTTTGGAAACTACAGTCGATTGCATTCAAAGTATTGTTGATCAATTTTTGTTCTTCTGTTTTGCCTTTCTTGCATTTCCGTTTTATTTTTTTCAGTAATTACCAAAACTTTCAAGACTCATACCTCGTGACCTTGACCTTTGGTGACATTGTGACCTGAACAAAAGTTTTTGCCGACCATGTATTCATATTTGTTGACCGATGTATACTTCCGGTTTTGTAAGCAATCCAAATTTGAGATTTTTGACTTTACAATTAACATCCAAGGTTTCGCTAGTTGTGGTAGCTTTCTTTGTCTAGAAATAATACCAATACAGACCCTTTTAAAAACAGTTTTTAAGTAATTCCAAAACTGTTACGCACTGCTCAGAACCATGCAAAGCCTATGGATCTAGTGTTTTTTTTTTTTTTTTTTCTTCAAATACTGGTCAGAGCACCCAGCAAAAACTGCTAATGTCACACATGCACTGATGCGATTTGCTTTTTTTTCTCGAAAAACTAAATTTTTTAAATGTTATTTGATGCATTTTTGTCTAACCGGAAATGACGTAGGACAAAAAGTGTTTTTTTAGAATTTTCCATTTCACGGCTCTATTTTTTATCCGATTTGAATCGGATTTTTTTAGGTTACTTCTTTGAACTAATGTCTACAATACGGCTTCTTCAAGCAATTTAAAAATTTTATTTTGTCGATAACTTTTTTTAGTTTTAATTATAAAAATTTTTCAAATTCTACAATTTTAATTCGAAGAATCTGAAAATTAAAATGCACATAGGCAATTCGATTGTGAACATAATACTAATTTCAAAATTTCGATATCACTTCCGGTTTTGACGAAAATTTTTCAGATTTCAACTTCCGGAATTTCGAAGATATGTGAATTTCTTTTTTGGAAATATGATTGCAATGACAATTTGAGAACAATGAATGAAAAAAAATTGACCCGGAAGTTACAAATAAGCCGCCATATTGATATGACCAACTTTTGTAAAACTCAAAATGGGGCCTCAGGGTTATGAGCGGAATTCGTAATAGTAGTATTTTAGGACAGCCCAGTCGATTGCCAAAAAAAGTACGTTATTAGATTTTTGATTTTTAATACTGCCTTTTTGTTATTTCCGGTATAACGTTTAAAGTAATTGCTAAAATTTCAAAAACTTGTAACTCGTGACCTTGACCTTTTATGACCTTGCAACCTGAACAAAGGTTATTACCCTTGACTAGATCTATCCAATGAAATATCCATTTCCGTTGTCCGATGTTTACTTCCGGTTCTATTGCCATTTGAAATTTGCGATTTTTAACTTTAAACAGCTCTGTCACGTGACCCAACTAACATACGTCACAAACTCTTATATATTATTAGTGTGCTTATTTTACTCTTTCCAGTGATATATAACACTTTATGTTTGAATGACAATTGCGCGATTTAAAATTTGAAAATTCTGTGCAAAGTTTCATTGTAATTGTGCGTGTTTTTTTTCAAATTTTATTTTGACCGTCCTGAAAACTTACAGGTAGATAGACATTTTGATTGCTAACCCAAGTCTGTTTTCAAAATTTCGATAACACTTCCGGTTTTGACGTTATTCGCTTTTTAAATCTAAAATCTAACTTCCGGAATTTTGAAGTTATATGATTATTTTTGTTTGCAATATATTTGAAATGATGCTATATAAACAATCAATCAATGAAATTTGACCCAGTTGTAATAGATCGGCTGCCATATTTATATGACTAACTTGTGTAAAACTCAAAATGGGGCCTCGGGGTTATGAGCGGAATTCGTAATTGTAGTATTTTTAGACAGCTTAGTCGATTGCCCCAAAGAGTACGTGATTCGATTTTGATATTCGATGTTGCTTTTTTGCTATTTCCGGTATATTGTATTTAATGTAATTGCCAAAATTTCAAAGAATTGTAACCCGTGACCTTGAACTTTTTTACCATGTGACCTGAACAAAGGCTATTGCCCTTGACCAGATCTATGTACTGATGTATCCATTTTAGTTGTCCGATGTTAACTTCCGGTTCTATGGCCATTTGAAATTTGCGATTTTTAACATTAAATAGCTCTGTCACGTGACCTAACTTTCATACGTCACAAATTTGTATACATTCTTATTGTGCCTAATCTATTCTTTTTAATGATATATAACACTTTATGTTTTAAAGAAAATTGCGCGATATAATATTTGGAAGTTTTGTGCAAAGTTCTATTGTCACTGAGCGTGTTTTTTCAAATTTTATTAGAATGTTCTGAAAACTTGTGAGTAGCTAAGCATTTGGATTGCGAACTCAAATCTATTTTCAAAATTTCGATATTACTACTGGTTTTGACGTTATTGGCTAATAAACTAAAATAATATGTGTGTTGTCTAGATGGTTAAATGATAGTGCTCTCCCTTCAACCTGTAATTAACTTGAGTTTTGGCGATACTAAACCAAAGAAGTAAAAAACATCGCCAAAACGCTAACACATTTGATTAAATAACGCTAACAATTATCGTCAAAACAGTTGAAGGGAGAGAACTACTATTTTTATTGTTAATCTTTATTAAAGCTATCATGTTGTAATTAGAATAGAAAAAATGTTTCTAACTTTTTTTATATTAATATTTTTATAACCATTTGCTAAGTGCCTTGTGATTTATGAAAGATTCCAGGATGACGCACTGCCCAGCGCCGTTTTGGTACGGCTCTAGTTTTGTTTATTTCCGTTGTGGATTTCTACACGATAACCACTTAAAAACTTATAATTTTTTACTTTTGACCTTGAATTTTGAAACTCTTTTTTTCACGTTTTTTTCAACTTCCACAGTTTTATTTCGATCGCTATGAAAACTTCTAGACATATAGACATTGTTATTGCGAACAAAACCGTGTTTTCAAAATTTTGATATCACTTCCGGTTTTGACGTCATTTGCTTGTAAACTTCAAATTTCAACTTCCGGAGTTTTGAAGATATTTGAAAATTTCTTTTTGCATTATGTTAGAAACTGACATCATGAAAGTTATTTATGATAAAATTTGACCCGGAAGTAATATGTCAGGCGCCAGGTTGTTGTGAGTAATTTTTATAAAACTCAAAATGGGGCCTCAGGGGATAATCGGATTTGCACAATTTTGGTGTCTATGAAATCCTTAATCGATTGCCACCAACCTTATGACAGCGGATTTTTGAATTTCGATTTAGACTTTTTTCTATTTCCGGACAAAGAATTTCAGTAATGACCGAAACTTTCAAGGCTCATATCTAGTGACCTTGATCTTTGATGACCTTTTGACCTGTACAAAAGTTATTGCCCTTAACGAGATCTATCAAATGATATATTCACTTCCGATTTCTGATGTTAACTTCCGGTTTTATGGCCATTTGAAAATTGTAATTTTTAACTTTAAAGAGCTTTGTCACGTGATCTAATAAACATACGTCACAAATTTTTAGACATATTTACTATGCTAAATCTGCTCTTTCAAATGATATATAACACAAAATATTTGAATCAAATTTGCGCTTTTTAAAACTTGCAAATTTTGTGCCAATTTTCATTGTTACTGTGCGTGTTTTTTGGAAATTTGATTTTGATCGATCTGAAAACTTACAAGTAGATAAACAATTTGATAATGAACAAAACAATATTTCTGAAATTTTGATATCACTTCCGGTTTTGACGTCATTTGTTTGTAAACTTGAAATTCTAACTTCTGGAGTGCCCGAATTATTTGAAAGTTTCTTTTTGCATCATGTTAGAAATGGTCATCAGAAAAGATATAAATGATAAAATCCAACCCGGAAGTACTATGTCAGGTGCCATGTTGTTGTGACCAATTTTTATAAAACTCAAAATGGGACCTCAGGGGATAATTTAATTTACATTATATCGGTGTCTATGAAATCTTTAGTCGATGGCCAACTACCTTGTGGCAACTGATTTTTTAATTTCGATTTCTTTATTTTTCTGGAAAAAGAATTTTATTTTAGACTGAAACTTTCAAGGCTCATATTTTTAAACCTATTGGTTCAAATGACCAGGAAGTACTATTAGCCTGCATTCTTCAAATAAGTGTAACACACCTCGAGAGGATCATTTTTTGTTACTATATCTGACAATATGTGAGAGTCTACGCTGTAGTATTACAAGGTAACATTCCCTCAGCACATCATACGATTCGTGATCAGTTTACCTTAATCTAGAAAAGTTACAATTTACCATAGTGTTTCTTTTAACGCTTCTCACTGGTCAGAGTAGTATTTTAAAATGTTCAAATGCAGTTTTCTCCCTTCAACTGAAAAAAGTTTGTTGTCTGTATGTTTAAATGCAGTTCTCTCCCTCCAACTGAAAATTGCACCACCAAGCTTAACATGACTTTCTTACATTGTAACTTGCATTTTTAACGTTTTAAATTATGTACTAAAAAGATAAACAAAAAGTCTAAAAGAAGTAGATAACGATCCAATGCCAAAAGAAGAAAATTCTTTCTAAAAACCTTGTTCTGTCATTTATTAAAAAACAAGTTTTAAAATTGCATGTCTAAAAACGTTGACCATAAAAATGTTTTCTAAAAAAATAATAATATAGAATTTTGGCTATGTTAGAAACAAGATGATAATCTAATAGTTGTGCTGCGAACTTTTATGTATGGAGGTTAGCACTCAGTATTCTGATGTCATTTATATATCATATCAAGAATTGGCTCTATCACATGTAGGAAACCGCGGTGGCACAGTGAGTTAGACGCTTGTTCTCTGAGCTAAAGGTCCAGGGTTCAATCCCGGCATGGGTCGAGATGATGCCTTCGGATTTTTCAACCCGGTTTCACCCTCTCAATGATGCATTTCGGAGGGGCTGACATGGAAAAAGCGCCTAGTTGTTCGGATGGGACAATAAACCAAGGTCCGGTGCGCTATTGGCTATGCACGTGACAATCCCCTCGACAGTTGGAAATCGAAAATAAGAGTAGGCTAATACCGCTGTCCTGGCAAAATTTCCCTCATTGCACACTGCATGGCGATTGTCCGTCCTCAGTCAGCACATATAGGTGCAGAAAAGTCGGACGTTAAACTCCATTCATTTCATTCATATGTATGATGATGCATATGAAAATTATTAATAAATATTCTTTTCTACTTCCAATGATATATAAAAATGTATAGACTGAAATTTTCAAGGCTCATATTTCTTAATCTATTAGTTCAAATGACCAGGAAGTATTCTTAGTCTGAAATCTTCAAATAGGTGTTACACACCTCGATAGGATCATACTTTGATACTATATCTGACATGTGAGAGTCTACGTTGATGTATTACAACGTATCATTCCCTCAGCTCATCATACGAATCATAGTCAGTAAAACAACATCTAGAATTTCCCATATTGTTTCTTTTAACGCTTCTCACTGGTCAATGTTTTTAAAATGTTTAAATGCAGTTTTCTCCCTTCAACTGACAATTGCACTCTCATGCTTAACATGACTTTCTTACATTGTAACTTGTATTTTTAACGTTTTAAATTATGTACTAAAAATGATAAACAAAAAGTCTAAAAGAAGTAGATAACGATCCAATGCCAAAAGAAGAAAATCCGTTCTAAAAATCTGGTTCTGTCATTTATTAAAAAACAAGTTTTGAAATTGACTGTCTAAAAACGTTGACCATTTAAATGTTTTCTAAAAAAATAATATTATAGAATTTTTACCAAGTATATGTTAAAAATGATAATTTACGAGCTGTGCGGCAAACTTACTTGAATGGAGGTTAGCACTCAGTATTCTGATGTCATTTATATATCATATTAAGAATGGGCTCTATCATATGTAGGGAGCCGCGGTGGCACAGTGAGTTAGACGCTTGCTCACTTAGCTGAAGGTCCAGGGTTCAATCCCGACATGGGTCGAGATGATGCCTGCGGATATTTCAACCCGGTTTCACCCTTTCAATGATGCATGTCGGATGGGCGGACATGGTAAAAGCGCCTAGTCGTTCGGATGGGACAATAAACCAAGGTCCCGTGCTCTATTGGCTGTGCACGTTAAAAACCCCTCGACAGTTGGAAATCGAAAATAAGAGCAGACATTTCCTTCATATGTATGATAATGCATATGAAAAATATTAATAAATATTCTTTAACTATTCTAATTCCAATGATGTATAAAAATGTACATTAATAAAAATAACAACGACTTTTTAATCAGATGACTTTTCACTACCGAACGTGAACTGGTTATTCTACTTTTCACTCCCGAATATAAACAATTGATATGCCGATTATGTTCTGTAAATTTCGCAGTATGGATTGAAAACGCCATTTTTCACCCATGGACAAAACCGGATGCGCACTGCCCAGTATCGTCTCACGATTCTAGTTAATAATTTTATTCCAGAAGTGTAAATTGGAATAATCTAAATACAGATATTTAGAGAAGCTGAGAATATACCCGTTTGATTTGTTCATTGAAGCGTTTGCAAATAAAAGTATTGCTGTTTATTTGTGTGTTTTGATTTCTCTCCAATTTTGTAGCATTGTAGTTGGACGGGTCCTTATATTTATAGATTGATAACAAACTCCCTTCATCCTGACAGATTATGGGATTTGTTACACCTGCACAGAAATTATTGCCCTTGATGAGATCTATCAACTGATAGCTTTATATTTGTTGTGCTTTGATAACTTCCGGATCTACAGTCATTTAAAAAATGCAATTTTTAACTTTAAACAGCTCTGTCACGTGATCTAATTTGCATACGACACAGATTCTTTCTCGGGCTTATTATGCTCGGTTTACTCTTTTCAATGATATAATACAATATATTTGAATGAAAATTGCGCATTTTGAAATTTTAAAATTGTGTAGGCCTACTGTCTTCCGACTTCTTGCAACTGTGTGATTTTCTTTTTCTCAATATAAGATAATGCACTAAAAACTATACAAAAATAATCTAAATGTAGTATATAAAGATACTTTTTTTGCCATAAGAAAAAGTTTCATTCTAAAAATCCAGTTTTGTAATTAATTAAAATGCTTTTTAAAGAAAATACTCTTTTTAACGTTGTATATAAACGTTGACAAGGGAAAAGTTTTCATAAGAAACATGAGGGTATATATTCTTGTAACAACTTAATATGAGAAGGTGTGCATTGCTGTAAACACACAAGTGCGCTGCACTCGCTCCTGTTAAACATGGTGTAAGTATTTTGACACGTGAGCTTAATTAATTATGTCTTTCCACTACCGAACATGAACTTGTTATCGCACTCTTCACTACCACTGAACATAAACAAGTTATTTGAATTTCGATTTAGAAATTTTTAAATTCCGGTTTAAAATTTTCAGTAATAGTCAAAACCTTTAAGGCTCATATCCTGTGACCTTGACCTTGATTGTCATTGTGACCTGAACAAAAGTTATTGTCCTTTATGAGATCTACCCAATGATGAAAATTTCCATTTTTAACTTTAAAGAGCTCTGTCACGTGACCTAATTTGCATACGACACAAATTCTTTCTCAGGCTTGCCATGCTTGATCTATTCTTTTCAATGATATATAACAAAATACATTTGAATCAAAATTGTTCCTTTTATAATCTTAAAATACTGTACTCTTCCTATAATACTTACTGTTCATGTTTTTAGTATGAAATAAGGGAACTAAAAAAATATCTAAATGTAATAATAAAGAAACCAAGTACTGACGATCCGAACCGCAAAACAAAACTCGAAATCCAAAAGGACATTTTGACGAAACATAGGTAACAGCTTAAGAACTTTTCACATGAGGAATTATATCAATCATACATTAGTAAGTATATCATAAAGATATTAATTATTAATTAATTAATTATATTAATTATGGCGATAGAAGTCTAAAAGAAGAAAATCCATTCTAATATACGGTGGACTCTGAACATTTTTCGTTTAGAAAACTTAAATTTAATCGGGACTAACAAATTTTTAGCTGAGTCGTTTCATTTTGAATTGCTGAATACGAAATGATTTGATCCAAAGCTAGAATATTGCCAGTTTTTTTGTAGAACTTGCCAAAAATATGGAACGTATATTTTCGCGCTTCATGACGAGATTGACCTGTTTACTATCGACCAATCAAATGGCGTTATTTTAATATATTACTCCGCCGGTTGACACTTTCTAGTTTGGCGAGTTCAGCTTTTGACAACACGCTTATTGTTTATTTATTTCACATGGTTTCAAAAGCCTAATGGTCTTAAAAAGGTTTTTGATTTTGGGAAACCATTTGAACAAGAACCGTATCGTGTGCACAAAGGATTATCATGGAGGGTGAGGACAGAAGCTTATGTGAAACGTGTAAAGAAAGCGGTATGTACAGGTAAGAAAATGAAAGTGGATACAGACAGGCCTCTTCTACTCTACTAACAGTTTGTTTACATTATTTTGGTGGTAACTCCCTGTTGGGTATTTCGGTAAAATTGGAAAAAATGAAATACATTAAAAGGTAACATTTTCCAACAGATAATGTTCATTTAGACCAGCTAGATTTAAATTGCCAAAAATGCAGATAGCCTTTGTCAAAGTGTTGTTACCAACCAAAACTAACATAACACTCGTGGTGTCAGCCTATGCCAATTTAACTTGACTGCTATACAGATGTGAGCTATAGGTAAAACTTCTGTATCTGATTCAATTTCCATTTAAAAAAAAGTTAGTTTTCAAATAATGTCAATGACACCATTCACAGTTTGATTAAAAAAAAAATCTATAGCCCCATTTACATTAGGATTCTCACAAGTGTTCCGTTCTCGGTCTAGACCAGGACGTGATAAAATCACAAAATTTACCCCGTTTACACTAACAAAAGTCGAGCGTTCCGAGAACAGTTCCAAGTAAATAACCAGCTGTTAGCAGACGCTTTCTCTTGGAACTCTGCACGAAAGAGGTAATAATTTTTCGCGGGTCGTAACAGTACACCGGGCAGCCATGTTGGAATGTAAGGAATGGTCATTAAATACAGATTGAAGATGAAATACGCATGACTAACTGTTCTCGGAACGGATACCGTTTACACTACAAAAATTTATATGTTCCGTTCTGAGAACCGTTCTGAGATATTTCCGAGATCACCTCGCCTCGGTAGTCTGAAATTGGAACTCGACCGTTTACACTACTAATTTTTCATCCTTTCCGTTCTCGGAACTGTTCTGAGAACGGGTAAATTTTATAATGTAAACGGGGCTATTGTCAAAGTTGTAAAAATTCTTTAAAATCTGTTGCACAGAAGTTGAAATTACTATGCAATTACAAGGTAAAGAGCAAAAGCCTTATATGCAAATAGAAGATAAAGAATGTGTATCCTTGAAATTGAATGATCTGACTGACCTGACACCTATCTATGTTTAAAATGTTTCTCATTCAATATTCTGTATACATGTTCATGAAGTACTTTGTCATTTTCCATTCTTTTCAGGTTATGTTCGAAAACATTTGATATGTTTTGTATGATTATGGGAACAACACATTGTGGAAAAATAGTTAGAATTTCTAAACTGGCAACCTAGTTGGAAGAAGTTAATATTTCAAATCAAGGGTATGCATGTCATTATTTTTCAACAAACTTGTCAATACCAAAATTTGCTGTGGTGTTTACATGTCTTTTTTGATGTGTAAAAGTATGTGTTCCTCTAAGATCCATGACTTTCAACTTGTTTTAATACTCTTAAAACTGTAGTTGACAAGGGCAACCTTGAACTCAGAAGGGGGGGATGAAAGGGTGTCGGACCCCACCCCCCCCCCCCCCTAAAAAAAAATAATAATTTGATTAGGAAGAGAAATGTTTTAAGATTCAAAATCGGTCAGATGAAAATCAGAGTAGGGAGTCTTATTGACAACTCAAATCCCGAAATATCTTTCTGAATACACACAATTGATGTCATTTTCTATTTTTTTCTCTAGGTCGAGGACCTTCTGTTTGGGCTTGCAGTTATGGTGCTTCCTGAGGTACCTGGAATCGACAAACCAAACCAAAATTTTTCCTTTTGAAATCCCAACTAAAATCACTCTGTGAAGGGGCATTAAGAATTTTCTTCCAAATGACAAACTATGTCATTTTATTTTAGTACTTTTGTTATACAAGAGAAGATAATAACACAAGTTCCTCATAGATAAAAGTTTGGTTATCATCAAAGCAGTAATAAATTGAAGAAGCTTGGAATAAATGTTTAGTTTATGTTTCACAAGAGCGCAAACTTTTCAATCCATCCGATATATTTTGTCGCTACATTGTTAAAAGGCTAATTTTCAGGATGCCATCCTCAGAGCAGAATATTGTGAAGGGTAAATTGTGGATCCTGCTGTATCAACTAGAGGTTGTGAACAAACAGATGCTAGATATTGAAATATTAAGTTTAATGCACATAGATATTGAAATATTAAGTTTAATGCACAGATTTATGTGAACTACTCAAATAACAAACTGACTGATGCAGGAAAAACCTTTGAAATCTTTCCAGATGAATAGAAATTTTGTATGTTTGCTGCTTTATATCATATTGCAATCTGGTAATGAATGGTAGTATTGAATTATGAATTATCTTCCTTTACAAATATAGAAATTTTTGTTATTAAATCTGAATTGAATGAAGTGTATTTTTTAAAATTATTTTTGATTTTTCTATACTATCATGGTATAGTACACCATGTATTCAACAAATCCTAAAAATTTCATCCTTCCCTGATTTGAAGATTGTTTTTGACAGTCCATTAAAAATCGAGATCTTTAAAAGCTAAAATTTTGAGTTGTGGCACTTTCTAACACCGTTTTTTAGTTAGCTAAAACATTTATTAATATTGATTCCAGATGTAAAAATTTAGTCTCCATAATGTGCTACAAAAAGTCTTTCTTGAGCACATTTGAGGGTCACAGTCCATGGCCTATAAATATCTATGGTCAAAATTAATTAAAATACATGTACTTCCAAAAATAGCATTTTTGTACGCTGCATACATAGTGGAGCGGATTAGTGAAAAAATCGTTCACTTTGTGATACAAGCACCAAAATTTACATGAAGACTCCCTTTAGCCTACTTGTAAGGAAAAGCCCGTTAGCCACGTGAATTTTTCAGAATGGCGGTCATTTTTCAAGATGGCGGTTATGAACTGAACTTTTTCATATAAATGTATCAAAAGTTGGTATAAAAAATTGTTAAATACCATTTTCATCATAAAATCACATCAGGCATCAGTATTAGTCGATAGGCGGCCATTTTCTCTTTCAAATTGGCGGAAAAAGCTAAACTCCCTCGAATTATAGCCGGAGTTCTAAAAGTGGGATTAATTAACTCCATGGGGGTTTATAGGGGCTTCTCATGGGGTTAACGCCCTTTATGAAAGTTCTACTGTATAAGAATGGCTTTTCCTAGCTTGGCCAGTGTACACATGGTGAATTTATTTGAATTGAGATCGAGCAGAGTGTTGTCCACTGTGTTTGATACGGCACTCTTCAAAAGTTATGTTACACAAAGGTACTCTCATTTAATTATAACAACTCGAAATACATGCGAAAGGTTTCAAGTTATATACCTAATTTTGTATTGTCTGGTGTTTGGATGACTCTTTGAAAAATAGACTTGATATTGGGACGTCAGTGAAGAAGATATTGAGGTTAATCACACTGTGAAAGGAATAGAACCCAGGTTATATTATTATATTATTAGGCCTGGGTCCAAATGCAACCTGCTTTGTAAGAAGTCGTCTTAGTAATGTTCAACCAATGCTGCTTTATTAGGGGGATAGCATCAAACGGATGTTGTTTCCGAGCAAATCTGTCTCATCAACAGTAGCTACATGAGTATTCTACCATAGACGGAAACAGTGTACCTCTAAAAATTCTGAATATCCTGATCATCTAGTACTGGAGGATATCTACTTAACTTTCTGAAGACATTAAACCATCAGGCAAGACATTCTAACTTTACCATGAATACCTCCTTTCTTTGCTCTTTAAGCCTAACATATTATCAACCCAGAAAAAGTATGGAAAAAGAAAATCCCTCAAGACTTTTCCAGAGTGATGCCATCACTAACAACGTCTATAGGAATCCACCAAGCAGTTTTCTGTTAGTCAGTTACCGCATACAAGATTATCGAATAGTAAGAAGGTTGTTTTCGTCTATGATAGATCTAGTCATGTAGCTAGTGTTGATGAGGCCAGATTTGATATGTTTGCTCAGAAACAATAATTTTCGTTTGATAGGATTCCCCCTCCTTGACCAGCATTGTTTGGTTCAATACCATCACCTTCATCTAATCTAATGGGATCTAAAATAAAAGGAAATTGATTGATTACTTGAAAGAGGGGAATGTTTGTTACGATCATATAGTACATAGTAGCCATACTTTCTGCATGAATAGTGGGCTGGTGGAGATATAAGATCTTCACCATAATTTGTTCCTATCAGTTTGAGAATTGATTTAAATGGGGTAACATTTGACATTCTGATAATATTTATCTCCACAATTATTTTCTATAAATCTTCTCATAGGTTTAAGGTCGAGGGATTGCCATTTTACCACCTAACTATATAATATAGAGCACATTCAAATATGAGAAACAACCAGATTCGAGCATAAACTGTCCAGTGTCATTGAAGTCCTGTGCGATCTGTACACCATCTGGATAACGTATCCCAGTTATCCTTGGTTAAGCTCTCCCGCATTGGTACTTCTTGACAATTCTTGTAAATTCGGGTGCGACTATCTAACTGGTCCTGCATTTAACAAAACTACAGGTATATGTGTATGGGGCTTGTTAGAAAGCATTGGAGACACTAAAGTATACTTAAGTAAATTTTAGCTGACAATGAACCCCATACTGAGTTTCATAGCAGTGATGTCATCAGTGTGCCCTGGTTGTGCTTTGATACTCACTCATATTTTTCCATCTGTATATAGGCCCCATGAAGCTGCTCTTCAAGAATTTTAACAGATAGCTGCATATAAAATGTAAAGATAGCTTGCCGGGCAAGGTAATATACGCCCACTGGAGGCTTTGTTTGAAAAAGAACATTTGTCAGAAAACAGCAACCATCAAATATTCAACCTGTAGTCATAGGCCTACATTTTGTTCAGAACTTAAATTAGGTGTTGTCCAAAGAATTTTTATCTCGATTTCATTAAGGGTTAAGCATTCATCAAGTTTAGTCAAAATCCTTCTCTGTTATGAGCTAAAAACTAAAACCTATTTTATACAAGAAGGGCAATTATAAGTCATAGGGTTCTAAAGGGTTTATCGTGTGATAATGAACTATTTCAATAGGTTTCATTAAAATCTAATCGTAAAAGAATTGTGCCTTCTAGAGTATTTACAACCTAAAAATCAACGCGTTTTAAAGATCAAGGGCAATAATTCATATTAAATATTTTTCGATTTTTTTTATTTTCAATAGGGTTCATTATCAGGTGATAACAAAATTTTTTGTCAAAATCCATAAAGAATTGTGACCTGTAGAGTGTTAACAAGCTAACCATCAAACGCATTTTGAAGAACAAGGGCAATAATTCCTATTAAATATTTTTTGATTCTTTTGATTTTCAATAAAGTTTATCCTTAGTGATAATAAACATTATCAGTAAGTTTCGTCAAAATCTGTAAAGAACTGTGACTTGTAGAGTGTTAAGCTAAAAATCAACGTGTTTTAAAGAAAAAGAGCAATAATTCATATTAAATATTTTTCGATTCTTTTGATTTTCAATAGGGTTCATCCTTGGGTTTATAATAAGCAATTTCAGTAAGTTTCATCAAAATCCGTAAAGAATTGTGACTGAAGAGTGTTAACAAGCTTAAAATCAAACGCGTTTTAAAGAACAAGGGCAATAATTCAAGTTAAATATTTTACGATTCTTTTGATTTTCAATAGAGTTTATCCTTGAGTGATAATAAACAATTTCAGCAAGTTTCATCAAAATCCATAAAGAATTGTGACCTGTAGAGTGTTAACAAGATAAAAACCGAACACGTTTTAAAGAACAAGGGCAATAATTCATATCTAATATTTTTCGATTCTTTTGATTTTTAATAGGGTTCATCCTTGGGTGATAATAAACAATTTCAGTAAGTTTCATCAAAATCCGTAAGGAATTGTAACTTGTAGAGTGTTAACAAGCTAAAAATCAAACGCGTTTTAAAGAACAAGGGCAATAATTTATGTTAAATATTTTACGATTCTTTTGATTTTTAATAGGGTTTATCCTTGAGTGATAATAAAGAATTTCAGCAAGTTTCATCAAAATCCGTAAAGAATTGTGACCTGTAGAGTGTTAACAAGCTAAAAATCGAACGCGTTTTAAAGAACAAGGGCAATAATTCATATCAAATATTTTTCGATTCTTTTGATTTGCAATAGGGTTCATCCTTGGGTGATAATAAACAATTTCAGTAACTTTCATCAAAATCCGTAAAGAATTGTAACTTGTAGAGTGTTAACAAGCTAAAAATCAAACGCGTTTTAAAGAACAAGGGCAATAATTCATGTTAAATATTTTACGATTCTTTTGATTTTTAATAGGGTTTATCCTTGAGTGATAATAAACAATTTCAGCAAGTTTCATCAAAATCCGTAAAGAATTGTGGACGGACGGACGGACGGACCGACGGACATGGGTGACGGCAATATACGCTCCACATTCCATGTGGGCGTATAAAAATATGTTTTTTTCATTGGAATTGGCGGCCATCTTTGAAAATGGCCGCCATTTTGAAAAAATTGGTTGGCTAACGGCTTTTTTCAAACAAGTATTCTAAGGAGGGTATCTATGCAAAATTTGGTGCTTGTATCACAAACTGAACGATTTTGCCAAACCAAAATTTCATTAGTTCACAAATTTTATTCTATTTTTTTGTCATTGTTTATGTTTTACTTTTATGTAAATTGTACTAGGTGGTAATATAATCCTTGTAAATCACACCTAATTCATCATTTAAATTTGCTAATCCCATTTATATTCTATTCTATATATTTTTCATTTATTTTTTATTTATTTTTTTATGTAAATCGAAATCGGTTCGTGTCTATTGTGTAATGTTTTTGTTTTTTTCTTGTTTATTCTACCATATTGTAAGCGTTATTGAGTACCAAATATTTATATTTTTGCATTTTTACCGCATTTTTATTCTACATAATTTCTCACGCCCAGTTTGATTTATCTGCACATGACCTTGTGCCTTACATCCGATGCCTTTCCGAACAAAATTCCTGTAAGAACCAACCCGCTCTGCCCCTTTGAAGAAGGACATTTTGTTATGATACCTTTCCGAACAGAATTGTCGTTAAAAGAATACCTACCTCTTGAATAAGACTTTGGGCATATAGACTATACAGCAAGAAAATTTTGAAAATAAAATTCTATTTCCTTGCATATTAGGCCTTTCCGAATAGCAGGCGATTTTGACGGATTGCATCCTCAGAATATTAAAAAAATATAATTTGATTCCTTGCATCTGTGGTAGGTTTTATTGGGGGATTGTAGCCCAAGAAAAATTTCCTTACATCCCAGACTTTTAAAACTGCATGCGGTTTGGAGAGTTGGCACCCTATAAGAAATCTTTGAAAATTAAAGTTAATTTCCTTTCATGCGACGCTCGGCTGACGGTCCTATTATCTATTGACGAGTTTAGGAAGACATCGAAGAAAAGATTAAAAAAGTAGGTGGGTGTTCTACACGAGATTTCTATTCGGAAACCCCCTAAACGCAAGGAAATCAATCCTGACTTTCAAAATTTTCTGAATGGGAGAATCCCTTAAATGTTCCTTCAGCGCCAAGCGTTTTGATGTTCGATGCCGTGTCCTTTACAGGATAAAATGTCTGTGAAAGGAACAAAAAATCAGCCATAAAGTTTTCAATTGCTTTCTACGGCCCTGAAGATAGAGGAAAAAAAACCTTCAGAATCATCTGAAATTTTCAATAATTATTCAGGATACATAATAGAACATATTTGCCAACTTTGATAACGGTAGCTCAACGGGAAGACAGTAAACAAACATAGCCAAATACTTTGGCCTTGACTTTGACCCAAATAAAGATATTGCAATGTAGAAATGTAAGTAAGTTTATCGAGATATGTCGTCTAATGCTAACGGTGTTTCACTTTGTAAAATCAATAATGCATAAGAAGTTAAATGTATTGTGTATTAGAGGTTTCTTGTACTTTGTCATTTGAATTAGACGTATGAGGTATTATGTATTAGAGGTTTCTTGTATTCTGTCTTTTGCATTAGACGTTTTAGGTATTTGGTATTGCATTATGTTACATTTGCGTTTTGAATTAGACATTTCTACATAGCATTAGGTTTTTGCCGCTTTCCCCCGCCATATTCCATGTCATCATGATTGAAGGATACACTATTAAACAATTGTCCATACTTACAAGCAAACATGTTGCCTATATTCTCATCCCCTATACAATCATTAACATTATTGGGTATGGCATTGGAACAGCCATTAATCCGTTTTACCTCTTTCCAGAAATCTCTTGTTCTGTTTTCCAATAAACTTTCAGCCATTTTGTTTACACAAATATGGACTTTGTTTTTGAGAGCATGATGGTACTTCATTCTAGTCTGCCTTCTGATTGTGGCTAAAGTACCAGATCTAGGGGAATTATTGTCTTTCGATATGTTGTGCCAAAATATGGAAGTGTTTCTGGCTTCTTTTACATGATCATGATAGAAGGTCTACAAATGTAGAAATGTTGCTGAAGCAGTTGAAGTCTTTCCTGTGTACCCTGTACGCTCGCCTACTAACATTTTTAGATTACACTGCGTCGACAATCAAAAATAACCGAAACGAAATGTAATCTAATTTTAATTAGATTCGTGGAATAAAGGGCAAGTGTAGGGTAATTGGAACTACTTCAATTGAATGCAAGAGGCAATAAAACTATTATTAAATATTGTTGATGAAAAGTCTACTGCAGTCTAAAAGTAAAGATACCAGAACAGAAGAAGCACTGCACTGCTTAGACTAGACATCCACTGTAGCTATGTGAATAAAAAAAACTATTAATAAATAATTTCGTTGAAATCTCTACTGGAATTCAAAAGTAGAGTCACCACAACTGTAAGAAGAACATTTACAAATACAAATGTAAACAAGATCAATAAAACCACGGCTGTAAAATCTAATTTTAAAGGTCATAGAACCAGGTCTGAAAGATACTGCTCATAGGCACAGCAAACAAACAAACAAACCCATTACTTAAATCAGAGAACGATCAAGTTATCCACGACAGTAAATTCTAATTTAAAGAGTTTAGTACAGAAAGTAAATGGTACAGTGTAGCGAAGAAAACCCTCACCCCCTGATCATAAACAATCAATTTAACAACGCCTGTAAATTCAATGAGTTTAGTATAGAATTAAAGGATACAGTATAGCGAAGAAAGACCACACCTCCTGATTATAAACAATCAATTTAAAGGATTTATGCATTGTTTTAAACAAATGAATAAATTCATGTTGTAATACTTGATTAGTAATTTTTAGGGGAGGGTAGACAAATTTTTTTTTTTTTTTGCATTGCAATACCTTAAAATATAAGATTTAATGCCAAGCTGTACAAGCCGGCCGACTTTTAATTAGATACGTGTCACGTGACTCAGTGACGTCAGAGACGTCCCAGTGTTGACTGAAGCCCAGCTGATTCAATGGCCAATGGTAGTGTAAAATCCTATCAGTTTGACCGGATTAAAACTAAAAGCCAAATTTCCGAAAATAAATGCTTGGATTTTAGTGACAATTCTTCAGAGGCCGATAATAGCAGCTGTTCGGATGACGAGGACAACATTGCAAACAAACATCGGTTAGGAAATAATGACTGGTAAGTAGGTCAAAGTGATGATAATGTCACCGATGACCGATTCCTCGCTCGATCTAAAATAGGCCTGAAACATGAATGGGAATAACTTTGAATTTACGCTGACAGTTGGTCGAAATAATAATAATAAATTTGCCCGTTAATACTATTTTGTTAACGAGAGAAAGGGTCTGAAGATCCGATGGCAACTGCACGGTGTCAGTATTACTTTTCAGTAGGCCTACACAACAAACACCAATTTATGTTGACTTCGTTCTACTGCAACTTCTTGGCTACTTCTCAGTTCTAACATTCGTTAGTAAATTACAATTTGACTATTATCATTTGCAAACAATGATGATAGCCAAGGCCAATCCAAATTCACATAAAATTATATTACGTTAGGACCGACGAACGTGCGAAGACGAAACTTTATTTTTATTATAATATTACATTACTCTATTTTTCTCGGGCCTAGGCCTAGTTTCTAAGTTAATAATAGGCTAGAGTGGAGAAAACGGTAATTCTAGAAAACTAGGGGCCTTTGGACAAGTGTTTAATATTTCGTCGGGTTTTGTGGGGTTGGAGTGGGGTAGAATAAGAGTCATGATGAGAATAAGAAAATTGCATTTTTGGGGACTAATTCAAGTTAACATGGGCGTGTTGCGTGCGCATGCGCTCTTACAGTTTCTACCGCTGTAGCAATATTTTATCTTGACTAAACACACATTTTTTGATTGACATGAAAATTAACAACTTAAAATATATTCGAAGTGGGACTGTAAATGACCGATAGATTAGTAACAAACACGTTTGTCGTAACCAGCGTAATTAAAACGCAAGTCAACATCGATCGATCCATACATAACAAAGATAAAACTAGAACCATGAATGGTACCATGCAGTGCGCATCCGGTTTCGTCCATTGGTGAAAAGTGACATCTTTCAATCCATGATGTCAGGTTCACAGAAGAAAGCTTGTTTTACATTAAAATGCAGAAGGTACAAAATTTTAAAACGCACAATTTTGAATTCGGTAGTGAAAAGTAGAAAAACCAGTTCACACACGGTCAAAAGTGAAATAAACATTTCATGTTCGGTAGTGAAAAGTCATCTGATTAAAAAAGGCGTAATCACAGTTTGATATACATCAGTGGAAAACGCATATCACAAAATGTCTAAGATTTGTAAATAAGTTCTAAAGTGCAAGAAAGGACACATGAAAGAGCCAAATCTCAATTTAGAAACGGACTGCACAGTATTCATACTTCATAGTTTGAAATACAGGTCGAATTTTATCAATACATATTTCATTCAAAGAAAATATATCTTAATGTTTCTTTTAAACAGTTACAATGTAAAAAAAAGTACATTAATGATAACGTATCGCCCAAACGCAAGTTAATGGGAGAGGGCGATCGCCCAAACGCAGCTTTATGTCAAAATGTAGTACTCTCCCTTCAACTGAAATTTGAATTTAATATTTTACAAGCAGATGGAATAACTAATTTTCAAAATTCAAAAGGCACTATTTTGATTTTAAAATATTGTGTTGTATATAATTGAAAAGGTAGATTTAGCATAATTAGATTGTGAAAGAATTTGTGACGTACATGATTTAGGTCACGTGTCAGAGCTCTTTAAAGCTAAAAACTGCAATTTTCAAATGGATATAAAACCGGAAGTAAACATCGGAAAACCTAAATGAAAGTATCTGTGCATAGGTACCGTCAATGGCAATGAATTTGTTTCAGGTCACTTGGTCACCAGAGGTCAAGGTCACAAGATATGAGCCTTTAAAGTTTTGACAATTACTGATTTATCTTAACCGGAAATTAAAATAAATCAGAATTGAAATTCAAAAATCGGCGTCTCATGTTTTGGTAGCAATCGACTGTAGATTCCAAAAACATCAGAATTATGCAAATTTCATTACACCCTGAGGCCCCATTTTGCGTTTTATGAAAATATACCATTTCAAGATGGCGACTGATCTGTTACATCCGGGTCAAATTTTATTATTTGTATACTTTTGTGTCTATATTACATACATATTGCAAAAAGAATTTTTCAAATATCTTCAAAATTCCGGAAGTTGAAATTTCGACTTTGAGAGCCAATAACTTCAAAACCGGAAGTGATACAAAAATTTTGAAAACATATTTTTGTTCGCCATCAAAATGTCTATCTAACTGTAAGTTTTCAAGACGATCGAAATAAAAATTGAAAAAAAACACGCACAGTTTCAATGGAAATTGACACAAATTTTTCAAACTTTAAAAGGCGGAATTTTGATTCAAATATATTGTGCTGTATATCATTGGAAAGAGCAGACATAGCATAGTACGACGGTGAAAGAAAATAAGACATATGTACATTAGGTCACGTGGTAGGGCTGTTTAAAGTTGAAAATTACAATTTTAAAACGGCTATAAAACCGGAAGTAACCATTGGGCATCTGAAAAAAATATGTCATTGGATACATCTAATCAAGGGCAATAACTTTTGTACAGGTCACTAAGTCACAAAAGGTCAAGGTCACAAAATATGGGCCTTGAAAGTTTTGACAATTACTGATTTATTTTTACCGGAAATCAGAAAAATTCAGAATTGAAATTCAAAAATCGGCTTCCCATGTTTTGGTCGCAGTCGACTGTTGATTACATAGACATAAACATTATGCAAATTCCATAACACCGTGAGGCCCCATTTTGCGTTTTATGAAAATATACCATATCAAGATGGCGCATGATCCGTTACATCCGGGTCAAATTTTATGATTTGTATAATTTTGTGTCTACATAACAAACATACTGCAAAAAGAATTTCTCGAATATCTTCAAAATTCCGGAAGTTGAAATTTCAACTTTGAGAGCGAATGACGTCAAAACCGGAAGTGATATCGAAATTTTGAAAATTGCTAAATGTTTGCAATCAAAATGACTATAAATATGTAAGTTTTCAGGTTGATCAATATAAAATTGCAAAAGTTGAAAAAGTGGTCCAGAAAAGGTGCTCAAAAAGTCAGCAAGATTTTTCTCAAAATGATATTGTTAAACTTTTGTATCATGGACAATCGATTAGAGAAATAAGCAAAGTCAATCCGATCGAAATCGGTTGAAAAACAAAGGAGATAATAGCCAAAACATCAAATCCGATATGTTCTCATACCTCATTTCCGGTTGGTAGGGCATGCGCCATTTTACATTTAAACAATACCGAGCAGTAGATTATCGTGGGAAATCTTGAGAGATGGTGTGTGGCATGCATAGTTTTGGCTGGGCGCTCTGACCAGAAAACGGCAAAAAAAAAAAAAAAAGACATTTGCAAAACAAAGCAGTGCGTTCGTTCGAACTGCAAAAAAAAAGAAAAAAAGTCATTTGCAAAACAAAGCAGTGCGTTCGCTAGAACGCACTGCAATAAAATGGCGTGAACTTCAGTCAACTCTTTATTTTCTCTCTTTATCTTTTGAATCCATCGTTTCCTAAAAATCAGGATCACTTGGAAATCGGAAAAAAACTTATCCCTGACATCTTCGACGATTTGTTCTTTGATGAATTTGAACACCCGAAGGCAACACAATAGACCATATTGGCGATGCAAAAACGTCTTAACTATATTTTCTCATTTTTATCAATGATTTGTATGAACATTTGTTATCTGATAATCCAAATTTAGCAAAACTGGGTAGAAAGTTAATATTCCTACTACTCTTTGCCGATGATACAGCATTATTTGCTAATAGTCCAGATTCACTACAATTACTTCTAAACAAG
The DNA here is from genome assembly GCA_029955415.1 of Lottia scabra. Lineage (NCBI taxonomy): Eukaryota > Metazoa > Mollusca > Gastropoda > Lottiidae > Lottia > Lottia scabra. The sequence goes on from JARJEI010000001.1 coordinate 16,552,623, forward strand.
TTTCATTCTTTTTGTGTCAAGTGGAACCTTTCTATCAATACCAGTAAAACAAAGGTCGTTGTATTCCATCGTGGAAGATTAAAACAACATTACAAGTTCGAAATTGCTGGCAATAATTTAGAAATTGTTGATGAATATTTCTATTTGGGACTATTATTCACTCAAAATGGAAAATTTGGTAAGGCCGAAAAACAATTGGCTTCTCAAGGTCGAAGGGCTTTAGGCTCTTTCTTGTCAAAAATCAAGCTATTATATTTAGATAATCGCAGTAAATGTCATGCTTATAATGCACTTGTTGGATCGATTTTGAATTACGCTTGTGAAATATGGGGTAGTTTGTCAGGCAAAACAGTTGAGACTGTGCAAAACGATTTCGTAAGATACATTTTACACCTCGGTAAAAACACTCCGTTAGCTGCCGCTCTGGGAGAACTTGGTCTTTTCCCATTGTCTATCACAAGGAAATGTCGTATGATAAAGTTTTGGCTCAAAATGGCACATTCCAGCAACGATATCATAACATGTGTCTATCAAGTTATGTATCAGGATGACCTCAACGGAAAGCGCAATTGGTTGAGTGGTATCAGAGATATTCTGAATGAAAGCGGGTATTCCGGTGCTTTCCACAACCCACAACATTTTTCAGTTGGTGCTTTTAAAGCTAGGATTAAGGACCAATATTGCCAACAGTGGTCGGCATCACAAATTTTTCAAACTTTAAAAGGCGGAATTTTGATTCAAATATATTGTGCTGTATATCATTGGAAAGAGCAGACATAGCATAGTACGACGGTGAAAGAAAATAAGACATATGTACATTAGGTCACGTGGTAGGGCTGTTTAAAGTTGAAAATTACAATTTTAAAACGGCTATAAAACCGGAAGTAACCATTGGGCATCTGAAAAAAATATGTCATTGGATACATCTAATCAAGGGCAATAACTTTTGTACAGGTCACTAAGTCACAAAAGGTCAAGGTCACAAAATATGGGCCTTGAAAGTTTTGACAATTACTGATTTATTTTTACCGGAAATCAGAAAAATTCAGAATTGAAATTCAAAAATCGGCTTCCCATGTTTTGGTCGCAGTCGACTGTTGATTACATAGACATAAACATTATGCAAATTCCATAACACCGTGAGGCCCCATTTTGCGTTTTATGAAAATATACCATATCAAGATGGCGCATGATCCGTTACATCCGGGTCAAATTTTATGATTTGTATAATTTTGTGTCTACATAACAAACATACTGCAAAAAGAATTTCTCGAATATCTTCAAAATTCCGGAAGTTGAAATTTCAACTTTGAGAGCGAATGACGTCAAAACCGGAAGTGATATCGAAATTTTGAAAATTGCTAAATGTTTGCAATCAAAATGACTATAAATATGTAAGTTTTCAGGTTGATCAATATAAAATTGCAAAAGTTGAAAAAGTGGTCCAGAAAAGGTGCTCCAAAAGTCAGCAAGATTTTTCTCAAAATGATATTGTTAAACTTTTGTATCATGGACAATCGATTAGAGAAATAAGCAAAGTCAATCCGATCGAAATCGGTTGAAAAACAAAGGAGATAATAGCCAAAACATCAAATCCGATATGTTCTCATACCTCATTTCCGGTTGGTAGGGCATGCGCCATTTTACATTTAAACAATACCGAGCAGTAGATTATCGTGGGAAATCTTGAGAGATGGTGTGTGGCATGCATAGTTTTGGCTGGGCGCTCTGACCAGAAAACGGCAAAAAAAAAAAAAAAAGACATTTGCAAAACAAAGCAGTGCGTTCGTTCGAACTGCAAAAAAAAAGAAAAAAAGTCATTTGCAAAACAAAGCAGTGCGTTCGCTAGAACGCACTGCAATAAAATGGCGTGAACTTCAGTCAACTCTTTATTTTCTCTCTTTATCTTTTGAATCCATCGTTTCCTAAAAATCAGGATCACTTGGAAATCGGAAAAAAACTTATCCCTGACATCTTCGACGATTTGTTCTTTGATGAATTTGAACACCCGAAGGCAACACAATAGACCATATTGGCGATGCAAAAACGTCTTAACTATATTTTCTCATTTTTATCAATGATTTGTATGAACATTTGTTATCTGATAATCCAAATTTAGCAAAACTGGGTAGAAAGTTAATATTCCTACTACTCTTTGCCGATGATACAGCATTATTTGCTAATAGTCCAGATTCACTACAATTACTTCTAAACAAGTTTCATTCTTTTTGTGTCAAGTGGAACCTTTCTATCAATACCAGTAAAACAAAGGTCGTTGTATTCCATCGTGGAAGATTAAAACAACATTACAAGTTCGAAATTGCTGGCAATAATTTAGAAATTGTTGATGAATATTTCTATTTGGGACTATTATTCACTCAAAATGGAAAATTTGGTAAGGCCGAAAAACAATTGGCTTCTCAAGGTCGAAGGGCTTTAGGCTCTTTCTTGTCAAAAATCAAGCTATTATATTTAGATAATCGCAGTAAATGTCATGCTTATAATGCACTTGTTGGATCGATTTTGAATTACGCTTGTGAAATATGGGGTAGTTTGTCAGGCAAAACAGTTGAGACTGTGCAAAACGATTTCGTAAGATACATTTTACACCTCGGTAAAAACACTCCGTTAGCTGCCGCTCTGGGAGAACTTGGTCTTTTCCCATTGTCTATCACAAGGAAATGTCGTATGATAAAGTTTTGGCTCAAAATGGCACATTCCAGCAACGATATCATAACATGTGTCTATCAAGTTATGTATCAGGATGACCTCAACGGAAAGCGCAATTGGTTGAGTGGTATCAGAGATATTCTGAATGAAAGCGGGTATTCCGGTGCTTTCCACAACCCACAACATTTTTCAGTTGGTGCTTTTAAAGCTAGGATTAAGGACCAATATTGCCAACAGTGGTCGGCATCACTCTCAATATCTAGCAAATTAAGGTTTTATAAAAATTACAAAATAACGTTCGAATTTGAGGCTTACCTAGAATCAAATATATCTGACAAATATAAATACATCATCTGTAAATTCCGATGTGGGAATTTAAAACTCAACATTGAGACCGGTCGCTATAATAAAACAAAAAGAGACTAGAACTGTACAGTTAACAGTACTGGTGCAGGGCGGGTTACGACATACAGGTACGAGGGTGCGGCAATATTTCGATTCGCATTCACTCTGCACACATTCTCTATTTCCATGAAATCCAGAATTGGATTATACGTATGCATACCAAATTTCATGCAATTCGGTTGAGAAATAAAAAGTTGGCAATTCGAATGTGCAATACACAAATTCAATATGTTCATGAAATTCCGAATCTAATGATATACCTACATGCCAATTGTGAATGAATTTTGTTCAGAAATAAGCAAGTTAGCAATGCGCATGCGCACAACAGAAATTCAATATCTCCATCATATTTCTAATCTTATTATGCACATGCATACCAATTTTGAATAAATTCGGTTCAGAAATAAGAAAGTTAGCAATGCGCATGCGCATAACACAAATTCAATATCTCCATGATATTTCGAATCGGAATATACATATGCATACTAAATTTCATGAAATTCGGATAAGAAATAAAAAAGCTGGCGATGCCCATGCGCACTATACAAATTCAATATGTCCACGATATTTCGAATCTGATTATACACACACATGTCAATTTTGAAAAAAATTGGATAAGAAATAAGAAAGTTGATAATGCGCATGCGCAATACTCAAATTTAACATTTCCCCTGGATTCTGAATCTGATTATACATTATACATGTACATACCAAATTTCGTAAAAATCGAAAAACAAACAAAAAAGTTAGCACCGCGCATGCGCACAACAAAAATTTTGTATTTCCTTCAAATCACTATTCGAACATGAAGGTATATGCAAAATTTTGAAGAATATCGGTTCATAAATAAGAAAGTGGGTCAATTAAGCAGTGGGCGTGGCTACAGGGTGCTTCTGTAAGCTAAATCTACAGCATGACGTAGTTAAGTCCATCCTAGACCTCCCTAAACTGCATAAACTAGATATAATACATATCTAACAAAAATCGAGGTAGAGAACCTTTAACTTGACCATGTCAAACTCAGTGACTCCATCAAAAGTGACATGTTTATTACAGTCAATTAACCGACATACCTATTATTCTCTATACAGTATAATATAGGAGAATGCTATTTTTTTAAATATGCAAGTAACATATAAGTGTTGCATATTTTTGGAAACCTCACGATCTGAGCATAACGAATCTGCAAAACGTATTGCTATATCTAAATTAGGGCCCTCGTAAAAACGCTTTAAAGGTGCAAAATCACCTTTGAGTCACACCTCTAAAACAGAAAGCACGTGTCGGACATGAAAAATGAATACATCATGTTAAAGCTCTCATAAATAGTTTTAAGATCTGTAAATATCAACTTGATCTGAGGTCAAGTTTTTGAGATAGAAGCCTTCGAAGTTTCAACAAAATCGCAACATTTTGTTAAATTGAATTCTGACATCGCCAAAACTGATATTATTTGAAACCCTTTAAAGAGTACACTTAAGATTAGCAAACATTGGGGTGTTATTCCAATTCGGTTTTGCGTTACAGCACTGGCAATATTCAAAATAAGCCATGTTTAGAGCACTATAAAATAGGTTTAAGTGGTCTGACCCCAAAGGTCAAAAAGTCATCAGAAGGTCAAGATGAAAGAGTATCATGGTGTGAAATATGGAGGTCATCAAAGGTCAAGGTCATGTGATACAAGCCTCTAAACTTTGTAAAAAAAACATTTCGTTATATACAGAAGGCAAAATCGAAAATCGAAATTCGGCTTCCCGTCAATTGTAGAGAAACTATGAATGCTTCGTTTGACATCAAATTTGTAAAAGATTACAAATTGATTCAGAATAGGGATTTTCGCAAAATGACCCAAACCAATATGGCGGCCAAATTATCACTTCCAATAAATATTTTTTGGATTATATTAGTGTGTAATAATAACACTAACATTATGCATACCTTGTTTTCATCATAACTCAGTTTTACCGGAAGTGAAGTAACCGGAAGCGATATCATCAAAACCGGAAGTGACGTAAAAAATTTGAGTATGCAGAATTATTTGCACCCGCCGGCGTTCTACATCATAGAAATTTCAAAGTGATCCGTTGAAAATCAATGAAAATATCATATTTCGATAAATTACGGCAAGAAAAAGTATCGAACGAATTTCATATAATCGAATATTTTCAAGTCCTATTGTTTGTCCTTTAGCAAGAGAAATATGATGAAGAAAATTCGGGCAAAATCGGTCCGTAAATACTTTATCTAGAGTCCATTTTATGTTTGTTGCTCATGTCGCTTCATGTTGCGCAGATTCATTTCGTTTTACATTCATATTAAAATTAGCCACAAGTCACAAAACGTCATGAGGTCCGTTTTTCTGTATATTGTTCCATTACTGAGAAATAGGTGCACGGTTGGACGAAAAAAAAAAAATAATCAATACGAAAACAAAGCAGGGCGTACGAAGTACGCCCTGCAATAAGAGATATTGTTTGTGCTGTCGTGCCCGTGCTGTTGAAGATGAGTACCACTTTTTGCTATGTTGTCCACTATATCAATCTTTACGGCGCCTATACTTTAAAAAATATTTCTGTTCTTTCCCGTCAATCCATAAAATGAACACCTTATTAACTTTGAAGTCTCAAAATGGAATACTAAATTTGGGCAAGTACTTATGGCATGCTACAAAATTAAGAGACAAAACCATCCGTCCTTTGTTGTAAATATAATGAATATACGTTATACCAGAATGATATTTATGTGTAAATTTATCCAAAAAGTATGAATTGATGTTTTGTCTTTGATTTTTCTTTCAATATTTTGTATGTTGTAATCACCAATATTGTTTTGTATCCTAGCTATAGCAAGTACTTGCTTTGTCTAATAAAGTATATATATATAATATATAATATATAGGATAGGCTAACTACGCCAACATGTGGGACGTCTCTGACGTCATCGCCGAGAGATTCCGAAGATTGCCGGAAAATATGCATAAAAACAACGCTACCGATAATTTTTAATTTTTTCATTTATTTACCGATCAAAAAAGTTTTTTTTTGTTTGTTTATCTGATAGGAGATATTTGTCATATTTAGGAGTTTGTTTTGGGGCATCAAAGCAAACAATGCACAAATCCTTTAACAACGGCAGTATATTCTTTTTTAACGAGTTTAGTAAAGAAATTAAAGGATACAGTGTAGCGAACAAAGCCCGCGCACCTCCTGATCATAAACAATCAATTTAACCAAGACAGGAAGTTATATGGGGCACAGAATCAGGGTTTATAGAAACGACCCAAAGGCAAAGCATCTACAAACTAGTAAGTTAAATCGGAGAAACAGTCAAATTAACCACGGCAGTTTTCTAATTTTAGAAGGTATAGAAGCATAATATACGACTCAAAGGCACATCATCTACAAATTTGTCTGAGGTCTTATTAATACCAATGATCACACCAAGTTTTATCAATATCGGTTGAAAATTGTAGCTTCAATCCTGCTCTCAAACTATTTTTGACAAATTTTGACAAAATCAAAAGCAATGACTCAAAAACTTTTCATCAAAAATGAATCAAGTTAGAACTTTCTGAGACCTTATCAATTGCAATGATCATACAAAGTTTGATTAAAATCGGATGAAAACGGTAGCTTCTATTTTGAACACTTTTTGACGCGTTTTATCAAAGTCAAGGACAATAACTCAAAAAACATTCTCATCGAAAACACGTCAAATTTGACTTGACTGAGATTTTTATCAATCTCAAAGAATAAACCAAGTTTTATCAAAATCAGATGAAAAATGTAGTTTCTAGAGTGCTCACGAACTAAATTTGACGCATTTTTTTACAAAGTCAAGTGCAATAACTCAAAAACCGTTCATCGAAAATGCGTCAAATTCGAACTTGACCGAGATCTTGTCAATATAAAGGAGCATACCCAGGCCCGTAGGAAACAATTTCATATTGGGGAGGGGGGGGGGGGGCAAATTTTGCAAAAAACTCATTCTGAAGGTTAGTAGTACTGAATTCAATGTTGCTGCATATATAAAGCAATTTTTATTTTACTGGCCCTAACAACATACCAGTATAACTTCTTGTTTTATCTTTAATTTTTTTTTTATTTCTTCAATCATTAATGTTAAAATTATTGGGGGGGGGGGGGAGGGGGCAGATGCCCCCTGTTCCTACTGGCCTGATACCAAAATTCAACAAAATCAGATGAAAACTGTAGTCTCTAGAGTGCTCACGAACTAAATTTGACGCGTTTTTACAAAGTCAAGGGCAATAACTCAAAAAAACGTTCATCGAAAATATGTCGAATTCGAACTTGACCGAGATCTCATCAATCTTAGGGATCATATACAGTGTCATTAAAATCAGATGAAAACTGTAGTCTCTATAGTGCTCACAACAAATGTTGACGGACAGACTGACGGACAGGGGTGACGACATTATATAGAAATTGGATCTAAAATAATGCCGTTAATTAGAAAACACTGAAATTTGACATTTTGAAATAAGTCATTTCTGGTAGGTAAAACATGCGTCAATTTATATTCATTACTTATTGTTCACATATCATCGTCGGAAATTGAATCAGAATATATGTAACATGCGTAGTTATGGCAGGGCGCTCTGGGAAGTATTAAAAAAAAATAAAAAAAAACATTCTTAAAATAAAGCAGTGCGTTCTAAATCGAACGCATTGCAACTAGAACCGAGCGGCAGTACCGAGGCAGTGCGCATTCGGTTTTGTGTTTGAAAAGTGGTATGTTTCAATCCATGTTGTCAGGTTTACAGAATAAAGATTGTTTTACATTCGTTAGTGAAAAGCGTACAAAATTTTATAACACTCAATTTGAAATCGGGAGTGAAAAGTAGAATTTTCAGTTCACGTTCGGTACTCAAAATCGAAATTAACATTTTATGTTCGGTAGTGAAAAGTCATCTGATGAAGAAAGCCTTAAACAGTCGTTATCACAGTTTGATATACATCAGTGGAAAATGAATATAAAAAATCTAAGAATTGTAAATGAGTTCTAACATGCAAGATATGGCTAAGATATTGCCCATACACAAAAAAGATTCTAAGAAAGTTCCATCTAACTATAGACCAATTTCACTTCTTCCAACTATATCTAAAATCTTTGAAAGACATAATGCCAATAATATTAAAAAAAAATTCTATAGACATGAACTATTCTACAAATTTCAATCAGGCTTTCTATTGAAAATGTTTCTAAAACATTACTTCTTGGAGTAACGGTCGATGATCACTTAGACTGGGAACAACACCTTAAAAAATTACATGGAAATTTGGCTTCAAAAATTTACCTCCTTAATAGAATTAAAAAAACATTTACCACTCGATACCCGCATTTTATTTTACAACAGCTACATTCTATCTGTAATGGATAATTGTAACGTTGTGTGGGGAAATGCGTTCCCTAGTAAACTTTATGGCATTCTAAAACTTCAAAAACGTGCGGCAAGAAGTATCCTAGACGCGAACTATGATGCAAGATCGGCAGACTTGTTTAACACTCTAAATTGGCTTACTATTTATCAACGAATTAATAAATACAACACTGGGATACTGACATACAAAATTATGGAAGACATTTGTCCTGATTATTTTAAAAATTTCTTTATTCTAAAATCTCATATTTCAACAACTAATCTCTGCCTTCGTTCGGAATCAGATCAAAAGCTATATTTACCGAAATGCGAACTTCGAGCTATGACCAGGACTTTTAAATATACAGCAAGTTTACTGTGGAACTCATTATCTGCCACTTTAAGGTCATCTCCATCACTTCATATGTTTAGAAATAGGCTAAAGACAGAATTAAAGCAAGGCCCAACCTGATGTTTTGATATATTATTGTTTTTGATTTTCTGTTGTTGAATATGTTGACACTATAAGAAACGTGTATATTAACTCGCCCAAACGCAGGTTTGAATGTTTACTATCCCTCCAACTGACAAAGTTTGAATTTAATATTTTACAAGCAGATGGAAGAAAGTACAACATTTTTAAATTTCAAAAGGTGCTATTTTCATTTAAAAATATTTTGTTGTATATGCTTTAAAAGAGCAGATTTAGAATAATAAGACTGTGAAAGAATCAGAAACCCCAAATGAAAGTATCAGTTCATAGATATCATCGAGGGAAAATACTTTTGTTCGAATGTAGGTAATTAGGTCACAGGAAATTTGGCCACCGGAAATTTGGTCACTGTAAAAAGGTCACAAGGTAATTTGGTCACAGTAAAAAGGTCACACGGTAATTTGGTTACAGTAAAAATTAAAAAACACTTATGATAGCACTGGTCGGTCCTGTTTTCCAAATACTTATTTCACAATACCTGGTTCAGAACACTGCACAGATTAGTGTTCTGTTTGCCCTATGCCCAGAGATGGATTGACCTGGCGGAGGCCCCCGAACAGTATTTGGTATACCTCTGAGTCGCCTGAAGCTAAACCGCCAGTTATTGCTGATACAAACCTACACCGGTAGAAATTTGGGTGGCCGCAGAACAGTATTTGGTATACCTCAAGCCACCACCGGTCTTCAGCCAGCCAGACGCAACCGTTTTAATTCCACAGGCGACTCTCGCTATTCCACATCATAGCCGTAGGAGACAGGGGGCAGGGGGGGCAGCTGCCCCCCTAAATATTATGTTTTCGGGCAAAAAATTCGCGAAATCGGGCAAAATATCATCAAAATTCGGTAAAATTCGGGCAAATAGTCAGTCTGCCCCCCTGTTGAGTCGTGGGCCCCTACGGCTATGTTCCACATTACTGAATTCTCACTCACTGAATGCAGTCTGTGAAATCATCCAGTGTAAAATGTTTTAACTTCAGCAATGAAGTCTATTTATCTGCTTTTCTGTAGCTGCAGTGAGCACATGTACCCAAATTAGGCTATACTTGCGAGGGAATACTTCGCAAGTTCATCATCATTCCACTACAGGGTTAATTGTGAATGCCAAACGAAGTTCACTTGATGATCTGAATATTAACATGATCTCCATTATTTATAACACCATCAAGTAATGCCATAACTTGTTATTGTCGTCGTGTGTATTATTTGATTTGGTTAACTGTTAAAATTCAGCAGGGATAAAGGGATATGTTCACTAACTGTTCGACAAAAAAAAAAAAAAAGTCTCAGAATCTGGATTTGTTTTGCTAATCTAATCCGTAATATTGTAACTCTCCTACGAAATTTAAACCTCCAAACACACGTACTCATAATAATTAGCGTTTGAAAGTCAAAAATACGACTCGCCGTTTAGTAAGACTATGCCCTTTATAGAAAACACAAATACAGAGAATGAAAGATAAATAATTAAGTAGGGATATCAAGGTCATTGGAGGTCAAGGTCACGAATCTATTGCAGTTGCGACAGTGACCGGAAGTAAATGAGATGACCTACACCCCTGAACAAGGGTAATTTTACTGTGACCAAATTACCGTGTGACTATTTTACTGTAACCAAAATACCGCGTGACCGTATTACTGTGACCAAATTACCGCGTGACCGTATTACTGTAACCAAATTACCGTGTGACCTTAATACTGTGACTGAATTACCGTGTGACTTTTTTTTACTGTGACCAAAATACCTAATTTATTACTGTGACCAAATTACCGTGTAACCTTTTAATTGTGACCAAATTTTCGGTGACCTAATTTCCTGTGACCAAATTACCGCGCCCTTTTTTGTAACCAAATTACCGTGTGACCTTAATACTGTGACTGAATTACCGTGTGACTTTTTTTACTGTAACCAAAATACCGCGTGACCGTATTAATGTGACCAAATTACCGCGTGACCGTATTACTGTAACCAAATTAACGTGTTACCTTAAAGACAGGGTCCAGCGCTAAGCGATATGGTACTACAATGATGTGTTTACCTATCAATAACTAAACAAAAAAAAAATTAGGTGAATCGGTTGAACCATTCTCCTGTTATTAGCAAATAACTCCAAAACTCACCTTTATCAATTCATCAAAAAGTCAGAAATTTGACCTTTGACCGATGACGTCAGTTGTGTGAGACGTTACATTGAGCCTATGAGTTCTACTGCAGTAACTACATGTAGCTGACGAATTCACTATCGATAAGACAATGAAAACATGATCATAAATCGGGATCAAAGGCGTGATTGTTGGCATAAATTAAATTTTAGTGCAGTGGGTATGCATTTTACTAAATATAAACTTATTTACTAGCAATATAATTCCGATTTTATTTGATTGGGGTCTAGATGGTCTAAAACTAAAGTCAAAGTAAAATGGCGAGATCGCTACGGATCACCATCACGTATTTTAAAACTCCCACTTTTAATCCAAACATTTTCATTAATGCATGTTACTGATCATTAAAGTGGAAATGAATCAGCTATTTAGAGATATTTTCAAATATTTTTTATCTGAACGCATTGCCGAGATTTTTCAGTTTGAAGTTGACATTTCGCTTGCCGTAAGTCATTCCATTTTTCTGTCTCGTCTTCGAAATTTCCCGGTGCCCGCCGGTTGATATACTGAAGTCGAACTGTAAAAACAAAATCTAATTCTAAAGAATTTTTCTGGATACATATTCAACTACGGATCTTTCATGTGAAATTTGTGAAAATAGCGTGGAATATCTACGATTCTCCCGCTTCGGTGATTGAGGCGGCCTACCCTACATTGAAATGAAAGCTTTGGCCTAGTCTAGTTCGCTAAATATTTCAATATGTCAAGGCACTATAAGATATTGTTACACTGAAATTATAATCCTGGTATACTTGCAGAATTGACCTTTAATTTTTAAAAACATTCGTTGAGCCAAATCGCGAGAAAAAGTTGATATGTAAAAAACTTTTCCCGTAAAAAAGTGAACAAACTCGAGACGCCATTTTGCCTCAATGTTTATGTAATGTGTTTCTTGATCAACAAGACGTAAGTCAATAAGCCCACAATGATGATAGATGTCTTGATGTTTCTGTCTACGCACTCTGTCATCGGTGATGAAATGACCGACTGCCGAAAATTCGACTTCAAATTGCCGTTTCTCGGAAACACATGCCTATAAAAATTATTCATAGATATCGGTAAAAGGCTGATTTAATTCCGCTTTTAACGATGTACGACCTGGTTTGATGTGAATTTTATGGATTCTGGTATGAGCTGTTAAAGACGTGAAGGTTGAGAGGCCGGCCTATCGTCATACTCTATGACTATGTAATGTAGGTCAATCAACACTACGACTTTCCATGTGTTTTTCTCCTGAATCGGGGCCTAAATTTAATAAGTATGATGTTGGTATGGTTAAATTCCACTATCTATTATATTCCACATCACAATATATGTTAAAAAATAATACATGGCCTATTGAGAACGAATTTATGTCAATATGAAAACAGCCTTCTTACCGCTTCAATATAGACGTCATTGACGATGTGTTCCACAAGTGACGTCACACGTGGATTTTAACTAAAACCGGATGTTAGGCTTTTCACTGATTAGTTTTTCTCAGGCAGGTGAAAATGGACACTTTGAGGAACGATTTCTCAAAAACTGCTGGATGGATTTTCATGAAATTTTTTTTATTGTCTTATAAATTGTCCAAGGCTTTACAGTTTAAAAAATCGTTGAGCGCTGGACCCTGTCTTTAATACTGTGACTGAATTACCGTGTGACTTTTTTTACTGTGACCAAAATATCTAATTTATTACTGTGACCAAATTACCGTGTAACCTTTTAACTGTGACCAAATTTTCGGTGACCTAATTTCCTGTGACCAAATTACCGCGCCCTTTTTTCAGGTCATATGGTCACGACATATGAGCCTTTTTCGATAAAACTGAAAATATTTAATCAGAAATAAAGAAAAGTGTGTAACGAAATTAAAAAATCTGTTATCATTTTTTTTTTTTAGCAGTCGTCTGGAAATTCCATTGACACAAAAATTATGCAAATTGCATAATACCCCGAGACCCCATTTTGGGTTTTATAAAATTTGTATATATACCATATCCTGATGCCGAGGGCCGACTGGTCTGTACATTCTGGTCAAATTTTATCATTTGGTATACTTTTGCCTCTACCATAACAAACATACTAAAAACATAATTTTTCTATAATTTTCAAAATTCTGGAAGTTGAAATTTCAACTTTAAGAGCAAATGACGTCAAACTGGAAGTAATATCGAAAATTTGAGAAAAAAAAAATTAGTTTACAGAACGATCGAAATAAAATTAGAAAAAAACACGCAGTTTCGATGAAAGGGGGAATTTTGGTTCAAATGTATTGTGTTGTATATCATTGAAAAGAGCAGACAGAGCATAGTAAGACACTGAAAGAGACGAAAACTAGAACCGTGATAACGGTACTGAGCAGTGCGCAATTTAAACATCTTTGAACGGTTGCATTTTAGTCCTGCATATAAATTAGGTCATGTGACATGTTTATAGTTAAAAATCTCAATTTTCAATCGGCTATTAAACCGGAAGTAAACATCGGAAAACACAAAGTAAAACATCATTTGATAGATTTTATCGAGGGCAATAGCTTTGGTTCAGATCAAAAGGTCATCAAACTTCAAGTTCACGAGTTTTGAGCTTTGAAAGTGTTTGCTATTGCTGAATTTCATTAACTGGAAATAGACAAAACTTTTAATCGAAATTAGGAAATCGGCTGTCACCATTTTGTTAGTAATATATTGAAGATGACATAGACATCAACATTATGTAAACCGGATGATATCTTGATCACTTATATCGATTTAAAGAAAGTTGGTCATTTCAAGATGGTGGTCTACTAGTTACTTCCGGGTCCAATTTTATCCTTTTTTTTCTATCAATGTTATTTCATTTTATATCTTCAAAAGAATGTGTCGACTCTCTTTAAAAATCCACAATTTAGGAACCACGTGTTTTTTTCGCGCTAAAAAAGCCATTGGATAGATCTCGTCAAGGGCAACAACTTTTGTTCAGGTCACAAGGTCACTCAAGGTCATGGTCACAAGATATGAGCCTTAAAAATTTTGACTATTTCCGAAAATTCTAAACCGGAAATAAAAAAAAATCTGAATCGAAATTCAAAAATCGGCTTGCCATGTTTTGTTAGCAATCGACTGTAGATTCCATAGACATCATTTTTATTCAAATCGAATGATTCCCTGATTCTGAATTTCGATTTAAAGAAAAGACAGTCATTTCAAGATGGCGACTGATAGGAAATATCTGGGTCAGATTTTTTCATTTCATATTTAGTCAATGGTTATTTCTAGCACATCTCAAAAAGATTTTTTTTTTGAATATCTTAATTATTCCGGAAGTTGAAATTTCAACTCTACAAGCGAATGACGTCAAAACCGGAAGTGATATAAACATTTTGAAAATACCATTTAGTTAGAAATCAAAATGTTTATACAAGTGTAAGTTTTCAAATTGATCGAAATAAAATTGCAAAAAGTCAGCAGAGATTGTCTAAAAGTGCATGTATGTTGAGAGCTATTATGTAGACATTAGAATAATGAAATAAACAGAAAACGTTTTATCAAAATCGGTTCAAAAACAGAGGTAAAAAACATAAAATGGGTTTTTCTGTCATATGTCATTTCCGGTTAGACAAAAAAACCGCCATTTTACATTTAAGCAACACCGAACAGTTAGTTATTGTAGGAAAACATGTGAGATAATGTGTGGCATGCTCCCTTCATACCGAATTAGCGTGACCAGAAGTAGACAAAACAAAAAAAAAAAAAACTAGAATCGTGAGACGATACTGGGCAGTGCGCATCCGGTTTCGTCCATGGGTGAAAAATGGCGTTTTCAATCCATACTGTGGAATTTACAGAACATAAAAATCTGCATATAAATTGTTTATGTTCGGGAGTGAAAAGTAGAATAATCAGTTCAGGTTCGGTAGTGAAAAGTCATCTGATTAAAAAGTCGTTGTTTTTATTAATGTATATTTTTATACATCATTGGAAGTAGAATAGTTAAATAATATTTATTAATATTTTTTCATATGCATTATCATACATAATTATGAAAGAAACGAAATGAAATGAATGAAGTTTTACGTCCAACTTTTCTGCACCTATATTGGCTGTCTGAGGACGGGCAAACGCCATGCAGTGTGCGATGGGAGAAATTTTGCCAGGACAGTGGCATTAGCCTGCTCTTTTTTTCCAACTGTCGAGGGGTTTTTAACGTGCACAGCCAATAGCGCACGGGCCTTGGTTTATTGTCCCATCCGAACGACTAGGCGCTTTTTCCATGTCAGCCCCTCCGACCTGCATCATTGAAAGGGTGAAACCGGGTTGAAAAATCCGAAGGCATCATCTCGTCCCATGCCGAGATTGAACCCTGGACCTTCAACGAGCAAAAGTCTAACTCACTGTGCCACCGCGGCTCCCTAAATGTGATAGAGCCAATTGTTGATAAGAGATATATGTATTTGACATCAGAATACTGAGTGCTAACCTCCATACACGTAAGTTCGCAGCACAGCTCGTAAATTATCATTTTAACATAAACTTAGCAAAAATTCTATATTATTATTTTTTTAGAAAACATTTTAATGGTCAACGTTTTTAGACATGCAATTTTAATAAATGACAGAACCAGATTTTTAAAACGGATTTTCTTCTTTTGGCGTTGGATCGTTATCTACTTCTTTTAGACTTTTTGTTTATCTTTTTAGTACACAATTTAAAACGTTAAAAATACAAGTAACAATGTAAGAAATCCATGTTAAGCAATTGTCAGTTGAAGGGAGAGAACTGCATTTAAACATACAGACAACAAACATTTTTCAGTTGAAGGGAGAACACTGCATTTAAATATTTTAAAATACTACTCTAAACATTGACCAGTGAGAAGCGTTAAAAGAAACAATATGGTAAATTGTAACTTTCTAGATGTTGGTATACTGATTATGAATCGTATGATGTGCTGAGGGTATATGATACGTAGTAATCCAACGACGCGGACTCGCACATGTTGACAGATATAGTAACAAAGAATGATCCTCCCGAGGAGTGTTACACCTTGTAGATTACAGTCTAATAATACTTCCTGGTCATTTGAACTAATAGATTAAGAAATATGAGCCTTGAAAGTTTCAGTCTATACTAAAATTCTTGTTCCAGAAATATAAAGAAATCGAAATTAAAAAATAAGTTGGCACAAGGTTGTTGGCCATCGACTAAGGATTTCATAGACAGCGATATTATGCAAATCAGATTATCCCCTGAGGTCCCATTTTGAGTTTTATAAAAATAAGTCACAACAACATGGCACCTGACATAGTACTTCCGGGTCGGATTTTATAATTTATATCTTTTCTGATGATCATTTCTAACATGATGCAAAAAGAAACTTTCAAATAATTCGGGAACTCCAGAAGTTAGAATTTCAAGTTTACAAACAAATGACGTCAAAACCGGAAGTGATATCAAATTTCAGAAATATTGTTTTGTTCATTATCAAATTGTTTATCTACTTGTAAGTTTTCCAAAAAACACGCACAGTTACAATGAAAATTAGCACAAAATTTGCAAGTTTTAAAAAGCGCAATTTTGATTCAAATAGTTTGTGTTATATATCATTTGAAAGAGCAGATTTAGCATAGTAAATATGTCTAAAAATTTGTGACGTATGTTTATTACGTCACGTGACAAAGCTCTTTAAAGTTAAAAATTACAATTTTGAAATGGCGATAAAACCGGAAGTTAACATCAGAAATCGGAAATGAATACATCATTTGATAGATCTCGTTAAGGGCAATAACTTTTGTACAGGTCAAAGGGTTATCAAAGGTCAAGGTCACTAGATATGAGCCTTGGAAGTTTCGGTCATTACTGAAATTCTTTGTCCGGAAATAGAAAAAAAGTCTAAATCGAAATTCAAAAATCCGCTGTCATAAGGTTGGTGGCAATCGACTAAGGATTTCATAGACACCAATATTGTGCAAATCCGATTATCCCCTGAGGCCCCATTTTGAGTTTTATAAAAATTTGTCAGAACAACATGGCGCCTGACATATTACTTCCGGGTCGGATTTTATTATTTATATCTTTTATGACGAACATTTATAACTTAATGCAAAAAGAAATTTTCAAATATCTTCAAAACTCCGGAAGTTGAAATTTAAAGTTTACAAGCAAATGACGTCAAAACCGGAAGTGATATCAAAATTTTGAAAACACAGTTTTGTTCGCAATAACAATAAAATTGTGAAAATTGAAAAAAGCGTCAAAAAAGAGTTCTAAAATTCTGCGTCAAAAGTAAAAACTCATACGTTTTTAAGTGGTTATCGTGTAGAAAAGACATAACTGAAATAAACAAAAATTATTCCATCGAAATCGGTTGAAAATTGTAGGTAAAAATGATAAAAAACCGAAAATACACGTTTTGTCATACCTCATTTCCGGTTGGACAAAACTGCGTCATTTAGCATTTAAGCCACAATGTGCAGCATTTTATCGTGGGAAATCGTGTGAGATTGAGCGTGACAAGTTCCCTTGACACCGAAAAAGCGAGACCAGAAAACGAAAAAAAAAAAAAAAAAAAATAGTCATTTGCAAAACAATGCAGTGCGTTCGAGAATCGAACGCACTGCAAAAAATAGTCAATTGCAAAACAATGCAGTGCATTCGAGAATCGAACGCACTGCAACTAGTGCGCATCCGCGTAGTGCGTACCAGTGCGCATCCGGTTTCGTCCATTGGTAAAAAGTGACATCTTTCCATCCATGATGTCAGGTTAACAGAAGAAAGCTTGTTGCAGTGCGTTTGATTCTCGAACGCACTGCATTGTTTTGCAATTGACTATTTTTTTTTTTTGCAGTGCGTTCGATAATCGAACGCACTGCATTGTTTTGCAAACGGCTATTTTTGCAGTGCGTTCGATTTCGAACGCACTGCTTTGTTTTCAGAATGTTTTTTTTTTTGCAGTGCGTTCGATAATCGAACGCACTGCATTGTTTTGCAAACGGCTATTTTTGCAGTGCGTTCGATAATCGAACGCACTGCATTGTTTTGCAAACGGCTATTTTTGCAGTGCGTTCGATTTCGAACGCACTGCATTGTTTTCATAATGTTTCTTTTTTTTTCGAATTCTTCCCAGAGCGCCCAGACAAAACCACGCATGTTACATGTATGATGATACGATTTCCTACGATGAAGTGTGAAACTTTGGGGAATGAATATAAATTGATGCATTTTTGACCAACCGGAAATGACCTAGGGCATAACGACAAATTTCAGCCTTTTCCAATTTACGGCTCTATTTTAGATCCGATTTTGTTCGGATTTTTTTTGTTTATTCCTTTGAACTAAACGTTACAATTTGGGGATTTAAAAAAGGGTAAATTCTGACTTTTGTTGCGTACTTTTTTAATTTTAATTTTATTATTTTTTCGACTTCTACAATTTTATTCGATTAATCTGAAAATATACAAGTATATAGACATGTTAATTGTAAACATAATATCTTTTTCAAAATTTCGATATCACTTCGGGTTTTCGAGCCATTTGCTCGCAAAGTTGAAATTTTAACTTCCGGAATTTTGAAGATATTTGAATTTTTTTTCTGCAATATGATTGAAATGATAATTGAAAAACAATGGACCAACAAAAATTGACCCGGAAGTAACAGATCAGCCGCCATATTGATATGACCAATTTTTGTAAAACTCAAAATGGGGCCTCAGGGTTATGAGCGGAATTAGTAATTGTAGTATTTTTGGACAGCTCAATCGATTGCGCCAAAAAGCTAGGAATTCGTTTTTTGATATTTGATGTTGCTTTTTTGTTATTTCCGGTATAATTTTTTTATGTAAATTTCAAAGACTTGTAACTGTGACCTTGACCTTTTTTTACCTTGTGACCTGAACAAAAGTTATTGCACCTGACCAGATCTATTCAATGCTATATCAATTTTTGTTGACAGATGTTTACTTCCGGTTTTATAGCCATTTGAAATCTGTGATTTTAAACTTTAAACAGCTCTGTCACGTGACCTAATTATCATACGTCACAAATTCTTATATATTCTTTGTGTGCCAATTCTACTCTTTCCAATGACATATAACACTTTATGTATTCATTAAAATTGCGCGTTTTAAAATTTGAAAATTTTGTGCAAATTTCCATTGTAACTGTGCGTGTTTTTTTCAAATTTTATTTTGAGCGTTCTGAAAACTAACAAGTAGATAGACATTTTGATTACAAGCTCAAATCTGTTTTCAAAATTCCCATATCACTTCCGGATTTGACGTTATTGGTATTTTAAATTTAAAATCTAACTTCCGGTATTTTGAAAATATTCGAAATTTTTTGTTTGCAATATATTACAAATGATGCTATTTAAACAATTAATCAAAAGAATCTGACCCGGATGTAATAGATTAGCCGCCATATTGATATGACCAACTTTTATAACACTTAAAATGGAGCCTCAGGGTTATAGACGATTTTCGTGATTGTAGTATATTTGAACAGGTCAGTCGATTGCCCCAAAAAGTACGCAATTCGATTTTAATATTCGATGTTACTTTCTTGTTATTTCCGGTATATTTTTTACATGTAATTGCCAAAATTACAAAGAAATCTTACTCGTGACGTTGACCCTTTTTGACCTTGTGAACTGAACAAAAGTTATTGCCGTTGACCAGATCTATCCAATAATATATCCATTTTAATTGTCCGATTCTTACTTACGGTTCTATATCCATTTGAAATTTGCGATTTTTAACTTTAAATAGCTCTGTCACGTGACCTAATTTAAATACGTCACAAATTATTAAATAGTCTTAGTCCGCCTTATCTATTCTTTCATATGATATATAACACTTTATGTATCTATGAAAATTGCGCGATTTTTTTTTACATTTTGTGCTAAGTTCCATTCTAACTGTTTTTCTAAATGTTCTGAAAACTTGTGGGTAGATTAACATTTTAATTACAAACTCAAATCTGTTTTCAAAATTTCGATATATCTACCGGTTTTGACGTTATTGGCTTGAACTAGAATAAAATAACATCGATAATAAGCGCTTACTATGAAACAAGCCAACCCTAAAACTAGCGAACTAGCGAAGAAGAAATTTTGCTATTGTCGAAAACTAATCAATCGTTAATTTTATAAGCATTCAAACCACAAACATTTACAATTCTTATAAATTAAGAAATCTCACTAGATTTAACTTTTCTAATGTTCACATTTTCGTAACCATTTGCTTTGTGCCTTATACTTTTTGAATGATTACCAGTATGACGCACTGCCCAGCGCCGTTTTGGTACGGCTCTAGTTTTTTTTTTCGAATTTTACACTCGCTATTTTAGTAAGAAGGCAACATGCCACATACAGATTTGTTCAATTCCCTACGATAAATTGTTGACCATGAACTGTTAAATATAAATTGGTGCCATTTTGACAAACCGGAAATGAGGTAGAACAAAAAACACAATTTTGGTTTTTTGAATCTCACGTCTCTATTTTTGATCCAATTTTTATCAAACTGTTTTGAACTGTTTTCTATAACTGTGCGCTACTAAATAAAAAATTTAAACTTCTCCAATTTTGACTTTTAGTTGACTATTTTCTTAATTTTAATTTTTGCGTTTTTTTTCAACTTCTACAATTTTATTTCGTTCGATCTGCAAATTTGCAGGTGTATAGACATTTTGATTCTAAACAAAATGCAGTTTTCAAAATGTTGATACCACTTCCGGTTTTTACGTAATTAGCTTGTAAATTTAAAATTTCAACTTCCGGAAATTTGAAGATATTTCAAATTTGTTTTTTTCATTGTGTTATAATTTGTTATAACAACAATTTGAAATAAAAAAATCCGACCCGGAAGTAACAGATCATCCGCCATTTTGATGTGAGTAACTTTTGTAAAATTAAAAATGGGGCCTCAGGGTTATGAGCGGCATCCGTAACTTTAGTATTTTTGGAAACTACAATAGATTGCTAAAAAAGTCTAGCCGCCGATTTTTGAATTTTGATTTCAATTTTTTTTTTTATTTTCGTTTTGATTTTTTATGCAATTACTAAAACTTTCAAGGCTCATATCGTTTGACCTTGACCTTTGGTGACCTTGGTACCGAACAAAAGTTATTGCACTTGATGAAATCTATCCAATGATATATTCATGTTTGTGATCCGATGTATACTTCCGGTTTTATAGGCAATTGAAATTTGTCATTTTTTACTTTAAACAGCCCTGTCACGTGACCTAGCGTAAATACGTCAAAAATGATTTAACAATCATATTATGCGTAATTTGCTCTTTCCAATGATGTACGACAATATACACTTAAATTAAAATTGCACGATTTAAAATTTGAACATTTTGTGCAAATTTCCATTGTAACTGTGCGTGTTTTTTTCAAATTTTATTTCAATCGATCTGAAAATTTACAGATGGAAAGATATTTCGATTGCAATCCAAAATCTGTTTTCGAAAAATTGATACCACTTCCGGTTTTGACGTAATTGGCTTGTAAATTTAAAATTTCAACTTCCGGAATTTTGAATATATTTGAAATTTGTTTTTTGCAATATTTAACATTATGGTATATCAACAATTTGAAATAAAAAATTTAACCCGGAAGTTACAAATCGGCCGCCATATTGATATGACTAACTTTTGTAAAACTCAAAATGGGGCCTCAGGGTTATGAGTGGAATTCGTAACTTTCATATTTTTGGAAACTACAGTCGATTTGCACTCATAGCATTGTTAATCGATTTTTGATCTTCTGTTTTGCCTTTCTTGCATTTCCGTTTTATTTTTTTTCAGTAATTACAAAAACTTTCAAGACTCATACCTCGTGACCTTGACCTTTGGTGACATTGTGACCTGAACAAAAGTTTTTGCCCTCGATGAGATCTATCCGACTATGTATTCATATTTGTTGTCCGATGTATACTTCCGGTTTTGTAAGCAATTCAAATTTGCGATTTTTGACTTTACAAGTAACATCCAAGGTTTCGCTAGTTGTGGTAGCTTTCTTTGTCTAGAAATATTACCAATACAGACCCTTTTTAAAAACAGTTTTTAAGTAATTCCTAAACTGTTACGCACTGCTCAGAACCATGCAAAGCCTATGGATCTAGTTTTTTTTAGTTTTTTTTCTTCGAACATCGATAATAAGCGCTTACTATGAAACAAGCCAACCCTAAAACTAGCGAACTAGCGAAGAAGAAATTTTGCTATTGTCGAAAACTAATCAATCGTTAATTTTATAAGCATTCAAACCACAAACATTTACAATTCTTAGAAATTAAGAAATCTCACTAGATTTAACTTTTCTAATGTTCACATTTTCGTAACCATTTGCTTTGTGCCTTATACTTTTTGAATGATTACCAGTATGACGCACTGCCCAGCGCCGTTTTGGTACGGCTCTAGTTTTTTTTTCGAATTTTACACTCGCTATTTTAGTAAGAAGGCAACATGCCACATACAGATTTGTTCAATTCCCTACGATAAATTGTTGACCATGAACTGTTAAATATAAATTGGTGCCATTTTGACAAACCGGAAATGAGGTAGAACAAAAAACACAATTTTGGTTTTTTGAATCTCACGTCTCTATTTTTGATCCAATTTTTATCAAACTGTTTTGAACTGTTTTCTATAACTGTGCGCTACTAAATAAAAAATTTAAACTTCTCCAATTTTGACTTTTAGTTGACTATTTTCTTAATTTTAATTTTTGCGTTTTTTTCAACTTCTACAATTTTATTTCGTTCGATCTGCAAATTTGCAGGTGTATAGACATTTTGATTCTAAACAAAATGCAGTTTTCAAAATGTTGATACCACTTCCGGTTTTTACGTAATTAGCTTGTAAATTTAAAATTTCAACTTCCGGAAATTTGAAGATATTTCAAATTTGTTTTTTTCATTGTGTTATAATTTGTTATAACAACAATTTGAAATAAAAAAATCCGACCCGGAAGTAACAGATCATCCGCCATTTTGATGTGAGTAACTTTTGTAAAATTAAAAATGGGGCCTCAGGGTTATGAGCGACATCCGTAACTTTAGTATTTTTGGAAACTACAATAGATTGCTAAAAAAGTCTAGCCGCCGATTTTTGAATTTTGATTTCAATTTTTTTTTTTATTTTCGTTTTGATTTTTTATGCAATTACTAAAACTTTCAAGGCTCATATCGTTTGACCTTGACCTTTGGTGACCTTGGTACCGAACAAAAGTTATTGCACTTGATGAAATCTATCCAATGATATATTCATGTTTGTGATCCGATGTATACTTCCGGTTTTATAGGCAATTGAAATTTGTCATTTTTTACTTTAAACAGCCCTGTCACGTGACCTAGCGTAAATACGTCAAAAATGATTTAACAATCATATTATGCGTAATTTGCTCTTTCCAATGATGTACGACAATATACACTTAAATTAAAATTGCACGATTTAAAATTTGAACATTTTGTGCAAATTTCCATTGTAACTGTGCGTGTTTTTTTCAAATTTTATTTCAATCGATCTGAAAATTTACAGATGGAAAGATATTTCGATTGCAATCCAAAATCTGTTTTCGAAAAATTGATACCACTTCCGGTTTTGACGTAATTGGCTTGTAAATTTAAAATTTCAACTTCCGGAATTTTGAATATATTTGAAATTTGTTTTTTGCAATATTTAACATTATGGTATATCAACAATTTGAAATAAAAAATTTAACCCGGAAGTTACAAATCGGCCGCCATATTGATATGACTAACTTTTGTAAAACTCAAAATGGGGCCTCAGGGTTATGAGTGGAATTCGTAACTTTCATATTTTTGGAAACTACAGTCAATTGCATTCATAGCATTGTTAATCGATTTTTGATCTTCTATTTTGCCTTTCTTGCATTTCCGTTTTATTTTTTTTCAGTAATTACAAAAACTTTCAAGACTCATACCTCGTGACCTTGACCTTTGGTGACATTGTGACCTGAACAAAAGTTTTTGCCCTCGATGAGATCTATCCGACTATGTATTCATATTTGTTGTCCGATGTATACTTCCGGTTTTGTAAGCAATTCAAATTTGCGATTTTTGACTTTACAAGTAACATCCAAGGTTTCGCTAGTTGTGGTAGCTTTCTTTGTCTAGAAATATTACCAATACAGACCCTTTTTAAAAACAGTTTTTAAGTAATTCCTAAACTGTTACGCACTGCTCAGAACCATGCAAAGCCTATGGATCTAGTTTTTTTTAGTTTTTTTTCTTCGAATTCTGGTCAGAGTACACAGCCAAAACTGCAAATGCCACATATACACTGATATGATCTCTTTTCTGTACTCGAAAAACTAAATTTTTTATATGTAATTTGACGCATTTTTATCCAACCGGAAATGACGTAGGATACAGAAGTGTATTTTAGAATTTTCGATTTTCCTACTCTATTTTAAATTCAATTCTAATCGGATTTTTTGTGTTTAATTGCAGAAACCAAAAGCTACAATTCGGCTTCTTGAAGACATTACAAATTTTGAATTTTGAAGCTAACTTTTTTGGTTTGAAATTGATGAATTTTTCAACTTCTACAATTTTATTTCGATCAATCTGAAAATAAACAAGCATATAGACCTTTTGATTGTTAAAAAAATACAATTTTCAAAATTTCGATATCACTTCCGGTTTTGACGTTATTGGCTCGTAAAGTTAAAATTTCAACTTCCGGAATTGTGAAGTTATTTGAAAAAAATTTTCAGCAATACGATTCAAATGATAATGCAAAAACAACAAATTAAAAAAATTTGACCCGGAAGTAACAGATAAGCCGCCATATTGATATGAGCAACTTTTGTAAAACTCAAAATGGGGCCTCAGGGTTATCGGCGGAATTCATATTTATAGTATTTTAGGACAGCTCAGTCGACTTCCCCCAAAAATACGCAAATCGATTTTTGATGGTTGATTGTGCTTTTTGCTCATTTCCGGTATAACGTTTTAAGAAAGTGCCAAAATTTCAAAGACTTGTAACTCGTGACCTTGACCTTTTTTGACCTTGTGACCTGAACAAAAGTTATTGCCCTTGACTAGATCTATCAAATGATATATCCATTTCGGTTGTCCGATATTTACTTCCGGTTCTATTGTCATTTGAAATTTGATATTTTCAACTTTAAACAGCTCTGTCACGTGACCTTATTTACATACGTCACAAATTCTTATATATTTAATGTGCCTAATGTACTCTTTCCAGAGATATATAATACTCTATATGTTTATTGAAATTGCGCGATTTAAAATTTCAAAATTTTGTTCAAAGTTCCATTGTAACTGTGCGTGTTTTTTTTCAAATTTTATTTTGAGCGTTCTGAAAAGTTACAGGTAGATAGATGTTTTGATTGCAAACTCATATCTGTTTTCAAAATTTCGATATCACTTCCGGTTTTGACGTTATTCACTTTTTAAATTTAAATTTCAACTTCCGGAATTTTGAAGATAATTGAAAATTTTTGACGGCAATATATTAGTAATGATGTAATAGAAACAATTAATTAATAAAATCTGACCCGGATGTAATAAATCAGCCGCCATATTGATATGACCAACTTTTGTAAAACTCAAAATCGGGCCTCAGGGATATGAGCGATTTTCGTGATTGTAGTATTTTTGGACAGCTCAGTCGATTGTCATAAAAAATACGCTATTTGATTTTTGATATTCGATATTGCTTTATTGTTATTTCTCAATATAATGTTTTAAGTAATTTCCAAAATTTCAAAGACTTGACTTTGACTTTTTTTACCTTGTGACCTGAAGATCAAATTCAGATCGACAATTTGATTCTGAACAAAAAAATATTTCTAGAATTTTTCTATCACTTCCGGTTTTGACGTCATTTGCTTGTAAACTTGAAATTCTAACTTCTGGAGTTTCGGAGTTATTTCTTTTTGCATTATGTTAGAAATGGTCATCATAAAAGATATAAATGATAAAATCCGACTCGAAAGTACTTTGTCATGTGCAATGTTGTGACATTTTTTTATAAAACTCAAAATGGGACCTTAGGGGATAATCGGATTTACATAATATCGGTGTCTGAGAAATCCTTAGTCGATGGCCAAACAACCTTATGGCAACTGATTTATTGCAGTGCGTTCGATTCTTCGAACGCACTGCATTGTTTTGCAATTGACTATGTTTTGCAGTGCGTTCGATTCTCGAACGCACTGCATTGTTTTGCAAATGACTATTTTTTTTTTTGCAGTGCGTTCGATAATCGAACGCACTGCATTGTTTTGCAAACGGCTATTTTTTGCAGTGCGTTCGATAATCGAACGCACTGCATTGTTTTGCAAACGGCTATTTTTTTTTTTTTTTTTTCGAATTTTACACTCGCTATTTTAGTAAGAAGGCAACATGCCACATACAGATTTGTTCAATTCCCTACGATAAATTGTTGACCATCAACTATTAAATATAAATTGGTGCCATTTTGACAAACCGGAAATGAGGTAGAACAAAAAACACAGTTTCGGTTTTTGGAATCTCACAGCTCTATTTTTGATCCGATTTTTATCAAACTGTTTTAAACTGTTTTTTATAACTGTGCGCTACTAAATAAAAGTTTTAAACTTCCCCAATTTTGACTTTTAGTTGACTATTTTCTTAATTTTAATTTTTGCGTTTTTTTCAACTTCTACAATTTTATTTCGTTCGATCTGCAAATTTGCAGGTGTATAGACATTTTGATTCTAAACAAAATGCAGTTTTCAAAATTTTGATACCACTTCCGGTTTTTACGTAATTAGCTTGTAAATTTAAAATTTCAACTTCCGGAAATTTGAAGATTTTTCAAATTTGTTTTTTTCAATGTGTTATTAATTGTTATAACAACAATTTGAAATAAAAAAATCCGACCCGGAAGTAAGAAATCATCCGCCATTTTGATATGAGTAATTTTTATAAAATTAAAAATGGGGCCTCAGGGTTATGAGCGGCATCCGTAACTTTAGTATTTTTGGAAACTACAATCGATTGCTAAAAAAGTCTAGGCGCCGATTTTTGAATTTTGATTTTAATTTTTTTTTTATTTTCGTTTTGATTTTTTATGCAATTACTAAAACTTTCAAGGCTCATATCTTTTGACCTTGACCTTTGGTGACCTTGGTACCTGAACAAAAGTTATTGCCCTTGATGAAATACATCCAATGATGTATTCATGTTTGTGATCCGATGTATACTTCCGGTTTTATAGGCAATTGAAATTTGTGATTTTTGACTTTAAGCAGTCCTGTCACGTGACCTAGCTTAAATATGTCAAAAATGATTTAACAATCATATTATGTGTAATTTGCTCTTTCCAATGATGTACGACAATATACACTTAAATTAAAATTGCACGATTTAAAATTTGAACATTTTGTGCAAATTTCCATTGTAACTGTGCGTGTTTTTTTCAAATTTTATTTCAATCGATCTGAAAGTTTACAGATGGAAAGACATTTCGATTGCAATCCAAAATACGTTTTCGAAAAGTTGATACCTCTTCCGGTTTTGACGTAATTAGCTTGTAAATTTGAAATTTCAACTTCCGGAATTTTGAATATATTTGAAATTTGTTTTTTGCAATATTTAACATTATGGTATATCAACAATTTGAAATAAAAAAATTTAACCCGGAAGTTACAAATCGGCCACCATATTGATATGACTAACTTTTGTAAAACTCAAAATGGGGCCTCAGGGTTATGAGCGGAAATCGTAACTTTGATATTTTTGGGAACTACAGTCGATTGCATTCATAGCATTGTTAATCGATTTTTGATCTTCTGTTTTGCCTTTCTTGCATTTCCGTTTTATTTTTTTCAGTAATTACAAAAACTTTCAAGACGCATACCTCGTGACCTTGACCTTTGGTGACATTGTAACCTGAACAAAAGATTTTGCCCTCGATGAGATCTATCCAACTATGTATCCAGTTTTGTGAGCAATTCAAATTTGCGATTTTTTTTTACCAGCAACATCCAAGGTTTCGCTAGTTGTGGTAGCTTTCTTTGTCTAGAAATAATACCATTACAGACCCTTTAAAAAACAGTTTTTAAGTAATTCCAAAACTGTTACGCACTGCTCAGAACCATGCAAAGCCTATGGATCTAGTTTTTTTTTTTTTTCGAATTTTACACTCGCTATTTTAGTAAGAAGGCAACATGCCACATACAGATTTGTTCAGTTCCCTACGATAAATTGTTGACCATCAACTATTAAATATAAATTGGTGCCATTTTGACAAACCGGAAATGAGGTAGAACCAAAAACACGGTTTTGGTTTTTGGAATCTCACGTCTCTATTTTTCATCCGATTTTTATCAAACTGTTTTGAACTGTTTTCTATAACTGTGCGCTACTAAATAAAAGTTTTAAACTTCTCCAATTTTGACTTTTAGTTGACTATTTTCTTAATTTTAATTTTTGCGTTTTTTTCAACTTCTACAATTTTATTTCGTTCGATCTGCAAATTTGCAGTTGTATAGACATTTTGATTCTAAACAAAATGCAGTTTTCAAAATTTTGATACCACTTCCGGTTTTTACGTAATTAGCTTGTAAATTTAAAATGTCAACTTCCGGAAATTTGAAGATATTTCAAATTTGTTTTTTTCAATATGTTATAATTTGTTATAACAACAATTTTAAATAAAAAAATCCGACCCGGAAGTAAGAGATCATCCGCCATTTTGATATGAGTAACTTTTATAAAATTAAAAATGGGGCCTCGGGGTTATGAGCGGCATCCGTAACTTTAGTATTTTTGGAAACTACAATAGATTGCTAAAAAAGTCTAGGCACCGATTTTTGAATTTTGATTTCAATTTTTTTCTTATTTTAGTTTTGATTTTTTATGCAATTACTCAAACTTTCAAGGCTCATATCTTTTGACCTTGACCTTTGGTGACCTTGGTACCTGAACAAAAGTTATTGCCCTTGATAAAATCTATCCAATGATGTATTCATGTTTGTGATCCGATGTATACTTCCGGTTTTATAGGCAATTGAAATATGTGATTTTTTACTTTAAACAGTCCTGTCACGTGACCTAGCGTAAATACGTCAAAAATGATTTAACAATCATATTATGCGTAATTTGCTCTTTCCAATGATGTACGACAATATACACTTAAATCAAAATTGCACGATTTAAAATTTGAACATTTTGTGCAAATTTCCATTGTAACTGTGCGTGTTTTTTTCAAATTTTATTTCAATCGATTTGAAAGTTTACTGATGGAAAGATATTTCGATTGCAATCAAAAATCTGTTTTCGAAAAATTGATACCACTTCCGGTTTTGACGTAATTAGCTTGTAAATTTGAAATTTCAACTTCCGGAATTTGGAATATATTTGAAATTTGTTTTTTGCAATATTTAACATTGTGGTATATCAACAATTTGAAATAAAAAAATTTAAATCGGAAGTTACAAATCGGCCGCCATATTGATATGACTAACTTTTGTAAAACTCAAAATGGGGCCTCAGAGTTATGAGCGGAAATCGTAACTTTGATATTTTTGGAAACTACAGTCGATTGCATTCATAGAATTGTTAATCGATTTTTGACCTTAAGTTTTGCCTTTCTTGCATTTCCATTTTATTTTTTTCAGTAATTACAAAAACTTTCAAGACTCATACCTCGTGACCTTGACCTTCGGTGACATTGTAACCTGAACAAAAGTTTTTGCCCTCGATGAGATCTATCCGACTATGTATTCATATTTGTTGTCCGATGTATACTTCCGGTTTTGCGAGCAATTCAAATTTGCGATTTTTGACTTTACCAGCAACATCCAAGGTTTCGCTAGTTGTGGTAGCTTTCTTTGTCTATAAATAATACCATTACAGACCTTTTAAAAAACAGTTTTTAAGTAATTCCAAAACTGTTACGCACTGCTCAGAACCATGCAAAGCCTATGGATCTAGTTTTTTTTTTTTTTCGTTTTCTGGTCTCGCTTTTTCGGTGTGAAGGGAACTTGTCACGTCAATCTCACACGATTTCCCACGATAATTTGCTGCACATTGTGGCTTAAATGCTAAATGACGCAGTTTTGTCCAACCGGAAATGAGGTATCACAAAACGTGTATTTTCGGTTTTTTATCATTTTTACCTACAATTTTCAACCGATTTCGATGGAATAATTTTTGTTTATTTCAGTTATGTCTTTTCTACACGATAACCACTTAAAAACGTATGAGTTTTTACTTTTGACGCTGAATTTTAGACCTCTTTTTTGACGCTTTTTTCAATTTTCACAATTTTATTTCGATCGCTATGAAAACTTCTAGGCTTATAGACATTGTTATTGCAAACAAAACTGTGTTTTCAAAATTTTGATATCACTTCCGGTTTTGACGTGATTTGCTTGTAAACTTGAAATTTCAACTTCCGGAGTTTTGAAGATATTTGAAAATTTCTTTTTGCATTATGTTATAAATGTTCGTCGTAAAAGATATAAATAATAAAATCCGACCCGGAAGTAATATGTCAGACGCCATGTTGTTCTGACAATTTTTTTATAAAACTCAAAATGGGGCCTCAGGGGATAATCGGATTTGCACAATATTGGTGTCTATGAAATCCTTAGTCGATTGCCACTAACCTTATGACAGCTGATTTTTTAATTTCGATTTAGACTTTTTTCTATTTCCGGACAAAGAATTTCAGTAACGACCGAAACTTTCAAGGCTCATATCTAGTGACCTTGACCTTTGATGACCTTTTGACCTGTACAAAAGTTATTGCCCTTAACGAGATCTATCAAATGATATATTCATTTCCTATTTCTGATGTTAACTTCCGGTTTTATCGCCATTTGAAAATTGTAATTTTTAACTTTAAAGATCTTTGTCACGTGACCTAATAAACATACGTCACAAATTTTTAGACATATTTATTATGCTAAATCTGCTCTTTCAAATGATATACAACACCAAATATTTGAATCAAAATTGCGCTTTTTAAAACTTTCAAATTTTGTGCCAATTTTCATTGTAACTGTGCGTGTTTTGTGGAAATTTGATTTTGATCGATCCGAAAACTTACAAGTAGATAAACAATTTGATAATGAACAAAACAATATTTCTGAAATTTTGATATCACTTCCGGTTTTGACGTCATTTGTTTGTAAACTTGAAATTCTAACTTCTGGAGTGCCCGAATTATTTGAAAGTTTCTTATTGCATCATGTTAGAAATGGTCATCAGAAAAGATATAGATAAAATCCGACCCGCAAGTACTATGTCAGGTGCCATGTTGTTGTGACTAATTTTTATAAAACTCAAAATGGGATCTAATTTACATTATATCGGTGTCTATGAAATCCTTAGTCGATGGCCAACAACCTTGTGGCAACTGATTTTTTAATTTCGATTTCTTTATATTTCTGGAACAAGAATTTTAATTTAGACTGAAACTTTCAAAGCTATCTATAAATCTATTGGTTCAAATGACCAGGAAGTACTATTAGCCTGTATGCTTCAAATATGTGTAACACACCTCGAGAGGATCATTTTTTATTACTATATCTGACAATATGTAAGAGACTACGATGTAGTATTACAACGTATCATTCCCTCAGCACATCATACGATACATGATCAATATACCAACATCTAGAAAGTTACAATTTACCATAGTGTTTCTTTTAACGCTTCTCACTGGTCAGAGTAGTATTTTAAAATGTTCAAATGCAGTTTTCTCCCTTCAACTAAAAATGTTTGTTGTCTGTATGTTTAAATGCAGTTCTCTCCCTTCAACTGACAATTGCCTCATGCTTAACTTGACTTTCTTACATTGTAACTTGCATTTTTAACGTTTTAAATTATGTACTAAAAAAGATAAACAAAAAGTCTAAAAGAAGTAGATAACGATCCAATGCCAAAAGAAGAAAAGCCGTTCTAAAAATCTGGTTCTGTCATTTATTAAAAAACAAGTTTTAAAATTGCATGTCTAAAAACGTTGACCATTAAAATGTTTTCTAAAAAATAAATGTTATGAGCGACATCCGTAACTTTAGTATTTTTGGAAACTACAATAGATTGCTAAAAAAAGTCTAGCCGCCGATTTTTGAATTTTGATTTCAATTTTTTTTTTTATTTTCGTTTTGATTTTTTATGCAATTACTAAAACTTTCAAGGCTCATATCGTTTGACCTTGACCTTTGGTGACCTTGGTACCGAACAAAAGTTATTGCACTTGATGAAATCTATCCAATGATATATTCATGTTTGTGATCCGATGTATACTTCCGGTTTTATAGGCAATTGAAATTTGTCATTTTTTACTTTAAACAGCCCTGTCACGTGACCTAGCGTAAATACGTCAAAAATGATTTAACAATCATATTATGCGTAATTTGCTCTTTCCAATGATGTACGACAATATACACTTAAATTAAAATTGCACGATTTAAAATTTGAACATTTTGTGCAAATTTCCATTGTAACTGTGCGTGTTTTTTTCAAATTTTATTTCAATCGATCTGAAAATTTACAGATGGAAAGATATTTCGATTGCAATCCAAAATCTGTTTTCGAAAAATTGATACCACTTCCGGTTTTGACGTAATTGGCTTGTAAATTTAAAATTTCAACTTCCGGAATTTTGAATATATTTGAAATTTGTTTTTTGCAATATTTAACATTATGGTATATCAACAATTTGAAATAAAAAATTTAACCCGGAAGTTACAAATCGGCCGCCATATTGATATGACTAACTTTTGTAAAACTCAAAATGGGGCCTCAGGGTTATGAGTGGAATTCGTAACTTTCATATTTTTGGAAACTACAGTCGATTGCATTCATAGCATTGTTAATCGATTTTTGATCTTCTATTTTGCCTTTCTTGCATTTCCGTTTTATTTTTTTTCAGTAATTACAAAAACTTTCAAGACTCATACCTCGTGACCTTGACCTTTGGTGACATTGTGACCTGAACAAAAGTTTTTGCCCTCGATGAGATCTATCCGACTATGTATTCATATTTGTTGTCCGATGTATACTTCCGGTTTTGTAAGCAATTCAAATTTGCGATTTTTGACTTTACAAGTAACATCCAAGGTTTCGCTAGTTGTGGTAGCTTTCTTTGTCTAGAAATATTACCAATACAGACCCTTTTTAAAAACAGTTTTTAAGTAATTCCTAAACTGTTACGCACTGCTCAGAACCATGCAAAGCCTATGGATCTAGTTTTTTTTAGTTTTTTTTCTTCGAATTCTGGTCAGAGTACACAGCCAAAACTGCAAATGCCACATATACACTGATATGATCTCTTTTCTGTACTCGAAAAACTAAATTTTTTATATGTAATTTGACGCATTTTTATCCAACCGGAAATGACGTAGGATACAGAAGTGTATTTTAGAATTTTCGATTTTCCTACTCTATTTTAAATTCAATTCTAATCGGATTTTTTGTGTTTAATTGCAGAAACCAAAAGCTACAATTCGGCTTCTTGAAGACATTACAAATTTTGAATTTTGAAGCTAACTTTTTTGGTTTGAAATTGATGAATTTTTCAACTTCTACAATTTTATTTCGATCAATCTGAAAATAAACAAGCATATAGACCTTTTGATTGTTAAAAAAATACAATTTTCAAAATTTCGATATCACTTCCGGTTTTGACGTTATTGGCTCGTAAAGTTAAAATTTCAACTTCCGGAATTGTGAAGTTATTTGAAAAAAATTTTCAGCAATACGATTCAAATGATAATGCAAAAACAACAAATTAAAAAAATTTGACCCGGAAGTAACAGATAAGCCGCCATATTGATATGAGCAACTTTTGTAAAACTCAAATGGGGCCTCAGGGTTATCGGCGGAATTCATATTTATAGTATTTTAGGACAGCTCAGTCGACTTCCCCCAAAAATACGCAAATCGATTTTTGATGGTTGATTGTGCTTTTTGCTCATTTCCGGTATAACGTTTTAAGAAAGTGCCAAAATTTCAAAGACTTGTAACTCGTGACCTTGACCTTTTTTGACCTTGTGACCTGAACAAAAGTTATTGCCCTTGACTAGATCTATCAAATGATATATCCATTTCGGTTGTCCGATATTTACTTCCGGTTCTATTGTCATTTGAAATTTGATATTTTCAACTTTAAACAGCTCTGTCACGTGACCTTATTTACATACGTCACAAATTCTTATATATTTAATGTGCCTAATGTACTCTTTCCAGAGATATATAATACTCTATATGTTTATTGAAATTGCGCGATTTAAAATTTCAAAATTTTGTTCAAAGTTCCATTGTAACTGTGCGTGTTTTTTTTCAAATTTTATTTTGAGCGTTCTGAAAAGTTACAGGTAGATAGATGTTTTGATTGCAAACTCATATCTGTTTTCAAAATTTCGATATCACTTCCGGTTTTGACGTTATTCACTTTTTAAATTTAAATTTCAACTTCCGGAATTTTGAAGATAATTGAAAATTTTTGACGGCAATATATTAGAAATGATGTAATAGAAACAATTAATTAATAAAATCTGACCCGGATGTAATAAATCAGCCGCCATATTGATATGACCAACTTTTGTAAAACTCAAAATCGGGCCTCAGGGATATGAGCGATTTTCGTGATTGTAGTATTTTTGGACAGCTCAGTCGATTGTCATAAAAAATACGCTATTTGATTTTTGATATTCGATATTGCTTTATTGTTATTTCTCAATATAATGTTTTAAGTAATTTCCAAAATTTCAAAGACTTGACTTTGACTTTTTTTACCTTGTGACCTGAAGAAAGGTTATTGTCCTTGATTAGATCTATCCAATGGTATGTACAATTTGTTCAATGTTTACTTCCTGTTCTAGTGTCATTTGAAAATTGCGATTTTTAACTTTAAACGCATACATTTATCGTCAAAACAGTTGAAGGGAGAGAACTACTATTTCAATTGTAAATCTTTATTAAAGCTATCATGCTGTAATTAAACTAGAAATGTTGATAAAAAATAAGTCAAACCATCCGACACTAATCGACATATTTACTACTTTTAGTCTCCATACCGAAGAAATATGGCCGCCACCGACCCATTATAAAGCCGTGTAAGCCACGTCATTCAGTCAATTGATATACAAACATCGAACTGTAAACATCAGTAATAAGCGCTCACTATTATTATTATCAAGCCAACCCTGAAACTAGCAAAGTAGAAATTTTACTATAGTCGAAAACTAACCAATCGTCACTCTTTTAAGCATTCAGACCACAAACAGTTATTTTAATTCCTTAAAATAAGAAAATCTCTCTAGATATAACTTTTCTAATGTTCATAACCATTTGCCTTAGACTTAGTGCCTCATGATTTATGAAAGATTTCCAGGATGACGCACTGCCCAGCGCCGTTTTGGTACGGCTCTAGTTTTTTTTTTCGAATTTTACACTCGCTATTTTAGTAAGAAGGCAACATGCCACATACAGATTTGTTCAATTCCCTACGATAAATTGTTGACCATGAACTGTTAAATATAAATTGGTGCCATTTTGACAAACCGGAAATGAGGTAGAACAAAAAACACAATTTTGGTTTTTTGAATCTCACAGCTCTATTTTTGATCTGATTTTTATCAAACTATTTTGAACTGTTTTTTATAACTGTGCGCTACTAAATAAAAGTTTTAAACTTCTCCAATTTTGACTTTAAGTTGACTATTTTCCTCATTTCAATTTTTGCGTTTTTTTCAATTTCTACAATGTTATTTCGTTCGATCTGCAAATTTGCAGGTGTATAGACATTTTGATTCTAAACAAAGTGCAGTTTTCAAAATTTTGATACCACTTCCGGTTTTTACGTAATTAGCTTGTAAATTTAAATTTTCAACTTCCGGAAATTTGAAGATATTTCAAATTTGTTTTTTTCATTGTGTTTTAATTTGTTATAACAACAATTTGAAATAAAAAAATCCGACCCGGAAGTAACAAATCATCCGCCATTTTGATATGAGTAACTTTTGTAAAATTAAAAATGGGGCCTCAGGGTTATGAGCGGCATCCGTAACTTTAGTATTTTTGGAAACTTCAATATATTGCTAAAAAAAAGTCTAGCCGCCGATTTTTGAATTTTGATTTCAATTTTTTTTTTTCGCTTTGATTTTTTATGCAATTACTAAAATTTTCAAGGTCCATATCTTTTGACCTTGACCTTTGGTGACCTTGGTACCTGAACAAAAGTTATTGCCCTTGATGAAATCTATCCAATGATGTATATATGTTTGTGATCAGATGTATACTTCCGGTTTTATAGGCAATTGAAATTTGTGATTTTTTACTTTAAACAGCCCTGTCACGTGACGTAGCGTAAATACGTCAAAAATGATTTAACAATCATATTATGCGTAATTTGCTCTTTCCAATGATGTACGACAATATACACTTAAATTAAAATTGCACGATTTAAAATTTGAACATTTTGTGCAAATTTCCATTGTAACTGTGCGTGTTTTTTTTCAAATTTTATTTCAATCGATCTGAAAATTTACAGATGGAAAGATATTTCGATTGCAATCCAAAATCTGTTTTCGAAAACTTGATACCACTTCCGGTTTTCACGTAATTAGCTTGTAAATTTGAAATTTCAACTTCCGGAATTTGGAATATACTTGAAATTTGTTTTTTGCAATATTTAACATTATGGTATATCAACAATTTGAAATAAAAAAATTTAACCCGGAAGTTACAAATCGGCCGCCATATTGATATGACTAACTTTTGTAAAACTCAAAATGGGGCCTCAGGGTTATGAGCGGAAATCGTAACTTTGATATTTTTGGAAACTACAGTCGATTGCATTCATAGCATTGTTAATCGATTTTTGATGTTCTGTTTTGCCTATCTTGCATTTCCGTTTTATTTTTTTTCAGTAATTACAAAAACTTTCAAGACTCATACCTCGTGACCTTGACCTTTGGTGACATTGTGACCTGAACAAAAGTTTTTGTCCTCGATGAGATCTATCCGACTATGTATTCATATTTGTTGTCCGATGTATACTTCCGGTTTTGTAAGCAATTCAAATTTGCGATTTTTGACTTTACAAGTAACATCCAAGGTTTCGCTAGTTGTGGTAGCTTTCTTTGTCAAGAAATAATACCAATACAGATTCTTTTAAAAATAGTTTTTAAGTAATTCCAAAACTGTTACGCACTGCTCAGAACCAGGTTTTTTTTTTTCGTTTTCTGGTCTCGCTATTTCGGTATGAAGGGAACTTTTCACGCTCAATCTGACACGATTTCCCATGATAATTAGCTGCTCATTGTGGCTTAAATGTTAAATGACGCAGTTTTGTCCAACCGGAAATGAGGTATGACAAAACGTGTATTTTCGGTTTTGTATCATTTCTACCTACAATTTTCAACCGATTTCGACGGAATTTTTTTTGATTATTTTAGTTATGTCTTTTCTATCCGATAAACACTTCAAAACTTTTGACTTTTGACGCTGAATTTTGGAACTCTTTTTTTACGCTTTTTTCAACGTCCACAGTTTTATTTTGATCGCTTTGAAAACTTCTTGGCATATAGACATTGTTATTCCGAACAAAAATTTGTTTTCAAAATTTTGATATCACTTCCGGTTTTGACGTCATTTGCTTGTAAACTTGAAATTTCAACTTCCGGAGTTTTGAAGATATTTAAAAATTTCTTTTTGCATTATGTTAGAAACTGTCATCATAAAAGATATATATAATAAAATTTGACCCGGAAGTAATATGTCAGGCGCCATGTTGTTCTGACTAATTTTTATAAAACTCAAAATGGGGCCTCAGGGGATAATCAGATTTGCATAATAATGGTGTCTTTGATATCCTTAGTCGATTGCCACCAACCTTATGACAGCGGATTTTTTAATTTCGATGTCAATTTCTTTGTATTTCCGGAACAAGAATTTCAGTAATGACCGAAACTTTCAAGGCTCATATCTAGTGACCTTGACCTTTGATGACCTTTTGACTTGTACAAAAGTTATTGCACCTAACGAGATCTATCAAACGATATATTCATTTGGGATGTCTGATGTTTACTTCCGGTTTTACCGCCATTTGAAAATTGCAATTTTTAACTTTAAAGAGCTCTGTCACGTGACCTAATTTACATACGTCACAAATTCTATTTCAATTTTACTCAAAATGGCGCTTTTTAAAACTTGCAAATTTTGTGTCAAATTCCATTGAAAATTGTGCGTGATTTTTGAAATTTTATTTGATCGATCTAAAAACTTACAGGTAGATCGACAATTTGATTCTGAACAAAAAAATATTTCTAGAATTTTTCTATCACTTCCGGTTTTGACGTCATTTGCTTGTAAACTTGAAATTCTAACTTCTGGAGTTTCGGAGTTATTTCTTTTTGCATTATGTTAGAAATGGTCATCATAAAAGATATAAATGATAAAATCCGACTCGAAAGTACTTTGTCATGTGCAATGTTGTGACATTTTTTTATAAAACTCAAAATGGGACCTTAGGGGATAATCGGATTTACATAATATCGGTGTCTGAGAAATCCTTAGTCGATGGCCAAACAACCTTATGGCAACTGATTTATTGCAGTGCGTTCGATTCTTCGAACGCACTGCATTGTTTTGCAATTGACTATGTTTTGCAGTGCGTTCGATTCTCGAACGCACTGCATTGTTTTGCAAATGACTATTTTTTTTTTTTTTTTTTTTTTTCGTTTTCTGGTCTCGCTTTTTCGGTGTGAAGGGAACTTGTCACGTCAATCTCACACGATTTCCCACGATAATTTGCTGCACATTGTGGCTTAAATGCTAAATGACGCAGTTTTGTCCAACCGGAAATGAGGTATCACAAAACGTGTATTTTCGGTTTTTTATCATTTTTACCTACAATTTTCAACCGATTTCGATGGAATAATTTTTGTTTATTTCAGTTATGTCTTTTCTACACGATAACCACTTAAAAACGTATGAGTTTTTACTTTTGACGCTGAATTTTAGACCTCTTTTTTGACGCTTTTTTCAATTTTCACAATTTTATTTCGATCGCTATGAAAACTTCTAGGCTTATAGACATTGTTATTGCAAACAAAACTGTGTTTTCAAAATTTTGATATCACTTCCGGTTTTGACGTGATTTGCTTGTAAACTTGAAATTTCAACTTCCGGAGTTTTGAAGATATTTGAAAATTTCTTTTTGCATTATGTTATAAATGTTCGTCGTAAAAGATATAAATAATAAAATCCGACCCGGAAGTAATATGTCAGACGCCATGTTGTTCTGACAATTTTTTATAAAACTCAAAATGGGGCCTCAGGGGATAATCGGATTTGCACAATATTGGTGTCTATGAAATCCTTAGTCGATTGCCACTAACCTTATGACAGCTGATTTTTTAATTTCGATTTAGACTTTTTTCTATTTCCGGACAAAGAATTTCAGTAACGACCGAAACTTTCAAGGCTCATATCTAGTGACCTTGACCTTTGATGACCTTTTGACCTGTACAAAAGTTATTGCCCTTAACGAGATCTATCAAATGATATATTCATTTCCTATTTCTGATGTTAACTTCCGGTTTTATCGCCATTTGAAAATTGTAATTTTTAACTTTAAAGATCTTTGTCACGTGACCTAATAAACATACGTCACAAATTTTTAGACATATTTATTATGCTAAATCTGCTCTTTCAAATGATATACAACACCAAATATTTGAATCAAAATTGCGCTTTTTAAAACTTTTAAATTTTGTGCCAATTTTCATTGTAACTGTGCGTGTTTTGTGGAAATTTGATTTTGATCGATCCGAAAACTTACAAGTAGATAAACAATTTGATAATGAACAAAACAATATTTCTGAAATTTTGATATCACTTCCGGTTTTGACGTCATTTGTTTGTAAACTTGAAATTCTAACTTCTGGAGTGCCCGAATTATTTGAAAGTTTCTTATTGCATCATGTTAGAAATGGTCATCAGAAAAGATATAGATAAAATCCGACCCGCAAGTACTATGTCAGGTGCCATGTTGTTGTGACTAATTTTTATAAAACTCAAAATGGGATCTAATTTACATTATATCGGTGTCTATGAAAT
This sequence comes from Lottia scabra, assembly GCA_029955415.1. Taxonomy (NCBI): domain Eukaryota; kingdom Metazoa; phylum Mollusca; class Gastropoda; family Lottiidae; genus Lottia; species Lottia scabra. The sequence goes on from JARJEI010000001.1 coordinate 16,592,792, forward strand.
CCTTAGTCGATGGCCAACAACCTTGTGGCAACTGATTTTTTAATTTCGATTTCTTTATATTTCTGGAACAAGAATTTTAATTTAGACTGAAACTTTCAAAGCTATCTATAAATCTATTGGTTCAAATGACCAGGAAGTACTATTAGCCTGTATGCTTCAAATATGTGTAACACACCTCGAGAGGATCATTTTTTATTACTATATCTGACAATATGTAAGAGACTACGATGTAGTATTACAACGTATCATTCCCTCAGCACATCATACGATACATGATCAATATACCAACATCTAGAAAGTTACAATTTACCATAGTGTTTCTTTTAACGCTTCTCACTGGTCAGAGTAGTATTTTAAAATGTTCAAATGCAGTTTTCTCCCTTCAACTAAAAATGTTTGTTGTCTGTATGTTTAAATGCAGTTCTCTCCCTTCAACTGACAATTGCCTCATGCTTAACTTGACTTTCTTACATTGTAACTTGCATTTTTAACGTTTTAAATTATGTACTAAAAAAGATAAACAAAAAGTCTAAAAGAAGTAGATAACGATCCAATGCCAAAAGAAGAAAAGCCGTTCTAAAAATCTGGTTCTGTCATTTATTAAAAAACAAGTTTTAAAATTGCATGTCTAAAAACGTTGACCATTAAAATGTTTTCTAAAAAATAATAATATAGAATTTTGGCTATGTTCATTATAAAATGATAATTTAAGAGCTGTGCTGCGAACTTACCTATATGGAAGTTAGCAATCAGTATTCTGATGTCAATTATGGATCATATGAAAAATTAGCTCTATCATATGAAGGGAGCCGCGGTGGCACAGTGAGATAGACGCTTGCTCGCTATGCTGAAGGTCAAGGGTTCAATCCCGGCATGGGTCGAGATATTGCCTTCTGATTTTTCAACCCGGTTTCACCCTCTCAATGATGCATTTCGGAGGGGCTGACATGGAAAAAGCGCCTTGTCGTTCGGATGGGACAATAAACCACGTGACAAACCCCTCGACAGTTGGAAATCGAAAATAAGAGCAGGCCAATGCCGCGGTCCTGGCAAAATTTCCCTCATTACACACTGCATGGCGTTTGCCCGTCCTCAGTCAGCCCATATAGGTGCAGAAAAGTCGGACGTTAAACTCCATTCATTTCATTTCTATATGAAAAATATTAATAAATATTCTTTTCTACTTCCAATGATGTATAAAAATGTACATAAATAAAAACAACGACTTTTTATTCAGATGACTTTTCACTACCGAACGTGAACTGGTTATTCTACTTTTCACTCCCGAATAAAAACAATTTATATGCCGATTATGTTCTGTAAATTTCGCAGTATGGATTGAAAACGCCATTTTTCACCCATGGACGAAACCGGATGCGCACTGCCCAGTATCGTCTCACGATTCTAGTTTTTTTTTTTTTTTTTTTTTTTTTTCGTTTTCTGGTCTCTCTATTTTTGTATGAAGGGAGCTTGTCACGCTCAAACTGACACGATTTCCAACGGTAAACTGCTGATCATTGTGGCTTAGAAGTCAAATGACGCAGTTTTGTCCAACCGGAAATGAGGTATGACAAAACGTGTATTTTCGGTTTTTTATCATTTTTACTTACAATTTTCAACCGATTTTGATGGATATTTATTTGTTTATTTCCGCTGTGTCTTTTCTACACGATAACCACTTAAAAACTTATAATTTTTTACTTTTGACCCTGAATTTTGAAACTTTTTTTTCACGTTTTTTTCAACTTCCACAGTTTTATTTCTATCGCTATGAAAACTTCTAGGCATATAGACATTGTTATTGCGAACGAAACCATGTTTTCAAAATTTTGATATCACTTCCGGTTTTGACGTCATTTGCTTGTAAACTTCAAATTTCAACTTCCGGAGTTTTGAAGATATTTGAAAATTTCTTTTTGCATTATGTTAGAAATTGTCATTATGAAAGATATTAATGATAAAATTTGACCCGGAAGTAATATGTCAGGCGCCATGTTGTTGTGACTAATTTTTATAAAACTCAAAATGGGGCCTCAGGGGATAATCGGAATCCTTAGTCGATTGCCACCAACCTTATGACAGCGGATTTTTGAATTTCAATTTAGACTTCTTTCTATTTCCTGACAAAGAATTTCAGTAATGACAGAAACTTTCAAGGCTCATATCTAGTGACCTTGACCTTTGATGACCCTTTGACCTGTACAAAAGTTATTGCCCTTAACGAGATCTATCAAATTATATATTCATTTCCGATTTCTGATGTTAACTTCCGGTTTTATCGCCATTTGAAAATTGTAATTTTTAACTTTAAAGAGCTTTGTCACGTGACCTAATAAACATACGTCACAAATTTTTAGACATATTTACTACGCTCAATCTGCTCTTATATAACACAAAATATTTGAATCAAAATTGCGCTTTTTAAAACTTGCAAATTTTGTGCCAATTTTCATTGTAACTGTGTGTGTTTTTTGGAAATTTGATTTTGATCCATATGAAAACTTACAAGTAGATAAACAATTTGATAATGAACAAAACAATATTTCTGAAATTTTGATATCACTTCCGGTTTTGACGTCATTTGTTTGTAAACTTGAAATTCTAACTTCTGGAGTTCCCAAATTATTTGAAAGTTTCTTTTTGCATCATGTTAGAAATGGTCACCAGAAAAGATATAAATGATAAATCCGACCCGGAAGTACTATGTCAGGTGCCATGTTGTTGTGACTTATTTTTATAAAACTCAAAATGGGACCTCAGGGGATAATCTGATTTGCATAATATCGCTGTCTATGAAATCCTTAGTCGATGGCCAACAACCTTGTGCCAACTGACTTTTTAATTTCGATTTCTTTATATTTCTGGAACAAGAATTTCAGTATAGACTGAAAATTTCAAGGCTCATATTTCTTAATCTATTAGTTCAAATGACCAGGAAGTATTCTTAGCCTGAAATCTTCAAATAGGTGTTACACACCGCGATAGGATCATTCTTTGATACTATATCTGACATGTGAGAGTCTACGTTGTTGTATTACAACGTATCACTTCCTCAGCACATCATACGAATCATGGTTAGTATAACAACATCTAGAATTTACCATATTGTTTCTTTTAACGCTTCTCACTGGTCAATGTTTTTAAAATGTTTAAATGCAGTTTTCTCCCTTCAACTGAAAAATGTTTGTTGTCTGTATGTTTAAATGCAGTTCTCTCCCTTCAACTGACAATTGCACTCTCATGCTTAACATGACTTTCTTACATTGTAACTTGTATTTTTAACGTTTTATATTATGTGCTAAAAATGATAAACAAAAAGTCTAAAAGAATTAGATAACGATCCAATGCCAAAAGAAGAAAATCCGTTCTAAAAATCTGGTTCTGTCATTTATTAAAAAACAAGTTTTGAAATTGACTGTCTAAAAACGTTGACCATTTAAATGTTTTCTAAAAAAATAATATTATAGAATTTTTACCAAGAATATGTTAAAATGATAATTTACGAGCTGTGCAGCAATCTTACTTGTATGAAGGTTAGCACTCAGTATTCTGATGTCATTTATATATCATATCAAGAATTGTCTCTATCACAGTGAGTTAGACACTTGCTCACTAAGCTGAAGGTCCAGGGTTCTATCCCGACATGGGTCGAGATGATGCCTGCGGATATTTCAACCCGGTTTCACCCTCTCAATGATGCATGTCGGATGGGCTGACATGGTAAAAGCGCCAAGTCGTTCGGATGGGACAATAAACCAAGGTCCCGTGCTCTATTGGCTGTGCACGTTAAAAACCCCTCGACAGTTGGAAATCGAAAATAAGAGCAGACAAATGCCACTGTCCTGGCAAAATTTCCCTCATTGCACACTGCATGGCGTTTGCTCGTCCTCAGTCAGCCCATATAGGTGCAGAAAAGTCGGACGTAAAACTCCATTCATTTCATTTCTTGATGATGCATAATGCATATGAAAAATATTAATAAATATTCTTTAACTATTCTAATTCCAATGATGTATAAATGTACATTAATAAAAACAACTACTTTTTAATCAGATGACTTTTCACTACCGAACGTGAACTGGTTATTCTACTTTTCACTCCCGAATATAAACAATTTATATGCCGATTTTTATGTTCTGTAAATTTCGCAGTATGGATTGAAAACGCCATTTTTAACCCATGGACGAAACCGGATGCGCACTGCCCAGTATCGTCTCACGATTCTAGTTAATTTCGATTTCTTTATATTTCTGGAAAAAGAATTTAAGTAATGACTAAAACTTTCAAGGGTCATATTTCTGAATCTATTCCTTCAAGTGACTGCAGGAAATTAAATTAGCCATCAATCTTCAGTTAGGTGTAATACACCTCGAGAAGATCATTGTATGTTGCCATAACTGACGATATTTTAGAGTCCGCGTTTTTGTGTTACAACGCATCATCACCTTGGCATGCCATACAATTCATGAACAGTATACCGACATCTCGAAAGTTACAAGATACCATATTGTTTCTTTTAACGCTTCTCACTGGTCAATGTTTTGATATAATGTACAACGAGCGCAGTTCTCTCCCTTCAACTGACATGCTTAACATGACTTTCTTACATTGTAACTTACATTTTTAACGTTTTAAATTATATACTAAAAAAGATAAACAAAAAGTCTAAAAGAAGTAGATAACGATCCAATGCCAAAAGAAGAAAAGCCGTTCTAAAAATCTGGTTCTGTCATTTTTAAAAAAAAAACAAGTTTTAAAATTGCATACCATTAAAATGTTTTATAAAAAAATAATAATATAGAATTTTTGCTAAGATAATGCTAAAATGATATTATACGAGCTGAACAGCGAACTAACGTGTATGGAAGTTAGCACTCAGAGTTCTGGTGTCATTTAAATGACAAGAAGTGGTGCGGAGGCACAGTGAGTTAATCGCTTGCTCGCTAAGCTGTTGATATTTCAACACGTTTTCACCCTCTCAATGATGCAGGTCGGAGTCGCTGACATGGAAAAAGCGCCAAGTCGTTCGGATGGGACAATAAACCAGGCTCCCGTGTGCTATTGGCTGTGCACGTTAAAAACCCCTCGACAAATCGAAAATAAGAGCTGGCTCATGCCGCTGTCTTGGCAAAATTTCCCTCATTGTACACTGCATGGCGTTTACACGTCCTCAGTTAGCCCATATAGGTGCAGAAAAGTCGGACGTAAAACTCCATTCATTTCATTTCTTTCATATGTAAGTTAATGCATATGAAAGATATCAATAAATAATCTTTAACTATTCTACTTCCAATGATGTATAAAAATGAACATTAATAAAAACAACGACTTTTTAATCAGATGACTTTTCACTCCCGAATAGAAACAATTTATATGCCGATTTTTATGTTCTGTAAATTTCGCAGTATGGATTTAAAACGCTATTTTTCACCCATGGACGAAACCGGATGCGCACTGCCCAGTATCGTCTCACGATTCTAGTTTTACATTAAAATGCAGAAGGTACAAAATTTTAAAACGCACAATTTTGAATTCGGTAGTGAAAAGTAGAATAACCAGTTCACACACGGTAGTCAAAAGTGAAATAAACATTTCATGTTCGGTAGTGAAAAGTCATCTGATTAAAAAAAAAGCGTAATCACAGTTTGATATACATCAGTGGAAAACGCATATCACAAAATTTCTAAGATTTGTAAATAAGGTCTAAAGTGCAAGAAAGGACACATGAAAGAGCCAAATCTCAATTTAGAAACGGACTGCACAGTATTCATACTTCATAGTTTGAAATACAGATCGAATTTTATCAATGCATAATTCATTCAAAGAAAATATATATTAATGTTTCTTTAAAAACAGTTACAATGTAAAAAAAAAGTACATTAATGATAACTTATCGCCCAAACGCAAGTTAATGGGAGAGGGCGATCGCCCAAACGCAGCTTTATGTCAAAATATAGTACTCTCCCTTCAAATGAAATTTGAATTTAATATTTTACAAGCAGATGGAATAACTAATTTTCAAAATTCATAAGGCGCTATTTTCATTAAAAAAATATTGTGTTGTATATAATTGAAAAAGTAGATTTAGCATAATTAGATTGTGAAAGAATTTGTGACGTACTTGAATAAGGTCACGTGTCAGAGCTCTTTAAAGTAAAAAACTGCAATTTTCAAATGGATATCAAACCGGAAGTAAACATCGGAAAACCTAAATGAAAGTATCCGTGCATAGGTAACATTAATGCCAATGAATTTTTCAGTTCACATGGTCACCGAAGGTCAAGGTCACCAGATATAAGCCTTTAAAATTTTGACAATTACTGATTTATTTTAACCGGAAATTAAAATGAATCAGAATTGAAATTCAAAAATCGGCATCTCATGTTTTGATAGCAATTGACTGTAGATTCCATAGACATCTTAATTATGCAAATTATATAACACCATGAGGCCCCATTTTGCCTTTTATAAAAAATATACCATTTCAAGATGACGACTGATCTGTTACATCCGGGTCAAATTTTATCATTTGTATACTTTTGTATCTACATTACAAACATATTGCAAAAAGAATTTTTCGAATATCTTCAAAATTCCGGAAGTTGAAATTTCGATCTACCTGTAAGTTTTCAGAATGATCGAAATAAAAATTGAAAAAAAAACACGCACAGTTTCAATGGAAATTGACACAAATTTTTCAAACTTTAAAAGGCGGAATTTTGATTCAAATACATTGTGTTGTATATCATTGGAAAGAGCAGACATAGCATAGTACGACGGTGAAAGAAAATAAAACATATGTAAATTAGGTCACGTGGTAGGGCTGTTTAAAGTTAAAAATTACAATTTTAAAACGGCTATAAAACCGGAAGTAACCATTGGGCATCTGAAAAAAAAAAAAAAAAAAAAAAAAAAGACATTTGCAAAACAAAGCAGTTCGCTAGAACGCACTGCAACTAGAACCATGAAGACGGTACCGAGCAGTGCGCAACACGCCTGATACATGGATGAAATGTCACATATTGCAACCAATGATAAGAGTTTAACAGATAAAAAGCGCACTTGTCACTCAATTTCATATGTGTGTCAGTAGAAAGTGCACTGCAAGATATGTTTGCAGGGATCTGCAACTACAAGAAGCCAGACTAAATAAAATGGATGCAGAAATACCAGCAGGCAGACAGACTATAAGAGATGCAGAACTACCAGCCGTCAGACTAAATAAAAGGAGTGCAGGACTACCAGTAGACAACAGATTAACTAAAAGGAATGCAGAAATACCAGCAAACAAATGAAACATCTGTTTACCTATACCTGGTCCTGTAACGATCAAAATGAAATTTGAAAAGATCACGCACAGCTACAATGGAACTTGGCATAATTACTATTAACCCGACAACTGGAATCGCGCCATTTTCGAACTTATCCGAGATATTATCAAGATTGATATACACATACAACGCTTCATTCAAATCGGATACAAACTCTAGCCTTTATCATATACACAATTTGATTTCAACCTTTTCACTAAGTCAAGGGCAATAACTCATAAACTGAGGACTGGAATCGCGCAATTTTCGAACTCATCCGAGATATTATCAAGATGAACGCACATACCAAGTTTCATTCAAATCGGATGAAAACTCTAGTCTCTATCGCCTGTACAAGAAATTGATGACAGACGGACGGACCGATGGACGGACAGGGGTGACGGCAATATACGTCCATATTTTCATGTGGGCTTTTAAAATTAGATAAAATGGATTCAGAAATACCAGACAGACTAAATAAAAGGAGTGCAGAACTACAAGCAGTCAGACCAAATAAAAGGGGCGCATGGCTACCAGTACAGACAGGTTTAACTTAATGCGGATGCGGGAATACCAGCAATACTACCAATATTTTTAAATTTTAAAACGCGGAATTATGATTTAAATTCATATTGTCATATTGTCATATATCATTGGAAAGCGTAGATCAAGCACAATACGAATAAAAAAAAAATTGTGTCGTATGTAAATTAGGTCACGTGACAGAGCAGTTTAAAGTTAAAGATTGCAATTTTCTGACGGCCATAAAACCGGAAGTAAACAATGGGCATCTAAAATGATTATGCCATTGGATAGATCTCGTTATGGGCAACAACTTTTGTTTAGGTCACAAGGTCAAGGTCACAAGATATGAGCCTTAAAACTTTTGACTATTACTAACAATTTTAAACCGGAAATAAAAAATATTCTGAATCGAAATTCAAAAATCAGCTCGCCATGTTTTGTTAGCAATCGATTGAAGATTCCCTAGACATCATTTTTATTCAAATCGGATGATTCCCTGTTTCTGAATTTCGATTTAAAGAAAAATTACTAATTTCAAGATGGCGACTGATATGAAATATCTGGGTCAGATATTACCATTTTATATTTAGGCAATGGTTATTTCTAGCACATTGCAAAAAGATTTTTCGAATATCTTAATTATTCCGGAAGTTGAAATATCAACTTTACAAGCGAATGACGTCAAATCCGGAAGTGATATAAAGTTTTTGAAAAAAGAATTTTGTTCGCGATGAAAATGTCTATGCACATGTAAGTTTTCAAATTGATCAGAATAAAATTTGAAAGTTGAAAAATTGGTCAAAAAAGTACTTCCAAAAGTCAGCGACAAAGTTTTAAAAATTCATGTTTTTAAACTCATATTGTTTAGACAATCGTTTTAAAAAAAAAACAAAAAAATTCCCATCAAAATCAGATAAAAAACGGAGGGGAAAATGGTAAAACAATTAAAATGGGTTTATCTCACATACGTCATTTCCGGTTGAAAGGAAATGCATCATTTTACATTCATCAAATACCGAGCAGTTAGATGTCGTAGGAAATCATCTGAGATTATGTGTGGTATTTCTCCTTCATACCGTGACCAGAAATAGTCCCAAAAAAAAAGTCATTATGAAACAAAGCAGTGACTGCAATGAAAATTTAACCCGGATGTGCCACGCCCACGTAATTTTTTTTTTATGAATACATGTATATGGGGTATGTTTATTTATGTTCCAAATCTAAAGCCTCCGAACTTAAAAGATCATAAGATTTGCATTTATTAATGTCAATATATTCAAAAAATCGGGTAAAGGTTTCCAAAATTGGAAAATATAAATTCAAATTTTGCATTACAATCAACTGTGATGTATCGTTCGAAAGAGCTCGTAAAGCACATTCAGAATCTGAAAAAAATATTTCTCTAAGTGAATTGGGACACGTGCTAGAGCAGTCCAAAGTTGTCAATTTTGCTATAAAACCGGAAGTTGATAGGTTAAGGTCATCAACAGTCAAGATCACGAGATATAAGCCTTCAAAAACTGAAAAAAATTCAACCGGAAGTTGCAAAAAAAGAAAATTGAAATTCAAAATTCGGCTTCCCAGTTTTTGGTCGCATTGGACTATAGTTTCCAGAAATACAAACATCACACACATGACACTTACCACGAAGGCCCCATTTTTCGTTTTATGAAAATGTATCAAATCAAATGGCGGCCAAAGTATTTTTTTCGGACTAAATTTTATTTTAAAATCGGTTGTAGAATTACGATTAATAACGATAAACATAATTTCGTTGAAATATTTCAATTACACCGGAAGTTATTCAACCGGAAGTGAAAATCGATTTGAAGTGACGCAAAAATTTTGAATACGTCAAATTGTTAACATTAGTGACATGTATCTTTTATCAAAATTCCAGATTAATCCGAAAACAACTGAAAAAAATCCAAAAATTTCGAAAATCGGCCAAAAAATGTATGCTACGAATTTTCGAAATTCGAATTTTGTTAGGACCTATTAGATCGGAATTTAGTCACAGATTCCAAAAATGAAAACCCCAGCAAAATCGGCCCATAAAAATAGCTTCTAGAGTCACAAAACCGGTTTTTGCTCATGTTGCAATATGCAAGTTGCACTTTTGCAAAAATGTTTCAATTTATATTCATTATATACATCGCCAAAAATGGACATCAGAAGTTGTAAAAAGGAAAGACGTCAAAACCCGAAGTGATATTGAAATTCTGAAAGCTCGTTGTTATTTGCCGTTGCGATGTCTATATGTATGTAAATTTTCATGTTGATCGAAATAAAATAAAATAGCAAAAAATGAAAAAGTGGTAAAAAAAAGATGCTTCAAAAGTCAGCAACAAAGTTCTCAAAGTGGATGCTTCTTGTAGACAATCGTTTAGAGAAATAAACAATGAAAGTTCGTTTAAAATCGGTTGAAAAATAAAGGAGATAATGGCCAAAACGATAAAACACATTTGTTTTCATACGTCATTTACTGTTAGGCAAGCAGACCGATCAGTAGATTGGGAAATCTCGCGGGATCATGTGTAGCATGCGTAGTTTTGGCTGGGAACTCTAACCAGAAAATGGGAAAAAAGGCGCTCTTCAAAAAAATATTTATAAACATTTGCAAAACAATGCAGTTTGTTAGTAGTAATAAATACAATCTATATGAATTTACCTCAGGTTTAATAAACACTGCCACAAGTGGAAGGTTTAAGCCCAAGAGTAATTGACCCGGGACTAACGCCGTATAGACGAAGAGTCATAATAGTCCGGAAGTAAAAAGGCAGTTAGCTATTGACATAATAGGTGGTGTTACTAGTACTAGTTTCAATTTTATTGAGCTACTGTAGTATAGGTTTCATGGACTCGGGTTTCAGGTAGTCCAAAGATTATGGACCTTTCGTGTAGGCAAAGATTTTGTGTATGTAATCATGTTAAATAGTGTTCTATTAAAAGCTCGACGATGAACTCTGAAAATCAGAAAGATGAGGAGGATGTCGTTACATATTTTCCTCGCTGTTGCTCAATTTGGGAGACTGCTGGGTTCGACCTTTTATCGAACAGAAAATGAACCGAGTGCAGCACGTCTCTAGACATTGAGACAGTCATATGTAGAAAATATTATGCAATATTGAGTTCACAATTACTAGTCCCTGTGCAGCTGCCACAAGACCACTCGCCTCGCGTTCACTAATTAAATCCAAAGTACATGGTACATCACAAGGGAACTGCTTATGGATAAAGGGCTTTGGAGTACCACTGAAGATATTATGAAGTTCGTTAGAACCTAATTTATTTTGTCGTTAAAATGTGTGTAATTTTGACAATGAAAATTTTATACATTTGTTTTACAGTTATGTTGTTCGGGATATGTCGTGCGTTGGTGCAACCAACGTATTTGTGGCCTCTTGGTGAAGATAGTTTCACTTTTGATGTCTATCACAACAAAATTGGGATTTCTCCAAACTTTTCAGATTGTTTTCCTGTTGGACCACCACACCCAAATTTAGGTTACTCTTCGTTTTCGTTTGACCGATCTGACCACCAGTATGTAGATGTAAAGATACCTGCCGACCCAGCAATAACGGACTTCGGATTGACAATATTTATCAACCCTAATGATACAAGTGGATATATATTTCATTTTAAGTCTGATGATCAGGATTTTACCAATACTGAAATATTTGAAATGTATGCTAAATTAGACAACGGAAATATTCAGTTCACAGGTGTTTCATACACTGGTTACTCTGCAAACTTTCCTGGAACAGGATTGGGTCAATATGCAGTTCCCAAAAACCTTTGGACAATGATCTCAATAGGTATTAACTATTTGGGTAAAACTTCGACCCTTTATGTAGATTTAGTTCAGGAGAGTCAAAATCAACCCTCCAAAGTGACATTGGGTCTACCAGGGACCCTACGATTTGGAGATGCCATACCGAATCGTCCATCTTCTCCCTTCAAAGGATTCATGACCGCTGCTGCATTGTATAATACTGATATTGATATTGGTAACATACCAGAACTTCTTCAAAATGCGGAAAAATCAAATTGGCCTTCAACGCCCATATGTAAGTAGCTGTATTTTACCTTTCATTTCCCTCATCAACTTTGTGTACTTTAAGTTGTGTTCAGGGTTTATTTAGCATCAGTATGCCAACTAAGTTATCAGTATTAATAATGCATAATCAATCATATGTTGCAAATACATAGTATTCTATGTATTTTATAGAAATAAACAAAACTCACCTAAACATTTCTCGCAAAAATATCAATTTTATGTGTTTCTATCTCAATAATATTTATATTAATTTTTTAATTCTTTTCATCTTAGGCTTGTTCATTTTTAATTCAATCCCACCCTTCCCCAAAACATAAACAAACAAACAAACCAAAGTTAAAGATACGATTACAGATTACACGATTAGTGTACTTTACTTAAATTCATTACGTGTTATTTATTTATTTCAGTTCCACCATGTCCCAGCAGGGTACAGAATAATGTTGTCTTAAAACATTTATGGCCATTAGACGGTAAGGGGTTGACCCTTGACGTAGAAACCAACACAGTAGATGAAAACAGTCAGTGTTTAAGGTTTGGACAGACTCATACAAGTTTACCTAACAGTGCAATCCACATTGATGGTTCACCCTTGTCATATATTACTCTTAAAATAGACGGTAGTGAAATTGATGAAACCTTTACATTAACAGTCAATGTCTTTATTATGAGCCTATCGTCGGGATCATTTTTGAAGATAATTGATGCTCAAGATCGGACATTTTTCAAATTAGTGATAACTGAGACAAATGTCGAGTTCAACGCTTTCACTTTTACCAACACCAATTGTGCTTCTCTAACACTAAATAACGTGTTTACCACTAACACGTGGTATGTTGTTGGAATCCAAAGAGATGTTGTTGCAAACTCAATTGGGATAATGATCAATGGTAAAGTGAACGATACAACTGATACTTGTGGAACATTTGGATTAAGTGGTGAACTGTTTGTGCAGATAGGAGGCAGCAATCGACAGTTACCTGGATACAGAAGTGACGTGAGGTGTTTGATAATGTTTAGCGACCCTGGATCCGATATTATGACAGCTATTCAAGATAAATGTACAGAAGCTGATTCTACTGTAGTTGGTGAGTACTTCATCTAGTGCCCTCACATGACTTACTGTGATGTTATTTCTATCTGTCCCTTTAAACATGTCTGTGAACATTCTGAAAATCATAATATTCAACAACTTAAAAAAATGATAAAACTAATATCGATCTCATCGATGAATGAATTGAAAACACTTTTAAATGACATTGATCTAGTAAACAGATTAAGTCAAGCTATATAGCATTTAAATTATTTTGTTCTAATATTTTCACATCTAAAAGGACTGGTAACTTCCGAGTTGTTCGATTAATCGAGGCATTAAGATTGTTAAGCTTTACGTAGGAGCATACTTGAAAAAGAATATGAAATAATTCCGCTTTCATGGCTACGAAATTTCTACTACACATAATAATATGACGATTCATGTCTCCGAAAGCTCAATAGGGTGACATTTCGTTTAATTGCCTAATTTTAGAGCTGTGATTTAAGTTATAGTTTATTCGATACGAAACAATTTATTGAAGAAATTGTTATTATATATCGTTCCCGCTCATTACGCGTGGTGTTCTTTAAATATGGTTTAACTGATAATACAGACTGATGTTGAAGCTGAAACTTACTTGTTTTGGTCAAATATCGAACTCTTGGTTATTGTTCTGGATCAAACCTAGTCAGCTTGGTCGCAAGTTAGAGTTTGTTGTTTCTTACGAATCAACAACACTTGGTTACAAATTCAAACCTTCAACCATAACATGTCTAGTACCATTAATTATTTAAAGAAAAATCTTAGCCTTTGAAAATTCTTTAACGACTTTAATTGATGAGATCATTCAATCGTTCAAATTCAATAACTTTCTTGTACGCTTAAAGCTACACAATAAATATGTTCACTTCGATGAATCTTGAAGTGTTTTTTAAGATGTTTGTAAATGACAAAATTATGTTAAGGGTTATATTGGTCATTGTATTCCAAGAGTTGTTGAATATTTTAAAGCTATGTGCAAGCTAATTATGTAAATGTCGAACATACTCTTAACGATAAACAAGTCAAGACATTTAAAGGGATGTAGCCATTAAATTATTTCCCATGCCGGATTATATGAATATTTGATCTTTTCGCAGTACTGTAACTGAAAAAAAAAAACGTAATTATCGAAGTGATGGCAGGTCCCAAATTTGTTCATGAACATAATAATGTGTATACTTAAGTGTGTTAATGACCCAGGGTCCAAAACTTAAGACTTTAGTATTTTCATTCAATCTAAGCTCTTGGGATAGCTGAAATCGACGATAAATTAAAAATAGTAACTACTTGGAGCCGACTCATGCTGATACATGTTTGTCTTTTAATTTTCAGGGCAGGTTAACAACTGTACGATAGACACATTGAGAAGTAGATATCACTATTTATTTAAACAAGATCTGGTCCCACCAAGTAGCCTTTTACCACTGCATACATACACATCCAAACATGTAACTGAATGTGCCATCAGCTGTTACGGACATCCTTTCTGTAGATCATTTACCTATCAGGGTAATCAGTGTAAAGTATACGACTTCGTCACTGAATATGGATTGATATCTGAAACAGGGGCTGGTTATTATGTGGTGGATAACAGAATTTAGTCACGCCTTGTAAAATGTTCACCAATACTTCATATTGCATATTTAGAATGGGAACGTTGTGATCATTTAAATTAAGGATAATGCCAATGCTACAACCACAATGTTAATTGTATTACGTACAATATTTCATTCATGTCAACTGCATACACATGTTTTACCATAACCATAACATAAGTAAAGTTTCGAAGAATGTCGAGGTTTATGCTAAGCAACCACATTTAAATGTATGACATAAATGTATTGAATTAAACATTGCAGATATTTGAATATGTATTGAATTATTAGATTTAAAGTTTGAAAAAGAACAAAATGACGCAATTCATAGATTATTTTTAGATTAATTTAGTAAAATCTGTTTTGCCAAACAACAATATATTTCCCGTTTCATTTTCTATTTTTAATAAAAACTGTGTAGATTTGTATAACACCTAATCGTTATTATTGACAATTTGCTCTGAAATAACTAACTGTTAATATCAAAGTTGTTGATATTGGAGGTTAATGAACCAATGCTGGAATTTAAATTCCATGAACAAATATTATAGACCATTGCAATCACTGCAAAGATAATACGATACTTATTGAAGGAAGATGCTGTCTTTTCAAAAAGAAAAACTTGCTATTATTGTTAGAATTTTTTTTTTTAGATAACTATAAGGTCTCCTTTTATGATATGACAGTTGTATTGGCCAAACGAAATGGCGGTACATGTCTGTAGAATTTTGCATAGTCACCACCAATGACATCCTTGATCTATGTACGCGTATGACCTTTGGTGTTATTATGGAATACTATTGAACTGTTTTCTCTCTCCCACAGTTAATAAAAATAATCAAAAAATAACCTATATACATGTATTAAATAAATAAATTTTAATCTATATACATGTAGACCTGTGACGATGAAATTAATTGGAATTATTGACTGTGTTGATAAAAAATTATGTAATATGTATTTACAATGTACAAATATTATCTTTAAAAATGTGTGTATCGGGGACACTGATAGCATTTACACCATTCCGATTTCAATCCGCCGTCTGGGGTTCCAGCAGTTTCATGACGTAACAAATCGGAGGATATTATAATTATGCTTCTACCACAGACAATGTTCGCGATCTATTGTGACTTCATCAAAGACTTAGTTGAGAATACCAGACGTTAGATCAAAAAATGGAATGATGCTATTAGTGTCCCCGAAACTCATAATTATTTTTTTAAAAAAAGAAGAAAAAAACACTTCACAATTATTTAAGTATTCGACAATGTGGTATATAGTATTTAACTTATTGCTAATTCACTGCACTCAACATAATATTTTTAACAAAATGTTGTTTTTCTTGTTAATTGTAACTTCACTTTTCAATAATCTATTGTTTCATTAATGATGATAATATAATTTGTGTTATGTTTGTTGTAGCACGTACTGAAGGTACGATACCAGGATCTGATACGATGATCTGGCATGACAATTGATTGTGTTCGACTTAGAAAACAATGGATAAAGAGTTTCAACGATTAATTTGATTGACGAAGAATATTAACTATAGTTTCCGAAGTGCATTCACGAATCATTTTCATATGATATATCATTGCATTTTGGTTGCTGGTAATTCCAACCAATGTAAAAATACATATAAGCAAATCGATTGATTTACAAGGAGGAATTGTTTGTCCTAAATATAAACTAATGCTCAAAGAAAGTACCCACTTTTCATATTACAGTAAAATTTCCAAAAGCAAAAATAAAGTGATAAAATTAATGTGATGCAACTGAAAACGGTCAACACAATACTTGATGTGAAGAACAATAAAATAAATGAAGGAATTGAACTTGCCAATCACGTATCTGGCATTGTCAAATTCTCCAGACACATGTCAATCGTTGACGTTGGTGTCGAGAGCACTCTGCGGTTTGGTCAACATGCTCCAATATCACGTTCCTTTAGTCGCTAGGACACTGAGTGTCAGCTGATATGGTGTCCCAATGTCGCCGGTGCCATTAACGTTGCAGGAACAAAATGATTCCACGGATGAATGTTCCTGATATTGCAGTCCCGAACTGGTGTTGTGACATGTAATCGGTCACTCCTAGGCCTGTCTGATATACTGCCTATGTACCCCAAACGCTGTATCAATCTTGTTACAGTGTTGCTGTTGCAGCCGAGGATTCTTGCAATCAAGGGTCTGTTTGCTCCTTGTTGCACCATCTCCACACTTCTCTCTTTCAATCCGACTCAAAAGTGGCATACTTTTTGTGTTTTTCTTGGGCCCCTGTTGCTAACGTGTTCATTAAGGTATTTTATACCACCTTCATTCACGTGCATTTTGTGCAACAACAGAATTTGTCGCTTTTTGTTTTTTGCGCCGTTTGCATGATTTGTTCACTTTTTTCACATAAAGTATTGTGTTGATCATGTTTGAGATGCATCACAGTGGTTTTAACACTTTATATTTACTTTTATAAATTTTACTGCAAAATATTCAGGTGGGTACTTTCTTTTGAGCATTAGTTTATATCATTGTCTAATGTTCGTCCGGAACTAACAAGTATATATCAAGTTACATTTGTAACGGTATACGATCTTACCACTGCTCCCACAACATGATATTATATTATACTTTTCATTGGTCGAGAAGTGAATAATATTATTTTGAGAAATTGTCACCCTTCCATTTCGCCACTATCAGGAAAATATCGAGTAAACTTTGATACTTTGATATTATACATATGTATCTTTCAAGTATCAAATCTATAACTCAAAGTGAAGGGTTTACCAGTCATTAATGATGAGAATATAGTGTTGTTGGATTAATGGCAAGATCATTAAGATTGTATACCATACCAAAAGAACATTAAGATTTATACACAACAATAACGCTTAAAAAATGTAGATGTTGTATTATTTTTCTCCCTGTAGCTTTAATTGTACTTAACTATTTAAAACGTGCCACGATTGTATGTAAGTAATGAAAACAACTTTATTATCGAATTAAGTTTTACCATGAAAATTGCGTCGATGTTATTTTAAGTCCGATCTAGTGATATTGATTTCAAAGAACAAGCAAATTATTATTCATCAGATTTTTAACAGGAATCACTGTCCGATACTACACAATTAACTTGTCATTTAAAGCAATGTTTAAAACAATGGGCAATCTTAAATCAAATAAAATTTATCGGAAAAGAGGAGTAACAAGGACTTCAAATCAATCACTTCAAAAGATTGTTTGATGTAACAAGTTATGAAAATGGTTGAAAAAAACTTGACATAGTTTTACACTTTATGAGGATCAATAATAATCGATAAACTTAGTTAACCAACTATGCGTATGAGTTAACTTTTAATGTCACAGATTGAACGCCCGGCGATTATCGACCAACACTGCAAGGACACATGTAGGCCCAAAATCAGTGGCGCTTAATAAATTTTAAATGTTAACTTTATCTTTCCATAACAAAACAGAGCTTCAGTTCGTATGTACTAACATTTTTAATTGACAGATCTTTTTAAATTTTGGTAATTGTGAAAACAATACATTTTTTTGAATATTATTCATTAGAACTGGCAATGGTGCTATGCTATTTAATTACTTCTCGTGTCCCCAAACATTAAATAATATATTCACTTCACTAAGACCCAAAACAACTGTACAGATTTCCGATTGTCGTTACGGATCTAGACGTCTACCATTAAAAATGCATATTCTGATTCTTGTTGAAAATAATATATAGACCTTAAAAAATCTTTACGATAGCACTGTAGAAACCTTATAACATTGACGTTTCTTTAATTAAGTAAAATCATATTAATTGAACCCAAATGAAGTCTTTTGTAAAAATAAATCCAAAAAGATTTTTATCTTGCAAATTGAGACGATCTGCTATTTTATTTATAGATGGTTTTTTTTGTTAAGCACGAATGAACTCATTCTATAAAAGTTTGGTACCATAACATGAACCCATAACATAACAGAGACAACATTATACTTTCTAGCATCCTATTAAACTTTAAATTCAATTATTAACTCTGTTTCCACTGACAAGCGTAACCGGTATTTAAAACTTTTTTTCATATTTAATTGGGTCGTCATGCTTCTCATGAAACCACCAGGTCTATGTAACTACAAACATGTTTGTTTTTCAACGAATTGATTTCAGATTTCTGATAGTTCTGCTAGTTTGATTAAACAATATTGAAAATAAGATAAACTTATACTGTGTGTTAGAAAAACAATCAGAATTGATTCACAATTTTTCTTTGCATAGTGATTTATATGATAAGTTATCATTGTTTCTCATTATCCTGATGACAATAACCTTTCTATCTTTCATTTAAATTTGATGAAGGATAATCAAGTGTCATCTAGAACCCTTTCTTTGCTGGTGATATGACAACATCTAGTAACACCAGTTGAAAAATAACAATAAGCTTACCATCATATTTCGAGTGAGCTCTGGCAAACATTCTGCTGAATAAAGTTAAATACGTCAAAATTTACGTCGAGGTAGATGATTCTGAAATCAAGGGATTAACAATATCCACAGCGTTAGGAGAAGGGTCAGTTTTCTATTGTTTTACATTTTACAACATTGTCACATAAAAACTGCTGAAAAAAGCTTAATACGTCAAAATTTACATCGAGGTAAATGATGCTTAAATGAGTAAATAGATTACTTCAATCTCAGGGACTTACAATATCCACAGCGTTGGATTTGC
Organism: Lottia scabra; assembly: GCA_029955415.1. Classification (NCBI taxonomy): domain Eukaryota; kingdom Metazoa; phylum Mollusca; class Gastropoda; family Lottiidae; genus Lottia; species Lottia scabra. The sequence continues at coordinate 16,612,086 of JARJEI010000001.1, forward strand.
CAAATAAAATTCAGTAGAAGGGTCGGTCTTCTTTTTTTTTTATACATTTTACAATACTGTCACAAAATAACTGCTAAAAAAGTTAAATATTTCAAAATATACGTCGATCTACATGCAAAAGAATAAATAAATGACTTCAATCTCAGGGACTTGCAATATCCACAGCGTCGAAAATATTTAGATAACCATTAATATTAATGATGAAATACTGAAATATTGAGTGAGGTATTCGACTGGCGGATAATATTGCAAGACAAAACCCTATGCATACGAAGGTTTACTACATAGTGATGCTGAAGTCAATAAATTGTATGTTGTGGGATGAGCTAATTGAAATCCAGGAGAAGGGTCAGTTACTTATTATACAACACTGTCACAAATAAAGAAACCAAGAATTAACGACTCTCTCAAATAACTACACGGGAACTAACTCATTCTCTTTAAGCGTTTTAAAAGTCATCCTAGCTGTCAGAAATGAAAATCAGTGCAAAGTCAAGTTTGGATAGATATTACATATACCAATGCTGTTTATTACGGAGTAAAAATAAGTAACATCATCATATTGGAATCAAAGACATTTCGAAACAAAGGAAACTTATATCTATTCCGTTTTATTGTTTCAAGACATCATTAACATGAGCAATTAAAATTATTGTTTTGAACTCAATAATTTTGGTCGATATCACAAGATCTATAATCAATAATGTCACCAATACTTATTTCTAAAAATTGTTAACATGGTTAGTATTAAATACGCCCGTTATGGAATAGTTCGATAAAATAACGAGAGAATCACTTTACACTGTTCGTGGTTTTTTTAATCCTATTTTGCCTACATTTTATAAATACTTTCTTAGGTCCGGTATCCATAGTCTGTTCGCTTGTGATGTCGTGACCTTGTGTTCTTAACCTATTACTACCGTGTTCATACCCTTAAATAAAAAAATTTTGACACTAATAATTGTGTTTATTTTTAACTAAACAAAGGCTTTTCCTGGGTCAGGTCACAACGCCAAAAAGGGACAAGGTCAAAATGACACAGCATATGGTTACTACAACTACAAACCATTATATCTAGACAAGATTAATAAAATAAAAATGTTCAAACCTAAAATTATTGAGGGCCCGAAGACATATGAAATTAATAAAAAATATTGATTCAGACATCACAGCGGGAGATAATAATAATAATTGAAATAAATGAAATGAAATGAATGGAGTTTTACGTAATAATAATTGAAGTAAACGTACACATTTTATTGAGTATCAATACCAGCAATAATTATCGTGAAAACCACGTGATGTGTTTGATAAAACCAAGAGAAAAATATCGAAAAAAATCCATTTTAAACGTTATTCTCAGATGAATAACAATAAAAATAGCGATGCCCCATCGTAATACGCCCACTTTTGTAATGGCAGCCAAGTCGTCCGGGAGGTCGACAAGAACTATCAGTAAATGAAACATCTGTCGAAAACCGTGCCATCAAGAATGTTGACAAAATTGAACGATTTTTGAGTGTTTACAACTACAAGTTAACAAGGGCAATAACCCATGAAATATTTTTCAATTCTTCTAATTTTCTATAGGGTTCATCCTTGGGTAAGTATGAAAAATCATACCAAGTTTCGTCAAAATCCATCAAGAAATAAGCTCTCTATCGTATTCACAACTTTATTCAGGGCTGAAAAATTAACGTGTTTTAAAGAACAAGGGCAATAACTCATCAAATATTTTTTGGTTAGTATGAATTTCGATAGAGTTCAACCTTGAGTGATTATGAACATTCACAAGTTTCATTAATATCAATAAATCAAGAAACCAGCTCTCTATCGTGTCCACAACTTTGTTAAGAGCTAAAAAATTAACGTGTTTTAAAGAACAAGGGCAATAACTCATAAAATATTTTTTCGATGTTTCTGATATTCAATAGGGTTTATCCTATTGTCAATACAAACACTCATACCAAGTTTCATCAAAATCCATCAAGAAACCAGCTCTCTATGGTGTCCACAAGATATTTTCAAAAGCAAGGGCAATAACCCATGAAATATTTTTCGATTCATCTGATTTTCAATAGGGTTCATCCTTGGGTTATAACAAACACTCACAGCAAGTTTCATCAAAATCCATCAAGAAACCAGCTCTCTATCGTGTCCGCAACAATTGTGGACAGACAGGCGGACAGACAGACGGGGGCGACTACAATATACGCCCACATTAATGTGTGGGCGTATAAAAAGTTATCCAAATGTATGTCCCCATTCCCTCCCTTGAAAACTATTTCAATATTTGATTTATATACGTTTTTGACGTATGACTCGGCCATGATGATTCTAAGGTAACTTGTGCGATCAAGTACAGTTTGGGAGAATGACCTGATTTACAATGACTTGCCACAACGTGTTCACAAAATCATTTCTTGAATCAACAAAATGTGCAATCTTCATACATATCGCAAGAAATTGTAAAGCTCTCAAATTGTAACTTATGTTGATTACGGAATTTTAAATCTGCCAGCATTTTAAACGTCTGTTTGGCTATACTTGACTGTTTCGACCGACAGAAATGAAGAAATTGTACGTAGCACATAGATTTTAAAATTAAAATTAGAAGTCACATCAATATTTTTGAATCAATGAGTTTTCGCATAAAAAGGAAGCGAATATTTATTAAATTTTCTTGTTTCAAGATGACATGAACACAAGCGATTAAATAATTCCATTTAAGTCAATTTTTTAACATTTCGGTCGATATAATGTTAGGTTATTAACTATTGCCAGTGATTGTCGACACTTCCGATCTGAGTGGTTGAATGAAAAGTATTAATATTAACCCGATAACGGAATAGTTCGATCATACTTAATTAACATTTTTGGGGGAAAAGTGAGTGTTTGAATCTCCCAAATTTGCAAGCCTAGGATGGAACAAATGCTTTATTGAGAAATTGGGATGGGTCTGAATCCAGTGGGCTTCCCTAGATAAACTGAATTTGGTAGTTTCATCTTCCGGTAAATTAGAGATCGTCTCTAGTGAATGGTCGTTGAGATTGATACAGATTAGAAACAGGCTTGTATTTCTGAATCCAGTCCTTTCCTGAAATCCAACAATTGAAATTGTTTAAATTTATTTCTACGTGTAATATTAATATGGCAAACTATTTTCATTCCAAAATGATAGGCAAGTGTTTGTTTTTTAAATTAAAAATTTCAAATCATATGAAGGACCCGATGGCAATATGAGACCAATGTAAACATCAATTCAGACATCATACTCACAGTGGTTGGCGCACGAAATAAACTGAATGTACTTTTCTATTGAACACTTTCATCAATTCAAGCAATATATTATTTTATTCAACTTTTTCCCCGTGAATGTTGATCTTGTTTCCTCAGGAAATTATATAAAATACAATAGTCAATGCACAATATCAATATTAAATACCACAAAACAAAATGCCTGTATATCAAATACAAATAAAAAAAATTAAAAAAGCAAATAAAGAACTTTATTTTTAAACAATTAAATGCACCAAGGATCGTGTCTTATATGTGATTCGAAAGCCGAAGCTGTACAGTGAACATTAGACTAAAAGCTGGCGACTAGGGTCACCTCTGTTTGGAAACGTGTTCCTTGGCGTCACTTGGAGACTAACTGCTTCAAGACGTTTTCTTCACGTCTCAATCTGTGCGAGAAGACATGTATATGCGATCTTCAGGTTGTCTCGGTCATGTCTCCAAAGTCTGTTGTAGAGCAAGAAGACTGGGGATACGATAGAGCGCTGTCCGGCGTTAAAAACTACGTGACTAGTGCATACGGGTTTTATTGAAATATCTTCATTCTTAGTTCATGTCAGATGATTACCAGATACGTCTCTGTAACGTTGCCTTGTTAAGACATTGATGGTTCACTTACGGTACTGAGTCTGATCATCTACACCGTTGAGTTAAACACTACATTGAATATATAAAGGGAGGTAAATATAATTTCTAGGATATATAATTACAATTTATATTCATGTAAATAATGAAATCGAAAAAAAGTTCACTTTAACTCAATAGTTGATATTGGTTTTCTCGCCATAGACTTGATCCATTACCACAAAAGGAATGAGATTACTTTATATATACATTGTCAAGTTTTAATGAATGCACACTATGCTTCAAAACTACCCAATATGATTAACCACTATCAACATTGCTTACTTTTAATCATGCCGCTTTTAATGTCATATCCCATTCCTTGAACCATATACTAGTATTATAATATTAAAGAAAGAGAGAAATAAAGAAACCCTATAACATGAGTTTTCAACTTGGGGGACATGTCCCAGACCGGGGACATTTGGACATTTTCCTGGGGACACAAACTAAGCTATAGTTTATAAAACGCAAAATGCTGCGACTTTATCATGCTTCGAAATTGCATGTTTTGGATGACTTTCGTGGATAATTCAGGGGACATGATCATTGCCTAGTGCATAATCAGGGACACCTGAGAAAACCAGTTGAAATCCCAGGATCTATAAGATTACAATTTAACTTACGTTTCGTGAGGATTGCACCATGTATTTCGTATCGTGTGTCCCACCGTTTTGTATTATAAGAAGGGAGATAAATGGCTTTGATAAATAGTTCAGAATCCAAACCTATTCGGATATAAAGACCGTAATATACAGGAAACGACTATTTTCACACTTGTCTTCCACATCAAAATTTATTTTATTTATCAAAATCAAAACCTATACAATAATTTGCATATAGTCGATGTTTATTCCCAAAAGTAGTCTACTTTTTTGCTTTGCTCAACTCAAAATTTTCATGGATATCATCATCATTTTTTAGGAGATAATAAGGACATTTTTAGGAGTTTTCAAAGAGATACAAACAACCTTTGTACAACCTTTCCCGGTCTTATTCAGATTTTTCAAAAACGTGTGCACGATAACTAGTTAACTTGAGGCAAAGATCCGAATTGAGTGTTGTTTATTCAGTTGGTGGATTTCATGAACCTTCATTAATAGCTTCCAACAAAGGCAAAACATTTATTGAAAAGCAACATTCTACACAATTCTCACAATCGTGACCATCAGTTCGAGTTTTAAAATATTTGATCAAAAGTAGCAACAAATATTTTAAATTCGAAATTCAGAACAAGAGTGATCGCCCTTATAGCTAGAAATTCAACTCGTTGATAGTTGCACGAAGTTGTAACGACTAAAATTAATGTTCACTAGGGTTTTATACGCCCACATTAAATGTGATAAAATTGCCGTCACCCATGTTCGTTCGTCCGTACGTCCACAATTGCTCGTTCTTCAAAACACGTTGATTTTTTTAGGTCGTAAATATTCCAGAAATTGTGTTTATTAGCATACGATAAAACAAAAATATTTTAAATGAGTTATTGCCCTTCTTCGAAATACGGATTTTGACAAAACTTGTTGAATGCTAAACCCTTGATGAAATCGAGAAAAAAAAATATTTGGACACTTAATTTAAGTTCTGAACGAAATAAAGGCCTATGACTACAGGCGTATATTACCTTATCTTTTTTTTTGTATTATTGGTGATAGATATGGTTTAATAGCTTATTCAAATCCGCTTTAAATGATGTATAACATTAATATGTTTTATTAACAAATGTGGAGTGTGATGATAAAGACGCAAATAACGCCAAAATTGTGTGACGCCACCGAACTGACTGCTGAGATGAAGATCAACCTTGAATTTAAAAGACTAGAACCAACTACATTTGAAAAATTACTCCTACTTGTTAGAAATGTAGAAGCTAACCCAGTAACTGATACCCTCACTTAAAGTAGAAGAACAATAATTGCTTGCTACATTGATGTTGCCTGGTAGGGCCTAATCAACAAACCATTCGCTGTACTGCTGAGAGATTAGATAAAATCGACTCTGCTACATTTAAATACCGATCTAAAATTTGTTAGAACAAATGTTATTTTTACCTCGATTCATAAAATGGCCAAGTTATGATGAGTACGATTTTGCTGCTCAAGATTTTCAAGCGACACTTAATTTTTAAAAGGAAATTCAATTATCATGCAAAGTGTTTCTTTCTCTAATATGCTCTTCACACATGTTCTAGCTCGATGGCCAAGTCAAGTCCATGAAAGTCGAGTATAAAGAAATTCTGATATATTACAATATGGTGCCTATCATTCACTCGTGAACGAACTGAAGAAGCAGGATACAAAGGCCTTGAATAACTTCTTGCGAATGGATTGTGTTTCATTTCAAGAGTTACTAGGACCCTATGATAAGACCGGAATGATACCAACACTAGAGAATGATAACATCTGGGGAGCGATTGGCATTGCCATTGCGTTTTTTAGCTACACGCAAGTTCATCTGAGAGTTGATGTAACTCATTGAAATATAACAAAGCATCTTTCAGTGGCAGTATCAACATATTATGTGTACATGTGTTTGATTCTGGTGTATTGTACATATTTAATCATGAAACTGAATTTTGAATTTTTTTCTTGGTAGGTGATAGTTACCAATCCTTAGAATATCTCTATAGAGTTTCCATATATATGATGTTCTTCAAACACATTATTTGAAAAACGTAAAACGGTTATTATATCATATCTGTCATTTGTTGTAAACATCTTTCATAGTCTCTCGATTGGTCAAAATCAAGCCTGGTAAAATGTTTTGCTTGGATATCAAAATGCATAAGATGCAAAATTAACGATAACAGTAACTGTATATCGAAAATAAATAATTATACCCCTTTCGCACTGCAAAAGTAATTCGGTTCTATCCGAATAACGTCCAGTTGCTTTCGCACTGGCAAAACAACTTATTCGGTTATGACCAGAAGTTATCCAGATAGAAAAATCTCCCTCCAGAGGAGCTCTATTTTATGGCGGTTTTCATATCTCATAAATATATCATTGGTTGCAAACAATACAACAAAGATAGTGGACCACGGCCATATACGCCTAACGAAAGTCTTAAATTTAATCAGGATAAAACTAAACTTTCTCAAACCTTTTGATTTAGGTCCAATAACATCCATTTTAAGTTTCAACAATATTGGTCGAAAACTTAGATAGTAATAGCATATTCAAGACTTTGGGGCAAGGGCAATAACTCTGCTAATAACATTCGAAAAAAGCTCAAATTCGAACTTGATCTTTGTTTTCTGAATATGTATATACATACCGAATTTCCTTTGATTCCATCAAAAATTCTAGTTTTTAGAGCGTTTACAAGCAATTGATGTTGATAGACGCACTTACTGTATAGAGGTTAAAGGGCGAAAACTCCTCAAAACTGATGAAAGAGGCCTTGAGAGGATCTTGAAAAAGCCTTAATTTTAATCAAGAGAAAACTAAACTTTCTCAAACCTTTCTATTTAGGTCCAATAACATCCATTTTAAGTTTCATCAAAATCGGTTGAAAACTAAGAGAGTAATAGCATATTTAAGATTTGGGGCAAGGGCAATAACTCTGCTTGTAACGATCGAAAATAGCTCAAATTTGAACTTGATCTTCGTTTTATGAATATATATACACATATCAAATTTCATTAGATTCCGTCAAAAACTCTAGTTTTTAGAGCGTTTACAAGCAAATGTTGATGGACGGACCGACGGATTTGGGGCAAGGGCAATAACTCTGCTTGTAACGATCGAAAATAGCTCAAATTCGAACTTGATCTTCATTTTATGAATATGTATATACATATCAAATTTCATTTGATTCCGTCAAACGGACGGACGGACAGGGGTGCCGACAATACACGTCCTCATAGAGAGATGAGGGCGTATAAAAATGAATTTACTATTTTTATGGCATTCAAACATTTATGAAATATTTGATTAGTAATAATGAGGAAAAAAGAATATATTGGTCAAAAATATAAAACAATTCATTGATTAACTGAAATGACTGTTAATAGCATATTTTACTCCACATAATGATGTCGATATACCTTAGTTCTTAAGATATCAATGTAAATAAATACAAAAGAGCGATTAAAAACAACCCTGTATTCTTCCTGTACATGCGTCCTGCGAAGAACAGGAAGTTGTTAGAAAAACAAACAACTAATGTATATGCTTTCAAGTTTCTTTTCTTTGTTTTTATACACTAAAAGAAACCTATTTATGTTTTATTGTAAGTGGTATTTAACACAATATTTAAGTTAATATCGAATGCATTTTAATGGAAAAATATTATTATTGTAAGTTTTCCATAATATCGAGGACATAACAACTACTGACAAACGCTTTTAAATTCGAATTAGTACGTACATGTACAAAGTGCGTGATTAAATTGGTCATTTCTATTTGCATGGTTTCTCAAGAATTGTATTTTTTGGTCATTTAAAAAAATCATATTACGTGCATTCTATTTGTTTTAAAGATGTCTTCAGATCGATACAAAAATAAAGTTTGAAAGTTTTGACATCTGAATTAAACACACCTTCTTACTATATTTCCCCTGAAAATGCCTGACAATATTTTTCTGTAAATTAATATTTCTAAATAATTTTGTGTGGTATTCCTGTCAATCACAACAGAAAAAAGATTTGTTTTTAATAAACATACATTTTTTTCAGAAAGTTATGGAGTGTTTTCAAGCCCATTTTTAAAGATAACGGACTACGGCCATAAGGATAAAACTAAACTTTCTCAAACCTTTCGATTTAGGTCCAATAACATCCATTTTATGTTTCAACAAAATTGGTTGAAAACTAAGATAGTAATAGCATATTCATGACTTTGGGGTAAAGGCAATAACTCTGCTACTAACGGTCGAAAATTTTTGTTTTCTGAATGTATATACATACCGAATTTCATTTGATTCCATCAAAAATTATAGTTTTTAGAGCTTTAACAAGCAATTGATGTTGATAGAAGCACTTACTGTATAGAGGTTAAAGGGCGAAAACTCCTCAAAACTGATGAAAGAGGGCTAAGTTTTAATTTTAATCAGGAGTAAACTAAACTCTAAATGTCCAATAACATCCATATTAAGTTTCATCAAAATCGGTTGAAAACTAAGAGAGTAATGGCATATTCAAGATTTGGGGCAAGGGCAATAACTCTGCTTCTAAATAGCTCAAATTCGAACTTGATCTTCGTTTTATGAATATGTATACACATATCAAATTTCATTTGATTCTGTAAAAAACTCTAGTTTTTAAAGCGTTTACGAGCAAATGTTAACGGACGGACCGACGGATTTGGGGCAAGGGCAATTACCCTGCTCAAATTCGAACTTGATCTTCGTTTTATGAATATGTATACAGCGTTTATGAGCAAATGTTGACGAACGGACAGGGGTGCCGACAATATACGTCCTCATAGAGAGATGAGGGCATATAAAAACACGTACAAAAACTTAAATAAAGTATTTTCCTATTTCATTTATTCTAGATAGATCCTTGCCAGATAATAAATAATTTCAGCAAGTTTCGAAAGTGCAAAAACTTTTAAAAATTATTTTTGTTTTTTTGTGATGTTTTCAATAGGTTTCAGTAATAATAAATAGTTTAGCAAGTTTTTCCAAAATCTGTCAAAAATAGTGAAAGTAGGCCTATTAATAGAATGCGTTTTAAGGAACAAGGTCAATAATTCATAAATAATTATATTTAATTTTTTTTTTTATCCTTTGATGTATTTAATTGCAGAAAGTTTCGTCAAATTCATCAAGAACTGTGCGCTGTAGAGTATTTACGAGGAATTGTGAACGGACATGGGTGACACCAATATACGCATCACTTTTCATGTGGGCGTAAACAAATTACAATTTGTAATATAACTTAATTCAAAACTGGTCATGCATAATCGTAATATCCACAATGTGTTTTTCCAATCTTAAAGTCTTGACTTTAAACTGAATATTGATAGGCCTATACTTATCGCGAATTGTTATAATATCTTGAAAGCGCGCATTATAATTATGATTATTATGTCTTGCTTCGATCTATTCATTGTTATCTTGTTTTGTGCATTGATTGAAACTGCAACTTTGATCATCACTTGATATGTAAAAGCATCTATTTAAAACCTGACTTGTTCCCTGGTGTGGTTCAATGATTTTGTTTATTCTTGGCATCAGTTACGTTAAAGTAATGCACAGTTTACGATACACAAAAGGAGCATTTCGTATACCGTACAGAACGACCCATTAAACAATGTATATAGCTTTCATACGCTCACACAATGTTAAGGCGTAGTTGTCACTTTTGCGTCACTAGGACTGATCGAATTTCAGTTTTGTTTTTTTATATACCACATCTGTTCTTTTCATACACGCTTTCCATCGGGCATCGAGTCAACAAGGACAAGACAGATGAAGAGACAAAAGCATTTTTATAACTGCATAGACATTTACACTGTTATAACATATATTATACACTAGCCTGTATTCGATGAGTCATGACTTCTTCATCTTCGAAAGCTTTTCCAATATAAATACATGTCGCTGAAAAAGCACCTTTTGCTGGTAGTAATAAAAATCCATACAAGCAAAACAATTCCGTTAATCAAAAATCTCGCCAAGAGCATGACAAAATCGGGAGAAATAATTATATAGTAGTGGCCTTCCCATACGAGAAGTATGAACATTTGAAACCCTCTATATATGACTTTTGCTTTTGCTATTTCTACTAACACATTTTAAACATACATGCTGTTTTTATGAGATTCACGCTTATCAGAGAACTTGTGCCATTTATGATTTTATGTTCACTATTGGGATTTCCCATCTATGATCAATGCAATGCAATAGCCTAATCAACTTACTTTACAAAATCGATTATATTGACATTGTGTGTTATGAAACGTAGGAGTTAAAGGGAATGTAAAGTGATTTTGTAAACTTTGTTTGTGTATCGGGGACATTGATAGCATCAATATGCGCCATTCCAACGTCTGTGGTTCTTGCAATTCCACAAAAACTAATATGTTTTATGACGTCACTGACAGTGATCTGCATAGATATCAATAGTAGCTTCCGGTAAATCACTGTCAGTGACGTCATAAAACGCGTTAGTTTTAGTAGAATTGCAAGAACCGCAGACGTCGGAATGAATGGAAATTGGACTGGCGCAAATTTAGGCTATCAGTGTCCCCGATACACATACAAAGTTTAGAAAATCACTTTATAATCCCTTTGACTAATCAGGTTATTTTAAGATAATTCAGGCAATTGCCTAAATGAGGATGTAATATTGTGACCCAGTAGACACAATCAATCCGACAGCTGTAACTTCATCATATGTCACACAATAACCATCCTGATAAGTAAAAGATCTACAGGCCGCAATACTAAAACAATGGACAGCACATGCTGGTAATGAACGAAGTACATCGTATGATATTTGTTGAAATGCATTTATCGGTTTAGCATTATGTCTATAGAGAAAGTATTTTCTCTCACTTAAATGTTCCACAGCACAGTTGTTGATAACATCTGAAATAAATAATAAGGCAACTGTCAGGAACAACGATAACAGGATTACATTGCCATCAAGCTGTGTGAAATGCATATAAATCCTTGCTTTTCAACCATTTGGATTCTTCGAACCCTATTTTTTTTAACTAAAAATCCTTGTATCCCTTCGCCCACTCTCAGTAACATTAAGAGCCAACATGAAAGTCGAAGAATATTTGTCGGTGTATGTAGTTTGATATTCGACTATGGATAAAACAAAGTGAAAATTGTAAAATGAAAGAGTTCAAAAATCCGTGCAATCAAGACAATTGTTTGGGATTACATATAAGATAGGTAACATGGCCCATTGAGTTAGAAGCTAGAGGTTCAGGATTAAATTGCGGACATGGTCGAAATAATGCCCTCGGATTTTTCCCTGTCAATGTTGCAGGTCAGATGCAAATACATTCATTCTGTTAAAACAATAACTTAAAGCTCCGTGTGCTACAGGCCGTCCAAGTAGAGAATAAGTTGGGAATAAAAAAATATCATGCTGCTTTTGAATGGCGTTTCCCCGTCCACTTATCTTTAACAGGTGTAGAAAAACTTCAAATCATTTCAAATTTATGGCATTAGGTTTTACATTTAAGAGAATGGAGACATTCGGCAATCCTCGTCAGTTTCTAGAAAGCAGGGTATCAGCGATGAATGGGGTGCTCTGGATGGAGCTGCAAAGATGTCAATTTATACTTACTTGTAACGGCATTCGATAGTGCTGATTTACAATAATGTTGCACAGTAATTCCAACATCATTATCTAGAAAATCGTTAAAGAGAACAAGACATCTCATGCTTCCACGAAATCCAAAACTCCCCCTTTCAGAATTACCTAATTCAATGTAAGCAGATCCAGATAATCCAAATGAACCACAAGTGTCTGTAATTTCAAATTTATTTTCATCAATCGAAACCAGTAATTTGTTTGATACCCTCCGTATTCCCATTAGAATCCATGAATTCGAATTGATATTTGTGGTGATATTTAATAGTGCGCATGAAAAACCAGACGCAAATGCTTCAAAATACAAGCCAGTACTTGTATGTGTTAACTCGAGAACAGTGTTTCCCGCTAGGGATATAATTTGAAGTACTTTTCCAGAAGAGTAGGTCTGAAAATAGATATAAGTCATCATGGAAAAGTCTCCTGAAATATCACTACTGCTTATAGGCAGCTTAAAACTGGAATACGACGATCCATCAAAACGTAAACCAGGGTTATCAAAACTAGGATGAGTTTCTCCTGACCTCAAACATTTGTTGTTGTTGTTGGGTAACATCAATTGGACATCAGATGTCCATGCTACATCATCCAATGGAAAGAGGTGATGAACTGAAAGCGTAACATACCAGTTCTGACATGTAGGTTCTGAAATGAAAATTGTGATAATATTTGTGAATCAACCATCTCTGACCTCAAATGTTAGTAAAAGAAACGGACAACCGTATATGTATGCTATGTTAATCCCACACCCGCATTATGATTTGGTTACAGCGCACTTGTGAGTTTTGACTCCAGATGAGTGAAAAAAAAATTATTATCTGATTTTGCAAATAATGGTTCAAATACATCGAAATTGATCCGAAAGTGACCCTTTCTATAAAAAAAAATAACTATCGCAATCGGCAATCCTCGGCTGTTTTTGTAAACCATAGTCTGTCTCGGTAATGAATGGTGTTTTTCGTTGTGTCTTCATGGGCGAGACTCTTCACTTTGACGCTTACGAATTGTTTGAAGTCTTTAATGACCATGGTTGAACTACCAGAATTAATGTAATCCGGTCAAATATGGTCGCCATTCATTACGGTGATATGTTGCAGAGTGCTAGCGTAACTTCAACGGAGACCTTTTATAATAATCGCAATCGTGTGCGATCTAAATCGTTAATAAGATATACTGAATTTATAGAACTTAAGTATGGAAATCAGTTTTTAAAAATCATGCATTACCATTCATGTAAGGTTAATTTTTGTCTACATTAAAAAACCATAAAATATTAAGATTGACACTTACTTGGGGGTAAGGTAGGCCAGTTTGTTTCCGAACAGTATTGCAAAATATCAGCAACATTGTCAAAACCTTCTGGAACATTGTACAGTGCACCACATGTCATAAATCCACGAAATTTATTCGTCGATGAAAGAGATGCTCCGATTCGTAATTTTCCGGGTGTTTTTAATGGATAATTAAACGGATGTTTATAATCTTCTACTAGTGTATTGACATAAAGTCTAGTAAAGCCAGTGTAGGAATTTGAAAATGATATCATGGTCCATGTATTCATTGAGATGGTATGAGGTCCATAAGCACCTGTAGGAAACACAAGCGCTCCGGCATTACTACTACTGCTATCAATTTTAGATATAATATTTCCGCCTTCTATTTTAACATAGAACTCTGTAATAAATTTGATATCGTTTTGATTGTCGGAGCGGTAATGAAACAGATAACCCGACGGATTTAAGGTATTGAAAAAGACAGTGAAACCAAAATCATTAAAAGAAGCATCAGAAGGAATTCTGACATCTGCATAATTATTATCGAAATACATGGCAGAAAAACTCAGCTGAGGATGACCTGGTCCAACACTGAAGCAATCTGTTGATTTGGGAGTTAGTCCATCCTGGTTATTGATGACATCGTAGGTAAAACTATCTCCACCGAGTGGGTAAAGATACTTTGGCGGAACCAATGCACCAATTTGTTCAATGAGCACTGGAAATAAAGTATACTTGTTGCAAAATATGTCAAGTGAATTGTGTTCAAACTAAATGGATCCTAAAGCTAAGATTCCATATACGCGTCATGCGTTAAAAATCGAAATGGTTGGTTTTTGACGCATGACGGAGACCATTTGACGGATACCGCTACCGCATATATGGAATCATGATTTTTAACGGATGACGCATGACGGATCCGTTTGACGCATATATGGAATCTTAGCTTAACTGTTACCGATGAACGACAAACGCTGTTTATCTTTGTTTCTTTATTTTTCAAAGTTTGATTTACGTTTGCAGAAGCCTCATCATTTTTTTTAATGAAAGAGTACAGTTAATAAAATAGATCTCCTTCTTCAGTTGTTAAATGTTTCTGTTTTTCATTGAAAAATTGATTTTATATTAAAAAAAATATATTATGGAGTTCAGATTGCAAAAAAAATATGAATGTACAAAAATTACAGAAAAAGGGGTTCAAAAAGTCTTGCATCTCATACTTACATATAAAGACTATGATTCCCATGTTGCTCTGAAGTATGGTCTGCTATACAATGGTTATCATCTAAACGTTGAAAGAAGAATAGTTCATATAATGGAATTAATCAATATAGTTTAAATATACGTTTTCTAAAAAGTAGAATCAATGGAAGACTTTTCTTTTTATTGTAAACGTTAATTTAATCCCTATATTTTAGTCTAGGAATTGTATTTCCTTAACCAGAAGATAATCCTGCTTTTAGTAATTCAGATAAAAAATGGGTTTTTATAGCTGGGATCACGTGTAAGATAGGTCTGATGTCGGTATTATTCAAACGCTGGGGCCCAGTTCCATATTTAAATTAAAGGCATTGGTCGAGATAATGCTCTGGATTTTTTAACCCGGTCTTTCCTTGTCAGTGATGCAGGTCAGAGAGGCTGACACGGGAAAAACGTCTAGTGCTACATTCAATTAAAAGATCTTTCAACAGTTGGGAATCGAAAATATCGTTCAGGCTTGTGCCACTGCCCTGCACATTGTGTTTCCCCGACCTCAAAGGTTAAACAGGTACAGAAAATATGACATCGTTAAATTAAAAATTTACGGCATTAAGTTTTATTTTTTTTATTTTTTTTTTGAAAATGAATACAATGTCTAGAAGGTATAAAATACTGCACGAAACAGTGTTAAAGGCTTATTTTTTTAGAATAGTGATTAAATATTCTTCAAATTATTTTCAATCCACGACGATCGCGACCAAATAGACATCTGAGTTGCTTCAAACACTTTTTGTAAATAAACTTCACAATTTTAAACAAAAGCACAATAAATTGGTGTTAAAAGTAAAGTTTTTAATAGTGGAGATCCAACAGAACAAGTGAATTAAAGGGACTAAAAAAAATTTAGTCACAAAACCTCTAATTGTTTTCGCTAATCTAATCCGTAATAATGTCCTAAACTGTGCCCTGAAATTTAAGCCTTCAAATTCCCATATACATGTATCTATAATTATAAGCGTTTGAAAGTCACAAATACGACTCTCTGTTTAGTGAGACTATGCCTTATATAGAAAATACAGAAAATGAAAGATAACTGTTACGGTACAGGTATAATTGAAAGGGATTGTGCGATTTTTGGGCAGTTCCAGTAAATTTGAAGGCCATTTACATAAATTCAAGGCCCAAATCCATCCTCGAAAATGCTGGAAATTCACCTTTAAGGATCATCAATTCACTTTCAATACATGCAATCTACAACGATCGCAACCAAATAGATATTTTGTAAATAAACTAGGCATCTTTAAAGGGCCATTCTGATTTTTTGAAAAAAGTTTCCATTATCAAAAAAATCACAAATGCTACCTGAGAGTATTTTTAAAGTAAGCTTATTGTATCTCTATATCTTCTTGATCAAACTGAATTTGGTTTTAAAGGGTTAATTACAAACTTGGAGTACTTATTGTTAATTAAGCAATTTGACCTATTTTTGGTGTTTGCCCTTTAAATGGCTCCATATTTCTATCTGAAACCTTTTAAATACACAAGAGGGACATTTCTCTACAATTAGGCGTTTATTATACTCAAATCTGTTCAGTAGTTTCCTATCAGCGTCCAAAAAACATAACACACTTAAAAACCTTACGTAAGGTTTTTAAAAATTTTAGCATGTTTTTAGCGTTTAAAAATTAACGGCTGGATTTTTTAAGTTAAAACTTTCAGATACATTAAAGGGCACATAGTTACAGATTTTGGTGTAAAGTTTTCACAAATTTGACCAAAAGAATTTTTGACCTAAAAAAAAAATTCAGACTGTGCAAAAACACCTTAAATTTAAATATTGTTAAGAACAAATTTCTCTTTACAAAATATTTTGATGTTGACTGATATTAAAATATATTTGTATTGATTTTGTCAAATATTCAAAAGAATTTAACAAGGAAGCGTCAACAATTATTATTCCCCCATGACACCAGGGATGTTATTGTGGCAGAAAGTAATGATCAACTGGTTGCATAATTGATATATTTACCTCACATCGTATGTGTTATCTTTATATGAAGGTCTAAAAAATATAAGTACAAAACAGTCTTAGAGGATTCAATTTAATATTGCTTTCGATATATAGAGGTTATGTTATTATTAACTTATTATTGTTATTAACTGCCATAGAACATTTTATTATTTTTAAAGTAAACAAAGCTCACATTAATCAAATAATTAGCCTCTACTAATTCTTTAAAGCGATACCATCTCTTAGAATGATCACAAAATCAAAATTATGAAACTTAGTCAATAACAGTATAATTATATTCATCAGTGGACTTGCCTGGTGTAATAACTATAATACAGATTACCTGTATAATTAAGAATTAAACGTTGGTCTCATTAGCATTATTGGTGTGTAAACGCAATAGATCACGTGACAAACTGAATAAATGACGAAGACATTTATGTATGTTTGTGGCGTGATCTATTGCGTTTACACACCAATAATGCTAATGAGACCAACGTTTAATTGCAGTGCGTTCGATTTGTCGAACGCACTGCTTTGGTTTGCAATTGACTATTTTTTTTTTTTTTTTTGTCTATTTCTGGTCACGCTCCCCAGCAAAAAATGCACATACCACACATAACTTGACATCATTTCCTGCGATGATTAACTGCTCGGTGTTGCTTAAATGTAAAATGGCGCATTTTTGCCTAACCGGAAATGACGTATATTAAAAAGTCGTATTTCAGGGTTTTTCCATTTTCAACTCATTTTTCCAACAGATTGTGATCGGTCTTTTTTGGTTCATTTGTTTAACCCAATAGCTACAAATTGCAATTTTGAAAAATTCATATTTTGACTTTTGAAGCTGACTTTTGGAGCACTTTTTAAAGCATTTTTTTTAACTTTTGCAATTTTATTTCGATCGATCTGAAACTGTTCAGTTACATAGACATATGAATTTCCAAAGAAAATCAATTTTCAAAGTTTCGATACCACTTCCGGTTTTGACGTCATTTGCTTCTAAACTTTCAATTTCAACTTCCGGAATATTGAAGATATTTGAAAAAAATGTTTTGTGTTATCATAGATTTGGTCATACATAAAAAATAAAATGATGAAATTTTATCCAGGTGTAAGGGATCAGCCTCCATCTTGAACAGACCTATGTTTCTTAAAATTTTAATTCAGATTTTTTTAATTTTAAAATCTATGACTTCTGCAATAGATTGCAAAAAAAAATGTAGGTTGTCGAATTTTGAATTTTGATTTCAATTTCTTTACATTTCCGGAACAATAATTTCAGAAATGACCGAAACTTTCAAGGCTCATATCTAGTGACCTTGACCTTTGATGACCTCTTGACCTGTACAAAAATTAATGCCCTTGACGAAATCTATCAGATGATATATTCATTTCCGATTTATGATGTTTACTTCCGGTTTTATCGCCATTTGAAAATTGCAATTTTTAACTTTAAAGAGCTCTGTAACGTGACCTAATTTACATACGTCACAAATTTCATTTTTAATATGCTAAATCTGCTCTTTCAAATGATATATAACACAATATATTTGAATCAAAATTGCGCTTTTTAAAACTTGCAAATTTTGTTTCAAATTCCATTGAAACTGTGCGTGTTTTTTTAAAATTTTTTCGATCAATCTAAAAACTTACAGGTAGATAGACAATTTGATTCTGAACAAGATTTCTAGAATCATTATATCACTTCCGGTTTTGACGTAATTTGCTTGTAATCTTGAAATTTTAACTTCCTTAGTTTTGGAGATATTTGAAAATATTTGTTTGCATTATGTTAAAGATAGCTTGCCAGGCAAGGTAATATACGCCCACTGGAGGCTTTGTTTCATAAAAAACATTTGGCAGAAAACAGCAACCATCACAACCATGTAATATTCAACCAGTAGTCATAGGCCTACATTTCGTACAGAACTTGAATTAAGTGTTGTCTAAATATTTTTTTTTCTCGATTTCATCAAGGGTTCAGCATTTATCAGGTTTAGTCAAAATCCTTTTGCCTTGTACAGTGTTTCTGAGCTTAAAACTGAATGTATTTCAAAGAAGAAGGCCATTAACTCATATCAAATATTTTTGGATTATCGATAGGGATTATCGTGTGATAATAAACTATTTCAATAGGTTTCTTTCAAATAGTTGTGCCTTCTAGAGTGTCAACGAGCTATATATCAAACGCGTTTTAAAGAACAAGGGCAATAATTCATATTTTATATTTTCAGAATTTTATTGATTTTCAATAGGGTTCATTCTTGGGTGATAATAAACAATTTCAGCAAATTTTGTCAAAATCTGTAAAAAATTATGACCTGTAGAGTGTTAACAAGCTAGAAATCGAACGCATTTTTAAGAACAAGGGCAATAATTCATATTAAATATTTTACGATACTTTTGATTTTAAATAGGGTTCATCCTTGGGTGATAATAAACAATTTCAACAAGTTTCGTCAAATTCCGTAAAGAATTGTGACTTGTAGAGTGTTAACGAGCTAAAAATCGAACGCGTTTTAAAGAACAAGGGCAATAATTCATATCAAATATTTTCCGATTCTTTAGATTTTAAATAGGGTTCATTCTTGGGTGATAATAAACAATTTCATCCAGTTTCGTCAAAATCTGTAAAGAATTGTGACTTGTAGAGTGTTAACAAGCTAAAAATTGAACGCGTTTTAAAGAAAAAGGGTAATAATTCATATTAAATATTTTCCGATTCTTTTGATTTTGAATAGGGTTCATCCTTGGGTGATAATAAACAATTTCAGAAAGTTTCGTCAAAATCCGTAAAGAATTGTGACTTGTAGAGTGTTAACGAGCTAAAAATCGAACGCATTTTACAGAACAAGGGCAATAATTCTTATTAAATATTTTCCGATTCTTTTGATATTAAATAGGGTTCATCCTTGTGTGATAATAAACAACTTCAGCAAGTTTCGTCAAAATCCGTAAAGAATTGTGACTTGTAGAGTGTTAACAAGCTAAAAATTGAACGCGTTTTAAAGAACAAGGGCAATAATTCATATTAAATATTTTCCGATTCTTTTGATTTTAAATAGGGTTCATCCTTGGGTGATAATAAACAATTTCAGAAAGTTTCGTCAAAATCCGTAAAGAATTGTCACTTGTAGAGTGTTAACGAGCTTAAAATCGAACGCGTTTTAAAGAACAAGGGCAATAATTCATATCAAATATTTTCCGATTCTTTTGATTTTAAATAGGGTTCATCCTTGGGTGATAATAAACAATTTCAGCAAGTTTCGTCAAAATCCGTAAATAATTGTGGCTTGTAGAGTGTTAACAAGCAATTGTGGACGGACGGACCGCCGGACCGACGGACATGGGTGACGGCAATATACGCTCCACATTTCATGTGGGCGTATAAAAATGGTCATCATAAAAGAAATAAATAATGTAATGCGACCCGGAAAAAATAAATTACAGTGGAAGTATTATAAAAATTTCGAATTTTTGAAAAATGAAATGAAATGGATAGAGTTTTACGTCCTGCTTTTCTACACCTATATTGAGGACGGGCAAACGCCATGCAGTGCGCAATGAGGAAAATTTTGCATTCGCCTGATATTATTATCAATTTCCATTTGTCGAGGGATCTTTAACATGGACAGCCAATTAGCACATCGGTTTATTTACACGATTGAACGCCCTTACCATGTAAGCCCCTCCGACCTGTATCACTGACCGGATTCATCCCTGGACATTCAGGCAAGCGTCTGACTCACTAAGCCATCGGGGCCCCCTTCATATCATTGAACCTGCATCACTGACAGGGTTAAAAGTAATGGACGTTCATTACCTTTTAAAATCGCATAGGAAGGATCATTAAATCATCCAATACCTGATGGCATGTGAGAGTCTACGTTGTTGTATTACAATGTATCATCCCCTCGGCACGTCACACAATTCATGATTAGTGTACTGTGTACAGTGTATTGTTTCATTTAACGCTTCTCACTGGTCAATGTTTTGATATAATGTACAACAAATGTTTTTTTTAATATCATTAAACTAAAATACAACAATGAAATTTTTCGGGGAGAATCTATTAAACTATATTAAGAATTTTTCAAATGATCTGAAAAAACACTTGCTTGCAAAATATAAGATTCAAACTTACATGTTTGTTGTCTGTATGTTTAAATGCAGTTCTCTCCCTTCAACTGACAAATGTTTGTTGTCTATATGTTCAAATGCAGTTCTATCCCCTCAACTGTTGCAAGTGCTTACTTTCTTACATTGTCACTTGCGCTTTTAACGTTTTAAATTATGTAGTAAAAATGAAAAAATAAAATCTAAATATAGAAGATAACGATCTGATGCCAAAAGAAGAAAATCCGTTCTAAAAATCTGGTTCTGCCATTTATTAAAAAAAACAGTTTTAAAACTGCATGTCTAAAAACGTTGACCATTAAAATGTTTTTTAAAAAAATAATAATATAAATTTTATTATTATTTATTATTAAATAATTATAATTATATTATTATTTAAAATAAAGTGTACATTAATATGATCAATTACGAGCTGAACTGCGAACTTTATAGAAAGTTAGCACTCAGAATTCTGATGTCATTTATATATCATTTCAAGTAACGGTGTTATGATATGAAGGGGGCCGCGGTAGCTCAGCGAGTAAGACGCTTGCTCGCCAACCTGAACGACCAGGATTGAATCATGTCAGTGATTCAGGTCGGAGGGACTGACATGGAAAAAGCGCCTAGTCGTTCGGATGGGACAATAAACCAAGGTCCTGTGTGCTATTGACTGTGCACGTTAAAGACCCCTCGACAGTTGGAAATCGAAAAAAAAGAGCAGGCTAATGCCGCTGTCCTGGCAAAATTTCCCTCATTGCACACTGCATGGCGTTTGCCCGTCCTCAGTTAGCCCATATAGGTGCAGAAAAAACTAGGACGTAAACTCCATTCATTTCACTTCATTTCTTTCATATGTATGATATTGCATATGAAAAATATTAATAAATATTCTTTAACTATTCTACTTCCAATGATGTATAAAAATGTACATAAATAAAATCGACCACTTTTTAATCAGATGACTTTTTACTACCGATCATACGCTAGTTATTCCATTTTTCACCGAACGTGAACTGGTTATTCTACTTTTCACTCCCGAATATAAACAATTTATATGTATGGATTGAAAATGACACTTTTCACCCATAGACGAAACCGGATGCGCACTGCCCAGTATCGTCTCACGATTCTAGTTCTTATATTTATATTCAGATACTTTTTTTAATCAAATTTTGACTTTTTTATATGATTATTTGCTTGAATTTGACTCAAATCAGCTTAGATTACGTCATTGTTGTTCTTAGACGACGTCCTAGTGTCACGTGACAAACTAGCGATCATTGAAAAATGAACGCCAGTTTTCTAAACTGGTTCATTGAAGGAAATAATAATAGAAATGTAAATATTATCAAATATGCAACAAGAAAAAAAAACTACGTTAAATATATAACTAATTTAGTTTGATGAATTTGATAGGTTTAGTTTGTATACTTAGGATACCACTGATGAATATTTACTCTTCTTGGCCAAGTTTGAGAATTTAAATTTTTTGGTCATTCTAAGATATGGTATTCCTTTACAGGGATTGTAAATGATTTTCTAAACTTTGTATGTGTATTGGGGACACTGACAGCATCAATTTGCGCCATTCCAATTTTCTTTCTAACGTCTGTGGTTCTTGCATTTCCACAAAAACTAACGCGTTTTATGACGTCTCTTATAACGCGTTAGTTTGAGAATATATGGTTGGTAGATAACGGTACTGGATTGAGGAAGAATATCTAACACATAGAAATGTGACCATCTTAACTGAAAATGAATTTGCGTATAATATATCTGTATTCGTTGTCAGGTAATGATGTGTACATTTGCTGGAAATGTAAATTGTTTCAATGATTATTTTTTGTGGATATGAATGTATGTAAAATGAAAATGGTCATGAATATGTAAATGGTTGTGAATGTATGTATGCATATGGTTGCGTTGTAAATAAAATGTACATTGACATGAATGTAAATGTAAATCATGAATATATAAATGATGTAATTGTATGTAAATGGTTGTGTTGTGAAAGAATTTAATAAAATGTAGATGGACATGAATCTGTAAATGTAAATCATGAATATGTTAATGATGTAATTGTATGTAAATGGTTGTGTTGTGAAAGAATGTAAAAAATGAAAAAAATGTACATGGACATGAATATGTAAATGGTTATGTTGTGAAAGTATGTAAATGAAATTCAAATGGCTGAGATGTTCATGTATTGCAAAATTATGTTTCAACTCTTAAATGCAATAACATCCATGCAACAGTTTTGAATAGATGTTTCAAATTTGTGATCATTTGAAAAGTAGATACAAGGGTTATTATGTCGTAGGTTTCTAAATCATTGAAATTTGTACCGACCATTTTCTTGATGTGTGATGTTATAGGCCTATGCCTCGTCAATAGTTAGTGCAGAACGCTGTTCAAATGTAATTTTTTAATATGTATACTTTACGGAATCATTCAAATCATTCCAAAGCATTTTAGAATGATATTACCCGGGCAAAAAATGTGACAAATAAAATTAGGAAAGCATAGCAGTCTACCCTAAACGATGATTTGTCACATTACAGCATATTATCTAAGGCTCTGTCCTTAATGATGGAAATTTGTGGACACGATAGAGAGCTGGTTTCTTGATGGATTTTGATGAAACTTGCTGTGAGTGTTTGTTATCACCCAAGGATGAACCCTATTGAAAATCAGACGAATCGAAAAATAATTCATGGGTTATTTCCCTTGCTTTTGAACATATCTTGTGGACACCATAGAGAGCTGGTTTCTTGATGGATTTTGATGAAACTTGGTATGAGTGTTTGTATTGACATTAGGATAAACCCTATTGAATTTCAGAAACATCGAAAAAATATTTTATGAGTTATTGCCCTTGTTCTTTAAAACACGTTAATTTTTCAGCCGTTACACTCTCAAAGTTGTGGACACGATAGAGAGCTGGTTTCTTGATGGATTTTGATGAAACTTGCTGTGAGTGTTCATAAACACCCAAGGATGAACCCTATTGAAAATCAGACTATTTGAAAAATATTTCATGGGTTATTGCCCTTACTTTTGAAAATATGTTGTGGACACGATAGAAAGCTGGTTTCTTGATGGATTTTGATGAAACTTGGCATGAGTTTTTGTATTGACCTTGGGATAAACCCTATTGAAAATCAGAAACATCAAAAAATATTTGAGTTATTGCCCTTGTTCTTTAAAACGCGTTAATTTTTCAGCCGTTAACAAAGTTGTGGACACGATAGAGAGCTGGTTTCTTGATGGATTTTGATGAAACTTGCTGTGAGTTTTCATAAACACCCAAGGATGAACCCTATTGAAAATCAGACTAATGGAAAAATATTTCACGGGTTATTTCCCTTGCTTTTGAAAAAATGTTGTGGACACGATAGAGAGCTGGTTTCTTGATGGATTTTGATGAAACTTGGTATGAGTTTTTGTATTGACCTTGGGATAAACCCTATTGAAAATCAGAAACTTCGAAAAATATTTGACCCTTGTTCTTTAAAACGCGTTAAGTTTTCAGCTTTAAACAAAGTTGTGGACACGATAGAGAGCTAGTTTCTTGATCGATTTTGATGAAACTTGCTGTGAGTGTTCATAAGCAACCAAGGATGAACTCTATTGAAAATCAGACTAATCGAAAAATATTTCATGGGTTATTGCCCTTGCTTTTGAAAATATGTTGTGAACACAATAGAGAGCTGGTTTCTTGATGGATTTTGATGAAACTTGGTATGCGTGTTTGTATTGACCTTGGGATAAACCCTATTGAAAATCAGAAACATCGAAAAATTATTTCATGAGTTATTGCCCTTGTTCTTTAAAACGCGTTAATTTTTCAGCCTTTAACAAAGTTGTGGACACGATAGAGGGCTGGTTTCTTGATGGATTTTGATGAAACTTACTGTGAGTGTTCATAAACACCCAAGGATGAACTCTAGTGAAAATCAGATTAATAAAAAAATATTTCATGGGTTATTGCCCTTGTAAACACTCAAAAATCGTTCAATTTTGTAAACATTCTTGATCGCACGGTTTTCGACAGATGTTTCATTTACTGATAGTTCTTGTCTACCTCCCAAACGACTTGGATGCCATTACAAAAGTGGGCGTATTACGATGGGGCATCGCTATTTTTAAGTCTATGAAGTGATCAGCAGGTCTCAGCATAGCATAGCATTCTAGATGGTGTGAATGATAAGTATTTGCCACATAAAGCCATATTTGCCACATCGTTTAAAACGGTTTCAATTGTTTATGGGATATGACCATAACTTAAGATGAACTTTAAAGGAAAAGGGTAGTGTGATATGGGGTTGAAAAAACGAAATTTGAAATTCGGGTATGGGTAATGTTTTAAATAACAAATTTTCATTAGATGAATTTAATACTAAAAATTGAATACAGCAAGACCTATAGGACTCAATATTCATCATTTTGCAGGCATAGCACCCTTTGTTGTCCCGTTTAATACAACCAGTAATCGAGCAAGCAAGATAGTTCATACCCACTACAAGAGTCTTCAAGAGAAATTTCCCCATGTTTATAAGCAGAAAATGATAGTTGCCTACTCAAAAAATCAGAACTTTAATGACAATCTGGTTCATAGCGAACTAAAACCAATTATTAATTAGCAGATACTATACTACTCGCCCAACGGGCGAGTTTCTTATTTTTTCTACTTTCAGATCACAACAGAAGAAAAGCCTGAATCCAGACCCTTAATCCCATTTTCTCAATAAAGTATTTGTTCCATCCTAGGCCTGTACATTTGGGAGATTCAAACCCTCCCTCCACCGAAATCTAATACTGTCCGTGCCAGGCCAGACCTGATAATTTATTTTGACTATGGGTTCTTTTGTATTTATATATTTTCATTTTCATTTCGTTTTTAAATATTTTATGTATATTTTGTATATGTTAGTATTATGACACTTGTTTATCTGTACATATAACACATTAATTACTTTAGTCCAAAAATATATTTTACTTCAACCATTAACTATTTTACGATTATCCATGTTTTTCTTTTATGTAAATTATACTCTGAGGTAATCTTATCCTTGTAACTCAGATATAATCAAAATTCATAATTAGTTCTCATTTATTTTGTTCATGCCATGTTTATGTTTTTCTTTCATGTAAATTATACTCTGAGATAATCTTATCCTTGTCACCCTTGTATAATCAAAATTCATAATTAGTTCTCATTTATTTTGTTCATGCCATATTTATGTTTTTCTTTTATGTAAATTGTACTCTGAGATAATCAAATCCTCAGGTATGATCAAAATTCAGTCTAATCCAATATCTATATTTAATCACTAATCCTTAATTGATCAAAGATATGACACGATTCACTCAATTAATTAGAAAATCAAAACACTGATTAACTAATCATTCTAGAACTATAAATTACCATCAAAATTATCAGTCTGCACAATTTATCGACACTTGAAAAAGAAAAATATTTCGAAAACCGGTTCGTGTCTATTGTGTAAGTTTTTGTTATTTTTGTTTGTTTATTTTTTTACATTATTGTTAGCGTTTTTAATATCAAATATATATATTTTTGCATTATCACCTAGCTTTTATTCTCCATCATTTCTCCCGCCCAGTTCGATTTATCTGCATAACCTGATCCCCACACTTTACGCTAGCATATACACTTTTCACCCAATTACATTCCTTGAACATTCCACATCTAACCTCCATTCATTTTCATTATGTTCCGAAACTACAACAACCACTGGCAAGAAGCCAGATATCGTAACACTAATCGTCAACCAAACCAACATCAAGTACCCTACAATGGTCCTGTTTACCATCGACCTCTACCACCTACTAATCGCCGACCGCCTACCAATCCAACCAGTTATATTCCACCGACCTAACTACAACGACTCCTATCCACCCATAAATTATCAACGACCTAACCAACAACAGAAACGACCACCAGCCCACAGACGCCAACCAGTTCCCACTCATAAGGAGGAAGAACCCTTTGTTAAGGTGTTCTTCCAAGTTATGCAGTGCCTTCATCATTTGGCCACCCTTAGACTTCAGCAGGAAGGTCAACCTGCCTTCACCTTTAAGCGCAAAATCCATGAGCTGGATAGTTTTATTCGTCCAGCAATGAGAACTTCAGCTGTTGACACAAATATTAGATCCCTCAATCGGACATGGCTCTCTAAGGTGACGCAGGCTCTGATCGACCACTACCAAACCACCCTTCAAGAGAAGCTAGCCACTATCCGCGCTAAGTCTCTTTCTCCAGCTGCCGTCGACCGTATCATATCCCATGCCCTGTCTTGGGCACGTCGCTCCTATGGGAAACGCCTTACCCAAACAGTAATTACCCAATTTTACCAAACGATTAACAGTACCAAGGCCAGAGTCACCATATCTATACCAACAGAAATGGATGTTGACCCGAATACACCTGCACCTACTAGGGTCACCACCGTATTGAACCAAACCCCTAAACGTGCCCGTAGTTCACCTACACCTAGTCCAGCAGACGTTGGTAAACGTTCGCGTAGAGAGGGCACCCCTCTTCTCTTTTCTCTTTCAGATTCCTCCTCTACCACTCCATCTGAATCTTCACCTAGGGACTCCGGTTCTGTAAACCTATCTGCCTTCTGCAAATATCTGGACCAACAGGAAACCCCGAATTCTCCGACCAAGTCAAGCCATACTTCCAAACCATCCCCTCCACGTACCAGGTCCCGATCACTATCTAATTTTCCATCTTCAACTTGTGTACCAGTTCCAATCATACCGTCGACAACCATTATATCCGCTACCAAACCCTTTTACCATAAAACCGATGACAAATCATCATGGACTCTACCTGCTCTACAGAAATCAACCTTAATTATTGGATCTTCTAACCTGAACAGAATTACCAAAACTGCTTCAGACACCGAAATTCATTCGTACCCTGGTGCCCAGATCCATCATATCCAATCCATCATTGATTCGTACGACCATGTTTTCAAACCAGCTACCGTCATCATTCATGTAGGTCTCAACAACCGTTACCAGTTAGCCAAAACCGCATTTGACCAAGTCCAGAAATTAATCGCCGCCGCCAAACGAACCTTTCCTAAATCCAGAATTTTCCTCACCTGTATACCTATCTCCCATAAAATCACGAAGAAAGCCCAACAGAACCTAAGTACTTTGAACAAAATGATGATGGATTTCAACACCAACGACGCAGCAATCCTACCTCCATACGAAGAAGAATTTGAACCAGTTGATGATCTACATTGGTCTCCTGATACAGCAAACAGCATCTATTTATTTTGGATACACCAGCTTCAAGCATCGAGTAAGTTGTCTTTAAACTAATTACTGGGGATAAAAATACTGAGAGGCCACCACTAGGCCAAACTGTTGTCAACTTGAGCCGTAAAATTCTCACTCCCCTTCAACATTCCATCTTAGACCGTGGGCTTAAATTTATCCCGACCCCGAAGGTAGCCAACATTGACTATCTTCGTCCATCTATTGAGCGATTTCAACGCAATCTCAGCTGCACTTATTTTTTTCGAAACCACCCCCCACGTGGTGCTAGAACAATGTTTATTCCTAAATCCACGTGGAAACCGCCCAAGGCCGCCATCCATCCTGAAATTTTAAAAGTATTTGAGAGTATGAATAGCCAAACAACAAATCTTTCTATTACTAATGAAAAACCTAATCTCACACGGGTAGAACGTGAAGCTTTAAACTTACTTAAGAAAGATGATAGCATTATTATTAAAAAAAAGTGACAAAGGTTCATGTTGTGTCATTCTAAATAGGGAAGATTATATTTTAGAAGCAGAGAATCAATTGAATAATCTTAAACATTATGCCATTTTGCCAGACCCAATTTTTAAGGAAACTTCTAAAATGATTAACAATATTCTTGGAAATTTAGTCAAAGACAGTTATCTCAAACAGAAACAATATGATTATCTGTCTGCCAAACCCGATTGTCGTGAGAGACATTTATACACCTTGCCTAAGATCCATAAGAATCCCACAAAGGAGTGGTTCGTCCCTAATAAAATCCCTAAAGGCCGTCCGATCATATCTGACTGTGGTAGTGAGTCATATGCGGTGTCAGAATACATTGACCATTTCTTACTACCTCTAGCTTGCCAACATAAAGCCTATCTTAAGGACACAACTGATTTTGTAAATAAAATTAAAAATCTTCGAGTTCCTCCGAATGCCATTCTGATTTCTATAGACGTGTCTTCTATGTATACCAATATTGATAACACTGCCGGGTTAATGGCAGTTCGTAAAGCTTTTAGTAGAAACCCAGATCCGAACAGACCCGATGATGCAATTTTAGAGCTTTTAGAGATTTGTCTCAGTCGCAACGATTTCACATTTAATGGTAAAACGTATCTACAAACTTCAGGAACAGCTATGGGTAAACGATTCGCCCCTTCATACGCAAATCTTTTCATGGCAGAGTGGGAACGTGAGGTATTACCCCTTTGTCCCTTTGATCCATTATTTTATGGACGATTTTTAGATGACATTTTTATGGTTTGGACTTATTCCATTGAGCAGTTCTGGGAATTCTTTGAAATTCTCAACAACCACCATCCGTCCATCAAACTAACCGCCAACGTCAGTCATAAAAGCATAGATTTTCTCGATACCACTGTTTTCAAAGGAGATCCAATAAACTGGACATTAAGGTATATTTCAAAGAAACTGATACTCATCAACTCCTGCACAAAAGCTCGTTTCACCCAAAACATACCTTTTCCGGTATTATTAAATCACAAGTTTTACGATTTCACCGAATTTGCACAAGATCCTCTGATTTCAACCAAGCCTGTACGATTGTTTTCTCAAAACTGAAAGAGCGTGGATACTCAAAACGATTTTTACGAAACATAAAAAACTCCACTTTAGCGCAAATAGCAGCGAAGACTAGACTATATGCCGAAGTTCCTCCAGGTTTAAGGTGTGCCCCATGTTTGTCAAATAGATGCAAAACATGTCCCTTTGTAGCTGAAACACATTATTTTATGAGTAGCTTTACTAATAAAAGGTATCCGATCCAGGAGCATTTATCATGTGATAGCTCAAATGTAATTTATTTAATTTCATGTCAGAAATGCCCCAAACAATATGTAGGAGAAACTAAGAATAATTTACGCACTCGATTCAATGCCCATAGATCAGATATAAAATTAAAGAAAGACAAGCCCGTTTCTAATCATTTCAACCTCGATGACCATTCAATAAACGATCTCACCCTAACCCCAATTGAACGTATAGAAATTGATTTACCGGAAGATGAAACCACCAAATTCAGACAATCCAGAGAAGCCTACTGGATTGAGACATTGAATACAGCAAGACCTATAGGACTCAATATTCATCATTTTGCAGGCATAGCACCCTTTGTTGTCCCGTTTAATACAACCAGTAATCGAGCAAGCAAGATAGTTCATACCCACTACAAGAGTCTTCAAGAGAAATTTCCCCATGTTTATAAGCAGAAAATGATAGTTGCCTACTCAAAAAATCAGAACTTTAATGACAATCTGGTTCATAGCAAACTAAAACCAATTATTAATTAGCAGATACTATACTACTCGCCCAACGGGCGAGTTTCTTATTTTTTCTACTTTCAGATCACAACAGAAGAAAAGCCTGAATCCAGACCCTTAATCCCATTTTCTCAATAAAGTATTTGTTCCATCCTAGGCCTGTACATTTGGGAGATTCAAACCCTCCCTCCACCGAAATCTTACATAATTTAAATACATTTCTTGCTCTTCAAACAAACGAATATTCCATTAAAAAGACAAAGAATAATAACGCTTCAAATTTAATTGCCTCAACATAAGGTCTCTTATTTTTCTACATTTAAATACTAGTAAACAAAACAAACTTGAAGTTGATAAATAATAAACATCAAGCGATCCATACCTTTCACACAAAATAATAAACATGCAATTGATGATACTTAAAAGAACAAAATTCCAATTTATGTTTCAAGTACTCATACATTATGTTCTTATTTTTCAGTCAAGAGTTACATACACACAGACATTAGTTGTAGTGTCCAAATCGACACCATTCCTGCGAATAAAACTATTGTAGCACCACTTTTAAAGTTAAGAACACGAGCGTTATGTCTCTTATTTAATTCTTGTAGTTATGAAGTTTGGGAAGAGGTACCCTTAATGCACTTC
The DNA here is from genome assembly GCA_029955415.1 of Lottia scabra. NCBI lineage: Eukaryota > Metazoa > Mollusca > Gastropoda > Lottiidae > Lottia > Lottia scabra. Next base: position 16,643,124 of record JARJEI010000001.1, read on the forward strand.
CTAAACGTTTTCTTGGGTACAATGCTGAAGTCTGAAAAATAAGGAACATAATTTCCATCTTGTTAATCTGAGATTATGTGTGAATTTGCAACATACACGTCACATAGCATCGATGTAGACTTATCAGATACTGAATGGTATTTCATCGAAATTGGAATAAAGGACCACATACATCCGAGGTTTTCAACTTAAGGGTCACTTTGAAATGTGACATGAAATGATTGGACAATTCTATTAAGTAGTTCTACTCAATCGGGTTACTTTCATCGACCAATATTAGAGGGGGAGGGGCAAAAGAAAACCAAGAAATAGTAAAGATTATAGGGGTAGAAGAGTAATGCAATCGATCAAGGGTCAAGAAGAGGTGAAAAAGATTGAAAATCCCTGACTTACTGAATACATTTGTCTGCATGCTTCATTATCACACAACCATGCTGTACCTAAAATATCAATAGACAAAAAGGTGATTTCAAACTAGGTTTAGATCAATGATATTAGTTAGAAAATATAAATGTATTAAAATACATCCGTAATTCTATATCAGCATTAAACATGTTTTAATGATTTATGTTGGTATTAAAATAATAATACGACAGTTTCGTAAAGGAGAGTGTAAACATTGGTATTTGGGAGGATAATATTGAAATTTCAACAAATGACACAGATATATCAAATTTCCGTAATAGAAGGAATACATAGAGTAAAATATTAGTGATTAGTGAAAGAAGCGAAGCAACTAGCTCTCAGTCCAATAAAACGTGAATATGAAATAATCCGTTGGAAAATTATGGCGCTGAATTTCTTCAAAAGAGGATCCATGTCAGATTGTATAAATTCTGAAAATCACAAGGTCATTTCTTAAGTAGAACTGACTTATCTTTAGTATTTTTACGCATAACTTCTCCTACTTTATTCATATTTTAATTTAAGAATTTATACAATCAGATTTGTATCCTGTTTTAAACCAAATACAACGCCGTATAGGTTTAGCTCCATTTTTTGGTTAAAGTCGTTTTGACTTGTGGTGTTTTTACCCCTAGACGTACCATGAACAAGATACTGTACTAGAGATATAACATCTTATAAAAATGTTATAAGTTAAGAAGGTTATGCATACCAATTCTGGGCTGAACTTCTGATATCCATGTAGAGGTCATTTTCGAAAAATCAAACTGAAATGATTAAATAAGAGCTCAAGGGGAATACCTTCGACATGAACAACGTATATATGATCAAGGCGTCGAATCTCTTGAAGTCTTGCGAGTATCTGAAGATTTGCTGAGATATCAAATGTTAAGACGATTAATTATATTATAATATCCTTCAAAAATCCAGCTGATATTATTATAAGATATATAAATGATAACTACAGCTCTAAGAGCTGAAATACCAAATGTTAAGACGAATATTATATAATATCCTTCAAAAATCCAGCTGATATATTATAAGATATATAAATGAAATATAACTACAAAGCAACAGAGCAATTGAAATTGTTCAGTGTGATATAAGTAGATTATTATTATCATTATTTATTTATATATGTATCAATAGTTATAGGATAATTCGGTACGTGAAAATTAACCAAGTTCATATAGTTTAATATAATTTTGTCATCAATAAACACTTAAGGGAAGTATTTTTTACTAAGTAACAACGGCGTTTTTAACATTATTAAAATCAACTTAATTCAATATCAATCTATAAACTTAAATTCATTTAGTTCAGTACTTCTCAACCGGGGTCCATATGCACCCCCAGGGGTGAAATTGAAATGTTAGGGCGGGGGTGAAATTTGGAAAGAGGGGGAATTGGGGGTGAATTACAAATAAAGGGGTGAATTTTGTGAAAACGAGAAAATGTGCATAAATTTTCAGCTTCAATATTTTATTTTGTATCTTTTGAGCATCATTTGTTCATCCTGCACATTGATCAGATTACCATCTTTAATGGCTTCAGATGCAAACAAATTGATCCTAATTTTCGTTCGAGGGAATACCCGCTAACATTCCTTAATATGCGCAGTACTATCAAGGGGAATTATGTTTGAAAAGACCTCAGATAAAAGAAAATCAGCATTTTTTTTAAATTTGGGGAGAATTCCAAAACCCCTAGATTCCAGCTCTTTCAGTAGGAATGCTGTTTGGAAAGGTCTCAGATGCAAGGAACTCAACAGTAATTTTCTCTGAAGAGACTCACCAATAATCATTTTCATGTGACAGGTGCTGTCAACAAGAACGCTGTCCTAAAAAATGTAGACTCTATGAATAAACCCTTAGGCCTGAGATGCAAGGAAATCAATCCTAATTTAAACACCTTTGAGTTTTTGGTTTTTTAGTTATTGCCAGGGGTGAATGGCGGAGAATTTTTTTCTCAAATGGGGAATTGGACCAAAAAGGTTGAGCGGCACTGATTTAGTTCAAGGAAGATAAATCAACAATTATTTCAGACCAACGGTCATGACTAACATATTTAAAGGGACAGTCTGATTTTTTTTTAAGTCAAATTTGTGAAAACTGTGAAAATTATGTGTTGTTCGCTTTCATTTAATAAAGTTTCATTTTCCCGCTGTCAGTAATGCGGGTCAGAGTCGTTCCGATAGGTCAATAAGACCCTCAGGCTATTCTAGATCAATATCATTCGAAAGTTAGGTATCAAAAAAGGTAGCCTAAAGTCACATTTGTTGTTTTCCATCAATTTGGTTGATTTGTTATTTATAATCATTAAAAGTTGAATAAATTGAAGTAATTCCCTGAAATCTTTCTAGGATAAGGAAGTTTACCAATAAATGTTTTGTGTGTCGTATTTCTTTTGCACAAATCGCCATCCGGTGTTTGAATTGTTAGTAAGTTTTCTGTGATAAAGAAACGGGGAAAACTATCACAATGGTAAATACAATGGTCATTGTTGTTTCTGGTTTTGAAACACAAAGATCTTTGTATCTGACCTTGGAGTACCAAATGGATTATTTTTATCTATGATTGTTCAAAAAGATACGTTAACGTTAAGAACGCATCGAGTCTTAAAAGTAGGCCCAATTGATTAACGCACTTCGGAGAATATTACCTTAAGGCCTGGTTTTCTCAAGTGTCCCCATGTTCCCTAAATTGTCATGCAATTTTGAAGCATGATAAAGTCAAGACAGCTTGCTTTTTAAAATGTTGCTGGCAATGGGCATTGCATGTATATCCACCCGGATAATACACAATATTACAGGTTTTTTTTAGACCAAATGTCCCCAGTCTGGGACATATCCCCCAAGTTGAAAACCCTAGCCTAAGGAATAGTCACCTACATATTTGCACTGATGAGGCTCAGAAGGCCGAAACAGCACTGTTTGCAGTTAGATACGCTCCCTGGCTCATACCTTATTGAGCAGTGAGCACTCTATCTGAGTGTACCATTGTCGTTAGCGTTTTGAGCACTCTGGCATGGTACGATGGAATCACATAATATGTGGGATGATCTGAGGTAACTATATAGCCAAACCTCAACTCTAGTATCAGTCCAGAAGGCCGAAACAGTACTGTTTGCAGTTAACTATTTGCTTCATGTGAATGGCGGAACCTAATGCCAGCTTCAAAAGGACTTGATGAAACTTTAGAAAATGATTGTTCATTTAACCGGTTTATTTCCTATCAATTTAAATGTAGTCGTTAGTTGACACTATATAACAAAGGTAAGGAATATTTTTGGTCGACAAACAAAACTCAATAATACAATTTATGACGATTCCGTTGCTACAGTGAGTTTATCTATTATTCGGCAAAAATTTTTAATTAATAAATGTTCTGAAGATTCAAAACATTGTCTTTATCTTCCGCCTCCGCTTAGAATTCTATATATCATTGTCCAATCATTATCCCTTTATCTACATGGTTCAATACATACAATACTAATCAGTACTTACATATTTATACGAATTGGTTCCATATATCAAGAGAAGTTCATCCAGTACTTGAGATTTCTCTTTACATCTGTTCATTCCAGTCAGGTTTCCACTAAAAATGTCACTTTTGCTTTGCATTCGCCGTAAGCTAAACTCCGTTCTGGATAAAGGTGCTGATTTACATACACTGCTTCTCGACGACATTTTGGCTGATTTTCTTGGACTATACAAAACAGACACAGCCTCGATGTATGCCGGGTCTGCTGTACCTAAATAATAACGTAGTAAAGTAAAGATCAAAGTGGTCAATGAGAGTTTTGGCACCAGAAATTTTGGTCTACTCTCCAACCACAGTGAGTTCAGAAGGAATTTTTTCTTACATTTGACAAATTTTCAATTGCATATAAATGTCCTCGAAAATTCTTTCGAACTAAAATATTTCTCTGTGAATCATATTTCAAAATAAAATTTGTTTTCATTGGTGGGAATTTTCTTCTGCCCCAGACCATCGGTAATCATATTTTGTTATTGTTTAGTTCTGTAAACATTGTGTTTGGACAGTAATAAATGATAATAATGAAAAAATAATTTGCTTATATACAAAAATATGATAGTGTATATCTTAAAAAATTGTCTAATGAGTAAGTCAGTATTTCATGACGTATGAGTTTCTTACATAGTTTTGAGTGCACGGGCTGTAAAGAAAACAGTATCACCAATCCAGCATATCCTGGATTTTTAACGAAACACCAAAATCCATCCTATTGCATGTTTATTACAACTTAAAGTCTTCAAATGGCATTTAGCAATCGAAGGCACGATGTATAGAGTCAATTTTATGGAACATCAATCACTGGTTAAAGTTATATGCAACGTTTCGACGTGTTTCTCCCGTCGTCCTCTTATTACAATTTGTCAATGTATAACCCGGCATCAAAAACATAAGTATTTACTTACCAACGTGGTTTGTTTGGCTACCTAGATATATCTGAATGAACTAGTTCAACATTGAACACAATTCAGGGATTTAGGAGTAAAAGGCGTCTCAGTAAAATAGGGTGATTGATATAGCCTAATTATAATACGTATTAACACAATAATGATCGCCTTTTAACCTTTTCTATTCTAATCGGCTTTTCATTAGTACTCAATATACTTACTCGTCATGCTGACAATGGATTAAGTCGTCACTTGTGTAAATTAGGTAACGTCGCTTTTTATTTGGTTTCAAAAAACCTTTATAAGTGAACTGAAATTAGTCTTCTAAGAACCTGCAAAAGAAAATAACTTCGTTAGTCGGTTTGAAATACAAAACATTACATTCTCTTGAAAATATTGAGAGATACGTTCACCATTCATTCGAATGTGAGTGTTTACGAGCCAAAAATCAAACTCGTTTTCAACAAAAAGGGATATAATTCATAGTAAATATTTTTCGATTTTGCTGATTTTCAATAGGGTTCATCCTTGGGTGGTAATAAACATCAGTAAGTTTCGTCAAAATCCGTTAAGAATTGTGACCTGTAGAGTGTTTACGAGCCAAAATCCGAACGCGTTTTTAAGAACAAGGGCAATAATTTATAGTAAATATTTTTCGATTTTGCTGATTTTCAATAGGGTTACCTGTAGAGAGTTTACGAGCCAAATATCGAACGCGTTTTCAAAGATAGTGGACCACGGCCATATACGCCTAACGAACGGGATAAAATTAAACTTTCTCAAACCTTTCGATTTAGGTCCAATAACATCCATTTTAAGTTTCAACAAAATTGGTTGAAAACTAAAAACTATGGATCTTACACAGCAAAATATAAAATTTGAGCTAGTAAAATATTATACGCATCCCCATGCCCCCAGGAATCACTGATCTAACGGATTTGTTTAACCATTTAGAGACAATAGTTCCATATACATATCTCTTGATACTTTTTTTAGTGCTCCATCTATAATGAGCCAATTAAGTGTTAGTTTTGTATGTCAATGTTTTTCTACATAATATGTCAATGTATTTTCAGTAAAACTGGTTAAAGTATGACCGATTTTAAATGTTTATTATCTGTGAACTATTTGACACGTACAACCAAGAATGATGAAAAAAAGCATTTCTTTTCTGGTGGATTCCAATAACATCCATTTTAAGTTTCAACAAAATTGGTTGAAAACTAAAAACTATGGATCTTACACAGCAAAATATAAAATTTGAGCTAGTGAAATATTTATACGCATCCCCATGCCCCCAGGAATCACTGATCTAACGGATTTGTTTAACCATTTAGAGACAATAGTTCCATATACATATCTCTTGATACTTTTTTAGTGCTCCATCTATAATGAGCCAATTAAGTGTTAGTTTTGTATGTCAATGTTTTTCTACATAATATGTCGATGTATTTTCAGTAAAACTGGTTAAAGTATGACCGATTTTAAATGTTTATTATCTGTGAACTATTTGACACGTACAACCAAGAATGATAAAAAAAAGCATTTCTTTTCTGGTGGATTCCAATATGCCACGAAACCGTAGTTAAGGGTATATAAATAAAATATGTACTTGATAAAGTTTCTACTATATGGACTCACACCACTAATTCTTTTGCCATCCGCTTCAATGTTAAATCACCAAATTCAATCTTCTGTAACTTTTTCCAGAAATCTCGTTGAAAACTTTCCAATATGTCCAATGAAAGCCTGACCAATACTTGATTTCTCGACAAAAATTCAATAGATGATGACCATGAAAATTTTGAACTAGTCAAAATGAAAGTAGACCTCTACCGGATATCAACAACAAGTTGACTTGGACTGCTCACATATCGACTATTTTTAGAAATAGCCTTCCGCCTATAGATGTCTCATTATCTCACTAAATCTGAAAGAAAATGCAATTTAAGACATCAAATTCCAAATCTAGACCAAAAATTAATCAAAAATGGGCATGCAAAAACCCAAAAAGGAAAGGAGAAAGAGGATTTCTAAAAATAGCAAGGACTACATTCGTATACAATCATTTGCATAAAATTAATTGGTGGGGTGGGTCCTATATATAGGGACAATTTTTTTTTATTGTCTTAACTTGTTTTATGTTCTCTTAGGAACAACCTGTCCAAAAATTATGCAAAAAAACCTTAAAGTATGCATGTGAGAGGATTTTTACTTTTGCCACCCATTCCTATGATATTGCCTACAGTTGAATAGTAAATATGTATACGTACAATTCTAAATTGTTAATAACTTTATCATTTATGAAGATAATTCAATTCTGTAAAAAGATTTAAGGTCATTGATCTCAACCATGTCTGAAAAATATCAATTACATAAAATAAGAGTTACATTTATTATGTAACATTTACTTCGCACATCATTCCATCTGTTTCCACTTCAGAAACCACAGTTCTTCTTGAATTAATGACAAGTGCAGAAATAAAAATAACATATACCAAAATCTTTGGCAGAATAAATCTAAAAAGGCCATTTTCCATTAGGGAGTGAGTTTAAGTAAGAACTATTATGTAACTCCTTGATAGGTATATGATCTCTACACCCCAGAAACCCAGCCAGCTCACCCAATAAATAGAAATAAATGAATTTACAGTCTATTCTGTTGTCATACAAATAATATATCATTTTGCTGATATTTTGACCTCCCCATGTCTCATACTAGTATGGCTGTCTATAAAATAAGAAATTCACTCATTTCAAATCAAACTTTTGAATATGAAGGGTGACAGAAAAAGAAGACGTTCACAATTTTTACCTGGTCATGTTAAGAAAGTTAGTCAGGTAACACAGACTGACTATGATGTTCCATCTACTTCTGCGGTGCCTGAAGATCAAGAAACAAACTGTTTTAACATGGAATTAGACTCTCCAGGTAGCTACAGGGTTTTACGGCTAAGACCTGAAAAAAAAGAAAAGAATTATGGTGAAAATGAAGTATCAGGCAATAGAACAATCAATGTGGAAAAAAATGATCAAACTGTGGAATTTAGCCATTCTTACAAGGCTAATTTCAGTGAAGCCATGTATAGTGGGAAAACAAAAGTTGATAAGACAAGTCAAAAGAGGATTTTGAGCCAAGACATTAAGTCATTTCACTTCCAAAAAAGTGTGAAATATGGAAAAAATGCTTTGGGGAGGCTGTCATCTACAATACTCAGGTCAAATATAGGAGTAAAGAAGGCTGCAGAGACCAAGGCAGAGTTCTTAGGGGCAAAACTGTCTCCTCAAAGTTTGCAATCTTTGTGCAGTATAGAGAATATGAAAAAAGACCAGAAGTTAAGAAAAGACAGCTTCTCTCCAGAGGGAATAGAATTCATGAATTTTCCAAGTATAAAAAACTAAATACAACTGATAGTGGTTATAAAAAAATTGGACATACCAAGTACTTTGCAGGACGACCATTCATATTCTCAATGATGTTATGTAAGATGTATGTATTTAAAAAAAATTTATTATTTGATCTGAAAAGAAAAGAAAATTATTTTTGTTGATATTGAAGTGTTTTACTTTACACCTTGACTCTGCGGCAAAATAAGTGTCAAAGTCATCACAAGACTGCTGCGCCCCCCCCCCCCCCCAGCCCTACCCCCATTATGATATTATGGTATGCATAATGAAATATAATAATAACAAACTGTCTGACCTAGCAAACCAATGACTGTAGTATTATATTTAAGTTAGCCAATTATAGCCTCATGTGTAAGCCTGCCTGCTGTGCTATAACACTATACAGTATAGGCCTACTAGGTAGCTGTTACATAATAAGCAAATTCTATCAACCCAAATGCACAATTTCTATCATAAAGGCATCCATTTTTATAAAAAAAAAACACGTGGAAAAAAGAAAAAAGTACAAATTTTCTACATTGTTGCAGTGTTGTTATGTTAGAAATTGGCCAAAATGGCGATTTTCAATAAAATAAGCTAAAAATGCCATTTTTTGCAAAAAAAGTTTGCAAATGCTGCATAAACTAGTAATTTAGCCATATTTCTGCCTATCCTGAAGATTTCATACAAAATCATTCACAACTTTTTGAAAAATTAAAATTCCCCCAAAAATTACCTTGGCTCAGACAGGACTCACACCACTAATTCTTTTGCCATCCGCTTCAATGTTAAATCACCAAATTCAATCTTCTGTAACTTTTTCCAGAAATCTCGTTGAAAACTTTCCAATATGTCCAATGAAAGCCTGACCAATACTTGATTTCTCGACAAAAATTCAATAGATGATGACCATGAAAATTTTGAACTAGTCAAAATGAAAGTAGACCTCTACCGGATATCAACAACAAGTTGACTTGGACTGCTCACATATCGACTATTTTTAGAAATAGCCTTCCGCCTATAGATGTCTCATTATCTCACTAAATCTGAAAGAAAATGCAATTTAAGACATCAAATTCCAAATCTAGACCAAAAATTAATCAAAAATGGGCATGCAAAAACCCAAAAAAGAAAGGAGAAAGAGGATTTCTAAAAATAGCAAGGACTACATTCGTATACAATCATTTGCATAAAATTAATTGGTGGGGTGGGTCCATATACTACAATAACACATTGGGGTTATTGCCCTTGAAATTTCGATTTAAGGCAATGTATGGTAACCGGTAAAGCTTTTTGTTGATTTGATATGGGGCTCAAATATCATCAACTATATATTACATGTACACTGTATATTGACTTAGGAGACACAAAATATGAGGACAAAATGTGAATATTATGAATTTTCCTTTCCTTTCAAAATATGTTTCTATACCTTTACTATGCGTGTCAAAAGCGCTAATAAAGCAGCCTCTATTGGAATGGTACCTATCAGAAAGGCAGAACCTTTAAAACCACCATTGCAGGTACCATAGAAACAAGTTTTTCTGTTCTGATCCGTAAATTTGTTGAGAAGCTTTCTTTTCAGATTTTTCCTCGAAATAAATAATCTTTTGAAATCACTATCATTGGTTTCTTAAATCGGTTGTCAATTAATCCATATTATCGTGAGAGCAATTGTTATAGAGAGAATAAAGTTAAATTACTGAAAGCTATAAGTGTCGTGACACCTTCCTTTTAGTCATTCAAGGGATAAGTTAATCTCCAATATATCATTTCGAGAATCATCAATTCTAAAAGAAATAAGTTTCATGATAAGAAATCTAAGACTTCTTCCTATATACAAAATATACTCACATACTTGAAATGTTATTACCATCATATTGTAGTGTATTTAATATACTGTTTATGAAGTTACCATAATGAGTATACGTAGTATATTGAATGTATTGAAACCTTATCATAGTGACAAAAGGGCCATTGTTTACTCTAGTTAACGGTAAAGTACGTCTACTTCATGTTCAATCTAATGATATTACCCCAACATGGTCGAAGAGACATATTTGTATTAGTAAATAGTGATTCACGTCCTACTTTTCTACACCTGAACGTCCCCACTGAGAGAGGAATTTATTCAGGACAGATATTGAATCGGCTTCGAACTGCCAAGTGGACCTTCCTCTCTTTATTGTCCCGTCAAAACGCTTTAATACTTTGAACTTTAAAAAATGGACCTCATTTCAGAAAGGAAACGTCTAATACATCGACATAGCTACAAATAGTATAGGCCTAGTTTAAGTGAAAGATAAAAGGATAAGATAACCAATTTCTGGGGGTTTTATTTCAATTACTACACGAAATCTTTACAATTACTACACGCAATCTCTATAATTACATGTACTACACACAATGTGCATGTTGCGTCGCTTTCTTCCTTTAGAGTGTTCTCCTCAATTAGTGTCTCCTTCTATTTCTATAATCTTCTTTCATGCCTCTCTTTTCAAACCCTTTCCCTCCCCCAAATATCCATCCCCATCATTTTTCCCCTTCTCGCCTCTCGTTTGTATCTCTGACCTCCAAATAGTTTCTCCCTACCTTCCTCTTCTGGCTCTTTTATCTCTGGGCCGCGGTGGCTCAGTGAGTTAGACGCTTGCTCGCTAACCTGAAGATCCAGGGTTCAATCCGGGCATGGGTCGAGATTTTTCAACTCGGTTTCTCCCTGTCAGTGATGCAGGTCGGAGGGGCTGACATGGAAAAGCGTCTAGTCGTTCGGATCGCCCCGTGTGCTATTGGCTGTGTACGTTAAAGATCCCTCGACAGTTGGAAATCGAAAATAAGAGCAGTATAATGTCGCTGTCCTGGCAAAATTTCCTTCATTGCACACTGCGTGGCGTTTGCCCGTCCTCAATTAGCTCATATAGGTGCAGAAAAATAGGACGTAAAACTCCATTCATTTCATTTTTTTATACGCCCACATGAAAATGTGGACGTATATTGCCGTCACCCCTGTCCGTCCGTCCGTCCGTCCGTCCGTCCGTCCGTCAACAATTTCTTGTGTACGCGATAGACATCAGAGTTTTTATCCGATTCGAATGAAACTTGGTATGTGTATTCATCTTGATAATATCTCGGATGAGTTCGAAAATGACGCAATTCTAGTCGTCGGTTTATGAGTTATTGCCCTTGACTTAGTGAAAAAACGTTAAAATTAACTTGTGTACGCAATAGAAGCCAGAGTTTTTATCCGATTTGAATGAAACTTGGTATGTGTATTCATCTTGATAATATCTCGGATGAGTTCGAAAATGGCGCAATTCTAGTCGTTGGTTTATGAGTTATTGCCCTTGACTTAGCGAAAAAACTTTAAAATTAACTTGTGTACGCGATAGAAGCCAGAGTTTTTATCCGATTTGAATGAAACTTGGTATGTGTATTTATCTTGATAATATCTCGGATGAGTTCGAAAATGGCGCAATTCTAGTCGTTGGTTTATGAGTTATTGCCCTTGACTTAGCGAAAAAACTTTAAAATTAACTTGTGTACGCAATAGAAGCCAGAGTTTTTATCCGATTTGAATGAAACTTGGTATGTGTATTCGTCTTGATAATATCTCGGATGAGTTCGAAAATGGCGCAATTCTAGTTGTCGGTTTATGAGTTATTGCCCTTGACTTAGTGAAAAAACGTTTAAATTAACTTGTGTACGCGATAGAAGCCAGAGTTTTTATCCGATTTGAATGAAACTTGGTATGTGTATTCATCTTGATAATATCTAGGATGAAATCGAAAATGGCGCAATTCTAGTCGTGGGTTTATGAGTTATTGCCCTTGACTTAGCGAAAAAACGTTAAGATTTACTTGTGTACGCGATAGAAGCCAGAGTTTTTATCCGATTTGAATGAAACTTGGTATGTGTATTCATCTTGATAATATCTCGGATGAGTTCGAAAATGGCGCAATTCTAGTCGTCGGTTTATGAGTTATTGCCCTTGATTTAGTGAAAAAACGTTAAAATTAACTTGTACGTGTACGCGATAGAAGCCAGAGTTTTTATCCGATTTGAATGAAACTTGGTATGTGTATTTATCTTGATAATATCTCGGATGAGTCGTCGGTCGTTGTCGGTTTATGAGTTATTGCCCTCGATAGAGGCTAGAGTTTTCATTTGAATTGATTCATCTAAATATCAGCGCGAAGAAGTGCGATGGTGCAATCAACTTTTTCAAATATTCAAATTTGCTGAAGTGGGCGTATGTTACATTGCCTGGCAAGCTATCTTTTTATCTCTGATCCGATTCCGACAACCACCTTCCACGAGGCTGGTATGCCAACCTCGCTCATGGTCGTTAGCTGTTTATTTTAGTTCACTTTGAAGTTGGTTGTGCATATCCCAAGTGAATTGGGCATTGTGTTATGGAAGCTGTGTCATTGTTTATTCCATGGCTGTATTAAAGTCTACTCATAAATCCATAACAGAAAAAAAAACTTGTGTAAAGGTACCCTCAAAATTCTTATCGATACTCATTAGAGATTATCAACGACGTGATTTTGTGACAGATGTGGCCTCTTACACTCAATTCCTAAAATGATTTCCATACAAATTATCGCTTTTCTGTCATTGTTCAGTGTATGGATTGGCAATGGTTACACCGCCTCAGTACTTTTACCACAATTTTCGAAATATGGTAAAAGTTTTGTTTTAGCAGGGGGCAATCTTCATGACGACAACCATGAAGTGTGGAATCAAATTGTTGATATGGCGGTATGTATTTTTCATAACATTTTATTCAATTAAATTAAATAAAAAAATTATTTTCGTCAGATGCTTGGCGGTCAATATTAGCAGAACAAAACACGTACCGGGACTGAAGTTGGACATTCTGAGGTGCTGCCGGCGAGATATTTCGGGCAGCCCACGTCACAAACTGAAAAAACCTCGCACTTTTTATGAAGAGCTTTACCACTCGTGGACCGAGCGAAAAATAAAATGTACTCACCAACATCTACTGCAATCAGGTCGACAGTAGAAGAAGACAAAGTCGATCTAATAATTATTATAAGAAAATCTTACAAAACAAAATGGGTGCTATAATCAGCTTATACACAATTATTATTGTCTCTTAATATAACCTTCTTTATATAAAAGTTCTGTATTAGTTTCACATACATCATTTTTAATAAAGAGCGAAACACTTATTGTGTCATGTGACAGACAATAATAATATTCTTTATAAACTATTTATTTTGCATGGGTCAGAATCAGGCCCAATGCATCAAAGTGACAGGGTCATGCCTGACTTTCAACCCAATGTGGTCTATGACCTAGTTACAACTTCTGTATTTTTTTTCAGTAACCAAACAGTCTGTAACAGTCGTGAAATGTGCAGTTCAGGCTTGTAGCCAGAGAACGTCATTTGTTCTCTATCCCTCCCCCCCCCCCCACTACCCCTGCGCCCTACGATATACAGGCTGGCTACGGGCCTGGGTCACCAGCTATTCGTATTATGTCAGACAATAATAATAGTAATGTCAGAATAAGACCCAATACACCAAAGTGACATGGCAATGTGTAACATTCAACCCCAATCTTGGGTTTGAAAAAGTGACAACTAATTTGAATTTGTGAAATATCCAGTAGCTCACACTATATACAATTCATCACATTAATCAAATGAAAACAATATACTTTTTTTTTTTTTTAAATTCTTTTTATTGTAGGGCGGTAAAGGCGTTGCTCGAATTGGTGTCATATCAGCGGCGTCCAGCACTCCTGTCGAATCATTTAAAGCATATCGTGAAATATTTCTCAAAAATGGCGCTTCTGATGCATCGTTCATACCTATCACAGTAACCCAGAAGGCTAATAATTCCAATCCTGATGTCGTGAAATTGATTCATCAGATGACAGGATTTTTCTTTTCCGGTGGTGACCAGGCTAGAATCATACAATCGTGAGTGATTTGAATGTAATACATGTAATCGTTGTCGTATTCGACCTCGTAATGATGATTGTATTACACACACTTGACAAAACAAATGTTCAATACTACTTTTACATTCCGTATTCTAGTTTTTTTTAGCTATTAACATGGAATAATTCGATAAACCACCAAAGCATCTTTTCTTTTTAAAATACACCTTCCCTGCAAGCAACGACGAAAAACGTATCCCAAGATAGGATCAAAGAACACATCGGTTTCCGACTTGAATTTGAGATAAATTGGTATCTGATTCTAATTAGATCGAAAAATCCGAAGGTTGATATCTTATACAGTACTTATAGTAACACCAGAACCTGATGTCTTTTTTCTTCGGAGGAGGCCACTACCATACAACACTTCCTCTTGATTTTGCACTTTTTTGGTATGATTTTTGATTAACAGAATTGTCTTGATTGTACGGATTGTTTAGAACAAAATTCAAAGTTGATTTACTCACTACGGCAATAACGTAACACAGCTTGAATTCTCAAAAGTATAGGAAGTCTTTGAACATGGAGAAAAATTGAAGAGAAGATCAAAGAACTAATTTTATTCTATTGAAAATAATCAATTAAATTAACGTTATCAAACTATTTTTATATATAAGAATAGTCAATATTTGTGTTTTGTATAGTTAATAGTACTCATTATTTGTATTATATTAATCATGTAAAAATCGATTGAACTGAAATTTAAAACAAATAATGTTTCTAAACTACATGTTCAATCAGGTGCTACATAATGTGTCGGAAACGATCTATTCTCAAGTTTTGTTCAGGTGTCATATGCATTGGACCATTATTTGTGGTTTGGCCGAAATTGAAATTTAGCCGACCAAGCCTATGACAGTTTTTCAAATTTATAATAAAAGCTGATTTTTGCCCAGTTCTAGAGTTGGGTTTATCTTTAATATATAAGTCAAAAAATGAAAAAAAAAAAAAAAAAAATGAAAAGTCATATAAAATATGGAATTTCAAAACCTCAATTGTTGGACTATTCAGTACTTGGTCAATCAGGCACACGTTTTAGTCTTTGGAGTTTCACCCTAAAATGAACAAGAATGCATTGGTGTGTACAAGAGCTTTTAGGTCAAATAAATTGAAGATTACAATTCTTGCTACTTACATGTAATTTCAGATTTTTTAATGCCGGGCACACAGCATCACCTGCAATGTTAGCAATTGCTGAGCGAAACAAATTAGGGGCGGTAGTTGCCGGAAGTAGTGCTGGTACTACGTGTCAAACGGCATCTGTAATGATAGAAGGTATGTCTTTTTAGTACGAGAATTTATATTATTCATCACTTCGTTGAAATAGCTCATAATTGCGAATTTCCATTGAAAGCAAAGATGATAAATTTGTGAATGATGAAGGTTTAATTTTCAAAACCAATATTTTTCATGTGTTGAAAAATATCATTTATTTTTTGCTCAGGTGGCGATAGCTACGATGCTCTGTTATATGGATCTCATACAAGTTCATCCCACTCAGGAGATTTGCTTTATAATCCTTATGGTGGAACTGGATTGTTACCTGGTTTCATATTAGATACCCATTTCGGGTAGGTTTTGCACTTGCTACCTCCTTTCTGCTTTTATATCAAATGATAATCTCAAAGAGAACCGAATCCTTAAATCGACGACGCCTATATTATGTTTTCTCTTGAACCCACTTAGAAATTTGTCATCTTGCAATTTTAAATGGAGTTTCCGTTTTTACGCCCAAATGTATTTGAGTGATGTTGTAGGAAGCCATGCCTTTCACATTTCCCGTAAACATTCTTGTAATCAAAACTACGGACATTCAAACCAAGCGATGACTATTTTCTTCAATTCTGCACAGTAATGAATAAATGAGATTGATGTAAAGTTGTTATAATCTGCATCAGTGGGAAACCTGAAGCACATTTGTTTTCATGATTTGATAAATATTCGGTTTCAATATAATGTATTCCAATTTTCCTCCCCATTTCCTATTTATTTCCCCATCGGGTCATATTCCCTACCCACTACTAGTTTGCCCCGGTTGATAACCACTGCATAACCAATTTTAATAAATGTACGTGCGTGTCTATACAAACGCAAAATGAAAGAACTGTCTGAATATTATTGTAATGAAGGTGTTTGATTAAATAATAAAGAGGGACAGTTGTAACTACTTTTCCAGTTTTGCTGTTGATAGTGAATAGTGCAAAGATTTCCTAAATTTTTTAATTTTCATAAAACTTGAGATTCAATTCATATTGTATTATGTAAATATGGCAAAAATATAACGATCAAGTGGGGAAGTTTCAATGGAAAGTTAACTTGATGTCTAAACGGCTGACCGGATAAGCATTTGACATCTATCTGATAAACGTATACATGTACATGTTTATAATATAATGTAATTTTTCAGTTAGGGCTTTCATGCACTCTTGCATTGTCTTTAACCTAGGAATCGATTCGATTCATACTTTGTACTTTGAAATGTGAAATTTCTCTGTGGACAAAATTATCGGGCATAGCGTGTCGAATAATTGATTTTCATTTACATCTTTTGTTCAGCTACCATACTATTCTTTCATATTATTTTTTATAATCAATTGATACGCCTTGCATTGCTTGATTTTTTTTTATATTTTAGAAATCGGGGAAGAGAAGGTAGATTAATAAGGTTACTTTCTGACACCAAAAATTCCAAACTAGGTGTAAACTTTGGAATTGGAGTTGATGAAAACACAGCATTGGTTATAAAGCATGCTGAAAGCAGTCAAGAAATCATAGGACAGGTAGGTTAAAATCAATCGGCTCTACCTTTTAAGTTATAATCGTAGTGCGCTACAAAGAAATTATCTTGACCGTTGAAGTATTAGATCAATATCCGTGGTTACTTATTCGAAACTTAAAAATTTAATAATGCTAAGGTCCATTTTATTTAGTTATTCAGCGGCCAACGTTGCTGAAAGTTGACAAATGTTTTAACCGTAAGAAGCACGAAATAATACAAATTCGCAAAAAAATAATATACGAAAGTAAGAACCTTTTGCAGATTTATCACATAGATTATCGTTTGTTTAAAAACATGTCGGTGTTGAGACATCGACAATTGTTTTAACCGAAGCACGAAATAATACAATTTCGAAAAAAATAATATACGAAAGTAGGAACCTTTTGCTGAGTTATCATAATATAGATTATCTATTGTCAACAAACATCCGTGCCCAGTTGGTTGAAGCTATTTATATATATTGCCAATATACATGACCAAGACACCAGGTGACTAAAGCTTATTTCCCACACAAATTTATTTTGCCAATGATTATATAATACCATGATAATTATACATATATTTCTACTTTTCTCTCTTGCAGGTTATGGGCGAGCTGGGGGTGACATTTATAGATGTGTCAAAATCGTACCAAGACACCACCAACAAATACTTTTCCATACACAACGTTTATGTGACGTATCTTACCAATGGTGATAAAATCAACTTAAAATCACAAGATGTAACATTTTCACCCAAAAAAGTAGCCTTGAAGGGACATGAAAAATACGATGATGCGCTCACCACCGATGAAATCTTTCGTGGAGTTCACACTCATGGTCGAAAGGCGGAATTTCTAAGAGTTGCAGCGAGCATTTTTGATTCTCGAAAGGATCTAATGAGCTGGGGAACGACTTACGACGATCATCCGCAATTTAAGGTTACAATGTCAAAGACTGGTCAAAACTGCTCAGGGGCAGTTGAAAGACACTCTGATTTTCACAACGATATTCACTCTTACAAAAACATGTATTTAGAAATTGCCGCAATATAATTTGTTACTACTAAATGTCTATTTATTGTCATGTTTGGAAACGTCAATTTAAACCAATTAAAAGGATGTGTTCACCATCCGTTCGACCAATAAAATTTTACTCTCAAAACCCGGTATTATTTTGCTAATCTAATTTCTAGTAATGTTTACACCTCTCCCTCGAAATTTAAGTCTTCAAAATCCCTTTGTATTCATAATTATCATTATAATGAGGGTGGGATATAGAGTAGGAATTGAGTGCGAATTTTGTGCAGTTCTAGTTCTTCGGGGGGCTATCTACATAATATGTATATTATATTCAAGGCCAAATCGACCCTCGAAATGCTGAAAATTCCTCTTTTAGATTAGGTAGCAAACAGTTGTGTTCTGTAATGTAATATTTTAAGAGATCAGTTAACTCCCTTGTAATATTTTTATAATGGACACAAAAGAATGTGTCGTCAAGCTAGTCAATACTATGAACTGACTATTATAATATATATAACTGTTGACAACTAGCTATCGCCATATTGTTTATATTGGTTACGATTATTTCTCGTAGCAATCAATATTCGATCACCAGGCAAATTAGCTGTCAAGTGTTTTCATCTCACGTTTCATTACATAATATCAGGTATGTGTGTGTATTACATCATTGTATAGCTTAATTATTCTAAATCTGACCTAACCTGCAATGAATGCAATTGAAATTGTCTCACTTGTTCACTCTCAGCTGACTATATGAGCAAGCAATATTTCATATTATGACGAACCATTTCGTTTAAAGTGCTCGTAAATGTCCTTAACCAGGTTGAGGAACGAAGTAGATACTCATCTGTCCTAGTTTATTTGTTCGAATTGATTAATAAAAACTATGGTCCTGGGCTCAGAATTTCAGTGCATTGTCTCGTTTAAGTGTACAGCGAATAATAATTGACGAATGAATATACAGTCGGTGAGAGGGCTATATGACACATAATATTATTTTCTGCTACAGTGACCGTTATTTTTAGACACTATATTATAGTCTAGCAAAGATTTGTGAACACTTACTAAGACTATTCATTGCTATTCTTCTTATTGGTTCAATTACATATGATTGGAGACATAGATTAATTGTCATAAATTTTCAATGCGGTACAGGTATCCCAACTCATATCAAAGCATTTCAATAACATAAAATGGTTAAAAGCTGTTTGAGAAATTTTTTGAAAAAAGAATTCATGCAATAGAATCATTTTCAACACCCTCTTCAAGTTCCTTGTCAAAAAGTCTTATCATATGATCATGTTTCATTAGTAGTCAACTTCTTAATATGTCGCATTTCTCGATAGCGCCAAAGCTTTCGACTGTATTTGGAACGATAGTTTAATCCTTTCGCTGTACCAAAGTTGCTCTTTACCATGATTAAAGAATACGGTGCACTTGTCTAGACAAGCAGCGTCCGATTAGGTGCGAACTAAGCGAAATATCTTGTTAGAAAGAGACATTCGTCAAACTGGTGTTTTATCTACCCAACTGTTCCTGCTTTCCGTCAAGCAGTTATTGACCAGTACCATTGTCACTAACGTGGATGTGTAGCTCACAGGTTTGAACATTGTGACATGGTACCATGATGTGAGATTATCTCAGCTGGCTATAGCATCAAACCTCAGGTCCACTACACTGACGAAACCCAGAAGGCCCGGGCAGTACTCTTTGCTAATACCTTGTTAAGCACTCTATCTAGCGTCTACGTGTACTCTAAAATTGTACGATGCTATCACTTAATGTGAGATCATATTTCGGTTCCAAACCTTTTGGACTCTTCGTACCCCTATTTTGTTCAAGCAATCTCCTGGTACCCTTTCGCCCACTCTAAGTAAGAGCCAACAAGTAAAAGGATATTTGTTGGTTGATGGAGTTTGCTATTTAATCCATTCCATACTTTTTGAAATTGTCTAAGGGGCTTCTCAGGTTTTCCTTGTGGTGTTCGCTTGTACCCCCAAGGGGTACTAGTACCCCTGGTTTGAAACCGAGGTTTTATAGTAAATGTTTTGACTAATTTTGCTACTTTTTAGAATGATGTCAAGTTAACGTACCAGACATTCCCTTATTAACACCTTTTTTATCAATAGTCAGACAAGTTTATTTGTTATTTTCTTAGTATTTCAATGAATTCAATGTATTTTTTTTTATTCAAAGTCTGATTAATTTAGCCTTAGTTTTTTTTTCTTTTTCAAAGGATAGTCTGAATCATGCCAAAAACTAGAAGTAAACAAACTTTCAATTCGACATATGAATCAACTATTAATTGCGTAAGTTTTTATCTCACTTTTTTTTAAAATATTGTATGTGAATTTGTTTTGCGTAGAAACGAACTTCTATCAAAGTGTATGTACAATTTTCATAATGGCTAATAATATGTCCTTATATCAAAAATTCCCATTAGTGTTGTTTAACGTGTCAGCTTAAACTGCCTTCAGTAAGACGTAATTTAAATGTTATTAATTGGGTACTCATGGGTTTCTGAAGAAGACAGTTAATCGGAACCTACACAAGATTACAATAATATTTTCATTATGATATACTTCCTCGTATGAAAAGTTCATCGGCTACTACTCACTGTATTGCCGAACTGTTGTTTTGGGTATTGGGTTTCGTTTCGATGTTCCAATCCTGAGCATTTTGTAACTCACTGCTTTAAAAAATGCCGTTGTGGATAATTTTCACCCACTATACATGTACTCTTATTTTTTAATACTTAAATATTAAATTAACAGGAACCGTTTGCAAGAGGTTCATGTCTGTTGTTCATTAGATACAGAGTTGAATTAGATCAGCGTATGCGAAATGCAGTAGTGAGGTTTCTTGGAAGATTAAAGCAGTATGGTGGATCAGTTTTAGGCTTTGCAAATAAGGTAAGGGGTCAATTAATACCTGGTACTTTTACAGCAGCAAGTATGAGTTTAACATAGTGTATCGAAACTGCCAAAGTCGTACAAATATCTGACGAAGTCATATTCAGTGTTAGTGATATACATGCTGATGCAAATTTTCATAAATGGAGTATAGACTGACTTTAGAATAGAATTGTCTGTGACCAATTTTCAACATATGTTGATTAAAGATAAAATTTCACCAATTGAGTCTTAGTGCAAAATAAAAATTGGCCCTATTGGTTCATTTAACACTTTATTTCGTTAACCGCCTAGTCCAACTTGTTGAAGGTCTTCTAATTTGGTATGCACAACTTTTTTGCCACACATTTTTTGGATAATAACTTGTTATTGTTGCTGATTACACCTGTCATTTAATATTTGGACAAACCGATTCATAAGAAATACCATATATAATATTCTTTCAATGGCATATTAGAAGCTATATTATGTTATATTATTATTATTTCTGATGACGGTGTGAGAACCACATTGAAACGTTGAAGTAATGAGTTTTCTAGAAGTATTCATCCATGAAATTGTCTTACTCATATATAATATGATATATATAAACCATGATTGGCTAATGATCTATTTTGGATAATTACTGATGACGGTGTGAGAACCACATTGAAACGTTGAAGTAATAAGTTTTCTAGAAGTATCCATCCATAAAATTGTCTTACTCATATATAATATGATATATATAAACCATGATTGGCTAATGATCTATTTTGGATAATTACACCCCGATAGCTAACATTTATTTGTTGCTATAACTTTAGATATAACGATATCAGTATAGGTGTATCTCAAGTCAACGATACTTTTTTTTTTGTAGACGACAGTTGTAGAGGCTCCCGAGGATAGTGGTTGGTTGGCACATGACGATTGGTGTTTTCTTGTGATAGCCTTCCCCGCCCAGGCCAAAGCTAGACTATGGTACATCAGTGAACCAGAATTGAAGCAACACGATTTCCCTCCACCCAGTAATGGTATTGATGTATTTACGGTCCCAATACGATACGTACCCGATACAAGTAGGTTGATGTGTTTCTGTTAAAAAAAATATAGTAAATACCATAATGTACTTGTTAATCGATATGACTGGTAAATATTCAGTTTTCACGTCTATCAATACATGTGCATATGGCAATTATCATTATACAATCTGGAAACATGTTAATATCTTTAAAGGTTTCAGGTTGAAATATAAGACTTGTGTTAAATCTGTTAGAATTGTACGATGGGCAATTGATAATCATATACATACACATCTCAAATACAACTTTTAAGGATGATAGTTCTATGATAGGCTATAATTGACTCCAGATACACCAACTCTGCAAGTCTGCAAACTGTTGAAAAGTATATCCAAACATGTTGTTGTCATGTATTCAAAACGTTGATGCAGATGTATCCTATCGATGAAAGACCGAAAATATTTTATTTATTCAAATCTCTGCATTATCGTCCCTCAAATTATATATCACAATGATATATGTGTACTTGTATTTTTTTAAAAGTTAAATCAACCTATTGCTGGTTTGAATTTGATCACATTCAAAATAAAGGAGAATTTACATCGGAATATGTTGACCAGGTTAGACAACTGTATGACGACAATTCCATCGACCATGGTCTAGCCTTCATAAAAGATAGCGAAGACGAAAAGATCGACAGGTTACGAGACAGTTGGATGAAGCCGAGGAGTCATTATTGCTTGAGCCTTTTTGATTCAGAAGATCAGTTTTGGAAGATTCATGAAGGAGGCAAGTTTAAATATGATAATAACAAAAGTGCAACATTACTTTCTCTATTCCAAGTAAAAAAAAACAGCTGACGAGATCAGTTGGCACTTTCAATCTACATAGTTTCTAGTTACATTCGAGTTCCATCAAAATTTTATATTTACTTCCATTGAAGGCCAGGGTCGAGATAGTAATATCTGATTTTTTTAACGGTTCCCCTATTTCGGTAATGCAGGTCGGAGGGGCTGACATTATAAAAAAAACGCCTAGTTGTGCGGATGGGACAATACACAGAGAGACGGTGTGCTGCATGCTGTTCCATTTATATTTTACATGTGTTCATGTTACACTTTTGACAAAATACAAAATATTGTGCAAGTTTAATGACATTAAAATTCATATCGTCTTTTAAATTTAATAATTTCATGTTCTTGTCGTTGCAGATTCGTACAAGCCTTTGAAAGACAAAAGAAGACAGCTATGCGACACTACTTGCATTGTGTTTACAATTGATCCAAGAATTTCTTAAGAATTTTCATACTGACGAGCAGTTGTTTCCCTTTACTTAGATTGAATCTATAAAGCTTGGTCATAGTTCTTTAGAAGCCGAATCTTATATACTATCGAATATTATTTCATTCAAGTAAGCTTAGGATATCACAAAAAAATCAATATGTTCAAACTTGGTCAATAAGAGTTTATATTCATTAGGGACTCTAGTGTCATAAACATACAACAGATAACCTGTATAATCTGATAAATCCAGAAAACTTCCTTATATATCAAACTAATTGAAAAACCATTACAACATTAAGCGTTTTACAATAATTAACTGTTATTTTATGGAAAATTACTTAGTTTTGTGGGTTTATTGGTTTCTGTTTATATACTTTTGACACCGTTGATGAATATATGCTCTTTTGGCCAGGTTTGAAAACTTAAATATGTTGTTCATTCTAAGAGGTGGTATTGTTTTAAAATTTATATTTCCTTTATTGGTTGGATGGTTGGAAAATAAAATTTCTGCTTTTCTCACCTGTTCTATTGGTTTAAAAAATTAATCTAGTTTGTTAGTTCGCTTATATTCAAGATTTTTGTCGACCATCTGCTGGGCAGTAAATAGATGTAACATAGAGATTTATTTAGATATTAATTTCCGAATAAAAAAGAATGATTCATAACATCCTAAGACTGTTCCAAATTTGTGTTCTCACTTAAAACATTTAACAATAAATGATTTGACTATCCTTATTAATTTACCATTGCTTATAGTTTCCTCCAAAACAATTCCTTATAAGGTTAATCCAATCCATAGCGTCAAAACCTAAATAAATTATACATTACATTCAAACAGTGTTTTCTGTTTTCTGCTAATTATGTGGTAAATACCTGTATAAAAGACTTATATTACATTAGATGTAATTGCTACCGTTATGATCATGACAATGTAAAGATTTGAAAATTATACCGAGAATGTTACAACTTTTTGAATAGTAAATAGGCGACTTTTGTCTCCAAAGTCAGGCTTTTTAGCCGCTTCGCACGTCATATTTCTACTTCCTGTTGTGTTCGTGACTTTCGAATCTTGTGTTGTATATCAAGCATTAAACAAATTATAGTGCTTTTTGTATTGTTATTTTTGGCTCACCTCTATTTTGTGTACATGTATTGTAAATACTACAAATAGATAATAATTATCGTTTTTCCTAAAGTGTCAAGTGCTGTTTTTGTTACTATATGACTTCATTACAGGTATTAAATTTACAAACCTGTATAACAAATAGTATTTGAGACTTCGATGGTATGTCAATAGATCAAAACATATAGCATTGTTCAAGAGAATCCATTAGATGAACAATTGCATGCAATGACAGTGTCCGATGTCAACTTTTTAAACGATCGCCCTTATTTGAACTCCATAGAATCCAAAATTTTTAAATTAAGAAAGTTGTAGCTTTTTGAGGTCATGTGAGGAGGGTGGTTGATAGTGCGAGGAGTGGACTCTCATTTTTATTTTATTTTATAGGAATAGCAAAATTGTTATTATGAAAACTTGAGTCTCTTTAACATTAAAAGCAATAAAAGGTAGTGATAACCCAAAGCTATTTGTAGATTATTAAGCTCATGGCACTAATTCTATTTTCTTCTTTGGTTAAATGGCTAAAACATCTACCTAATCACACATCACTTCAGGTTTTGATCGTCTGAATTCCAAACTAAGCTGTAAACAGACACTACCAGACTTTGGCTCTACCTAATAATATATTATTGTCAAAATGAACACGCATGGAAGATGGTCTCAGAACGAAATCGGATCATCCTCATTTTCATATTTTCTGGGTAAACCGCCTCCCTATACCATATTGATTTTCCGTAGTATGGTATTTTTTTGTCTTAGGTTTGTCTACATAAATGCAGAAAAGCAAAGTAAACTAACGAAATGGCAGCCATGCACCAAATATTTTTTAACTTTTTTTTAAAGTACACTGATCAAGGTAAAATTGATTATATATATGTGCACTCAAAATAAAAGTTGATTTAAAAAAAAAAGCAAAATGTGGAAAGGTCCGATATGGTTCTTGGGCCTGGAATCTGGAAGCTCATAAATGAATAGATTCGTGTAAATGTTGAGGTGTGGAATTCACCGTTGTTTTGGATTGTTCGTCATCCGATGACGTTTGGTCATTTGTTGAAAACTCGTCAGAATCCGAAGATTCATCACCACAGTCAAAAGATGGAACTTGTTTGGGTTTCGGGCGCCCTTTCTTCAATATTGATACTGGCTTGATGTTGTTGTTGATCACGGGCGAATGAAGGCTGTTATGGTTGGGTTGTTCGCTGTCGTCCTGGCTGTGATAACGTATGTACCCCCTAGTTTCTGGTGTCGACATTCGCCGGCTATAAATCTTTTCTTCTAATATCTTTTTCTTTCCTTTGAGGGCACTGAAATATAACGAAAATTTCTGTATCAGGATTTGACGTTTGAATTTCATTCGGAAATATGTTACGGATTGCTTGAATTAAACTACTAGTGAAGGACATGTTTATACCGCCGTATTTATTTTATACGTTGACACGAAATGCAGAGCGTATATTGTCGTCACCCATGTCCATCAGTCGCTTCATCTCCATACGCTTTTAAACAATTATAAATTTTAATTGTTTCCGTTACTAGCTTATATTGTATATGCAAATGGGTGTATGTTACCTTGCCTGACAAGACATCTTGAAATGTTGGTAATTCGTTTATTTGGACTAGTAATTTGCTTAAATAATTACAATAATAACATAATAATCACATTGAGATATTGCCGTAGAGAATTCATGCTGTGTGATTCGGGAAAAACAAAATATTGCGCTGTGTTATCCAAATTGAAATCTTTCACTCATAAATGACTTGGCCTTGATGCCGCGATATCGTTACAAGATCATTAATGACCTTTCAGTGTTAGTATAAATACAAATAATTCAAGATGTTCATTTATCAAGAATTTTTGAACTGCTGTGTTAAACTTTTCGATCACTGCAAATGCAATGTTTAACCAAATTCATATTAAATTCAGACTCATACCTGATGTCAACTTACAGAGGTTACTACAGATTAATTCTTGGATCAGGTACCTTATTCTCGAACACTTAACCTTAGATGATTTTAGTGATCCAGTTATTTGATTTTTCAGTTACTAAAATCGATTTTAAATTAAGTATTATTACCCAATCAGATTACTGTACATTGTGTATTTCTTAAAATCTGGATTTATCTAAGTTAAGTTTTCGAGAATAAGGCCCTGGACATGAAGTAAGAGACTAGATTTCTTGGCGTATTTAATGTAGTTTGCCGTATCAGGCAATATATATATTTATACAATGGACCTCATCACCGAACAGTAACTTATTGTAGAATTCATATTTCGCTATAAGATTTAAAAAAAACAGCAAAAACTATTTCTACAGAGCTGAAAATAGATTTTAACGAACTACTAAATAATTTATGGTTAAGTGATTTCGTGATCAAATGAAAATGAGTTAGTACAACAATACTTACTTTCGAGGAACAATTCTAAGAAACAGCTGTAGGTATATTGTTATCTTATCTGAAAATATATTCTACGTATTATTACAGATAACCTGTTTTATTCCAACTGTTAGCAACTTTCAGATGTCAGTCCTTTTAATCCAACAATTTCTCAAATTCTCTTAGATTCATTAAGTTGCTAAGAATTCTCCTAGATTTATTATGTTGCTAACAGTTGATAAAATTGAAACTATTGTCAGTCATTGTAAATATGATCCTAACCACCCTAAACCCTTAATACATGTAAATACAAATTTTATGTGGGTACCACTGAATCAAGTTAAATATTAACCTCCAATTTGAGTTCATCAAAACATCTGCTGATAAATTAGGTTCTTACACGCCAAATAAATTATTGTTATATCTGAGAGAATATCCATACATCACTTATATATATTGAAATTAGATATACTATACACGAATAAACAAGATGGTATATCAAACGTTGAAAGCTGATACCATATATCTCTTAGAATCTTTAATTTAAGCAGGTATAAATATGAACAAAACCAGACAAAGAAAACACAAAAATATAGATATCAGCTGCCATGACATTATCCGATTTGATAATGGCATGAATACATAAAAACAAAACCCACATAACTATCTAAGTGAACTGCCCGAAAGGCAAGCCTAGAAGACAGATCAGAACATTGGGTAGGATGGATGTCCAACGTGGTATTTGAGTTAAGAGCCAAAAAGGCTCAAGATTTAAGAATCGTGACAAAAACAGTTTTGATTTGTTTCTGCTACTCAAGGCCACTCTCCCCAATCTTTATAAATCTTACCCATATTCGTATGCTGGTACAATTCACTGCTCCTTAAATATTTAACAGGATAGTAGCATATAATGGACAGCATGAAGAACGATACCGCTAATATAAATTCAAGCTTTGGTTTTTCCAAAAATGGCGTTATTAATATCGCTGTTATCCCAATCACAACTATTACTGGTAGAAAAAGATAAACCTGAAATAGTGCAATATCATTCATAATCTAAATAATAAGTCTTATGTTCATACCATTGCCTGGCGGAAAACTTTAGCAAAGGAATGCGACGGAATCACATCCATTCTTTGTTGTCACAATAAGACATTCTCATTATGCTAGTCATTAATGACAAAAATATCGTGTTTTGGAAACAACGAAACGGAACAGGACTTTAACCGTTAAGACAATTCAGATACAAAGTCTGGGCGTAAAATTCATTGAAAAGAAATTATGTAAAAATATTACTATTAACTGATTATATTTTTCTACTCTATATTCCAGTTCACTATCAATATTAATTTGACACGTCATGGATTCAGGCTTATTTACTATGGTCACAAATTCGCAATATTGTCCTCAAAGCCTTTCAGACTGTATGTAAATAACGTTAAATGGATTAATGGGGCATTACAATATTAACTTAATCAATGAACATTAGAGATAATGAAATAGTTAATATGATTCCAATATTCATTTTATAACTTAATGAATATACCACAAGTGTGAATTTTGGTTTTACATAAGTCATTTTCCAATTGAAAGGGATACTGTTGTCTAAATAATTCTTTTTATTTTATTTAACCTACATTTCAACAAACAAATTCGACACCAATCATTTCCAAGAGGTAATTAAATAATTATAAAGAGATTTTCGAAAAACATATTCGTGAAGCAGGGACTCAGTCATACCTTGCGAAGGTGTACTTTGATACAAGCGTATTTTGCGTCATCAACCACTTAGTTTTGAGTCGCTGGAACCACAGAAGTCTAATTGAAAAATTGAATGGCGCGAATTCGTGCTATCAGTATCCCTGATACACATAAAAAATATAGAAAATATCTTGACAATCGCGTCAATTTTCGTCATGGTATAGGTAATAACGGTGTTTGATATAGAGAAGTGATCTCAGATAATATGACTCAGTTTTGATAAAATATAAGGATAAACCCGGGCATCGGAATTTTAGTTTTCAGTCAGACGACTGTGTCCCTTTAGGTTTCAAATATTTGGATTCATGTTTGGTTCTTACTTAACAGTCACTTTGTCTGGATATGTGGTTATATAACCAATTTAATTTAGATATGATGTATTGCATTGTCATATTAACAAACAATATCCGTATCATGCGCTAACATTATTTTTTAGATCTTAAATAATGTTTTTAGATCTTTTCCCTCTTAATATTTACAAATTAAATAAAATCCACATTAACAGGATGACATTCATGATGATAGTTTATGTTTTCAATATCGAGACTTTATTTGTAGTAACACTTGTATGAAGAGTTAAAATTATTATACAATGTCGATTCAGATGCGATCCGGTGCCAAAGATCTTTCATTTTTTATCTCACTTCATCCCAATTTTGACAGGGTGCACTTGATTTTGGTACTCACTCTTACATAATTTTTCATGCAGAATCTAATCAACAAAAAAGATCTTTTCAAACTTTGCAAAAAGATGAATTTACCTTATATGGTCGAACTTTTTCCTTGTTTTTAAAACGTAGAACAATCAAGGCTAAGATTGAGAATCCATGAAAAGCCCAAACAATGAAAATAAAAAAGTTTAAAAGAGTTGATAAACTTCCAAGCATAATCATCACAATAGCTATCATGGCCTGAAATTGAAGATTGAGGAAATAAGTAAATACAATGCTGATTTAAACAAATTCTAGATAAAAATAATGCCAATTACCTTACGCCTAATTTTGACAAAAGTTCACTTGAACAGTCACCAATTGAAATGTTTAATGAAATTTCTGTTTGGCGGTTGCCCATAATTGCAAGACATGTGAAGTTCAAAATCAAGATTTCGATGTCGGTTGTAATAAAGGTTAAAATTAAAATGTAACTATGTATTTAGTTATATTATACGTCATGTTGATTCAAAATAACCACTCCCTCCTCACGTAAAAAATGTACTACCAACTATGTAATAACAACATACCCTTGTAATAACGGTAAGCAAAGGAGTTTTACTCCGAACATGCACAAATGATGTAACTTCCGGCATCGAGTGATCTTTTACGGCAACTCCAGACAATCTGTTAAATGAAACAATTTGAGTATTTAGTATTGCGTTATGAAACCCGAATAAGCGACTACATTGATACCAAACAGCATTGGACTTTAGTGAAGCTACGCCTTTATGAGACTGTTGAACTTGTGCAGTAAGATAAAAAATGTACCGATAACCGACACGTGTTGTGTTCGAATATCATTTCATCTTGTACGTCTGTTATTTTGAAGCATAACCTACAGCAAATAGCCCCCTATAGTTAAGAATTTTTTATCATGTGGACTAAATAGATAAGCTCTGTTCAATTCCTCTATAATTAATTGGTAGCAATGTCAAGTAAATAATGGCGTGCTTTTTATGTTTTAAATAAAATTCAAGCCAAATTGTGAATTTAACTATAAGAAAACTGTGCAACTTTAATTTTATTAAAAATAAATTAATATTCAGCATTCACTTACTTGCCAGCGTCGAGAAAAGTAGAATTTGCGCTCCTTAAGGCCAAAAATCCTACACAAATTGGTATAATTGCGCCATACTTTCCTAATGCTCTCTCACCAAACGTCTGCAATAAATCCATACAGCAATTAATTGGAATTGTGCCATGTGCAACAGTTAGATTTGAGAAAATACTCTTTGATCATAAATTCAAGGTAGACCATTCATAGTAGCATTTTACAACGCCATAGATAACATTTTTTAATAAAAATAGAAAATAAGATGAAGGAGGTTGCATTGCAGTTACGAAGGTATGAGTGTGAACTTAATGGTTCCATTCCCAGAAGTATTGATCTAAGGAAAAGAAGCTAAAGTACTGTACACACTGAATGCATTTTCGACATGAAATCTAAGCAACAAAAATGTGTTACTATTTATCGGTAGTGGCTCAATTTTTGTTAAGATCACATGACCTCAGATATATCCTGGGATTTGTAGCCAATTTCTGATTTCTGGAAAAAAAACTCGACATCATTTGAATCTCGACAACAAAAATAAACTTATTTATTTCAGCAACATTTGGACAACGTGTTGTCGAATATTTCCGAACTGAACACTTACAACATTTTCAACAACGTCTTCTCAACAAAATGCTGTCAGCGTGTGTAGAAACCGGACGGCAACAAATATTTAGTTGTAGTTTTATTAGATCCACTAAATCCAGCCACTCGTAAGCTTGTCCAAGATGCCACCAGTTGCAACCTCTCTTAGCCCTAATTAGGAATCAAAGTTTTTGATAAGACACTACTCACCACACCAATTGCCTCAGAATTGACAAGTTCTTCTCTAGTCATGACAGTAAAATATGCAGTGACAACAAGCATAAATATTACTCCAACAGTCGGTAAGGTCACTTTAATTAATCGCGGTAAATTTCTAAAAAGGTAAAACAAAACATGTTTTCTTAGGTAAAATGCGGTATAAAAGGATTGTAAAGGATTCTAAACTTTGTCTGTGTATCGGGGACACTGATAGCATCAATTTGCGCCATTCCAATTTCCATTCCGACGTCTGTGGCTCTTGTAATTCCACTTAAACTAACGCGTTTTATGACGTCACTGACAGTGATCTGCGAAGATTAATAGTAGCTTTCGGTAGATCACCATTTATTATGGTTTATAAACATTTGGACATCTGGAGGGTGCAGATTCATTGATAAAGAAGGTGAGGACCATCTGATTAAAAACGTAACAGTACATGAAGCCGCCGACGGCAAGGTCCAGGAGCGAAAGATGAGTAGGACTCAATTCAAGATTACTGAACGACAAAACTATTTGAAACAAAGAGTGGTGGGGACAAACCATAGTGTGTGCCCACCACTTTTTTCAGTAGTGGATACCGGTCCCCTCACCGCGATCTGCGCCCATGGTATGATTGCATCAGATTGATTCAATGGTTTATTCTAGCTTATGTTATATAAAATACACTCATGGGATGTTTACGTCAGCAGTGACTAACCTTGGTGGTTTTTTGACTCCTTTCGTAACATTGTTTACAGTCGCCCTGAAATTACAGACGAAACATGGTGATTTTTTTATGAATGCCAAATGACATACAGAACATAATGTCCCAAATGCACTAAATCAATTAAACTAATGTAATGTTATTCCCCACCGCCAAACAAGAAAGCAGCAATGTTATTGAAATATCAATTTAATTGTATATTTGATTTATCACACATGCAATTATGTGAGGATGGGCATTATCATTACGTTCAAACGTTATGAAACATTTTGTTGATTGCTTCTGAACAAGCCTTTGACTTAAATAAGTAACTGAAGCCAAGATATGCGATATTAACGACATGGAATGCAAGGCATGACATGGTTATATACAGACATATTATCATTTATAAGTATATATCGATTTTTTTTCATACTAACACTTACCAGCCACCGTAAGCCCATAGACAATTATAAATAGCTAATGTTATTGATGTGGGATTGGTTTCAGTGTCATCAAATCCAGTCTTCAATTCACTCAGCTCACCTAAATCAGTTAATTTTGTGTGTGTGAGACAATTTCCAAAATAAACAAAAAATGAATAAACCAAATTCAAATCCTTAACCAAAGAGCTATTTTTTAAATGCTCATAACATATTAAGTTGCAAGTTTTTTTTTTATCTTTATTCATAAAATTCATACAATATAAAAAATATCACAGATTACAATGACATGTTCATTTGGAAATAAAAGTTTACCACAGCACTCTACTTTCACTGTTACATGCTATATTATTATAGGAACATTACAAATTTAAAATGGGGACATCTTTTTTATAAATGAAATATGGGTCTCCTAAGAACATTGATGTAAATTTGCATACACTGTTATATTTAGCAAAACTAACGTATAAATGATGGAGGTGTGAATTTACTACTTTTTTAAATAATTGACACAGATCCAGCCCTAAAAGAGGATTATTGTGTATAAATTGTCGCCGTTTCATTATGGATTGGCGAGCACAAGCAAAAATTAAAATGAGAGGCAACGAGGAAGAGATAAGGAAGGATAAGGAAGAGCATTTTAAAATACAGTGAATAATGTTAATAATGTTTGTCTAGTCGCTAAAATGAAAACAATCATGTAGACATTATAAGCGATAAGAAAAATGCAACTGATAAGAATAGCCCAGAGAATGAAAGAATTACTCTCAATTGTCGATCACAAATAACTTTTACGTAGAGCTGCTGCTGTAAATTTCTGACAAAATTATGCGTTATTGGCCGTGTGTGGTAGTGGTATGGGCGTCTGCAAGAGATGATTTGAATAAACAAATTTAAAATACTTAAAAAAAAAAACAATGTTTATAGTCACCAATTAGTTGCATATATTCGTCCAAAGAAGCCAATATTACCTTTAGATAAATTGATGATTCCACAAGTGATGATAATAGCAAGGGCAATTGTCTTCCCAAGGGTTCCCAATATTTGTACCTTTTCGGCCAACTTCGAACTAAATACATTTAAATATGCCAGAGTAACTGAAAAACAAATCAACGTTCTGGTATATTTCATGGATGTATGGTAGACTAGTTAACTATCGCGGTTTGGGATGGACATTCCAAGTTTAACTGGTTAATTCCCAAAACATCTAAAGACTGAGACAACAATATTCACGGTTCAGTACATGATTATTGCCTTCTTGATTTTTATATGATTTATTCAAAAAATGTTAATTGGAATAACACAATTATGTTAAGGTATAAAGAAAATTCACAAAAATGTATTCTCTTTTCACATTTAATAGATTTATAGAAATTATTTTTGTGTGATTTCAAGTACACATTAAAAAGTCGCTCACGAAGTGGCGAATTTAGGAATTTCATAAAGGGGGTGGTTAAAATGAAAAGAATGTGTCCAAAACTCGCGAACGCCAAATTTTGCAGATTCACATTATTTTAGGTTTAGGAAGTTATGAATAAATTTGAAAGGTTACATTTCATTAAATTAGGCTGTAAACTTGTTCCAGGCAAGTGTCTTTGTGCCCTAAACCTATTTGTGAAGTGCGGAAATCACCAAATTCCGACAAAAGGTGTTTATAGGCCACAATTTTCTGCATGTCATTCAATAAATATTTCACTCGGTCAAAAAGATTGAATAATTTTATCTTTCCATATCATTAAAACACAAGTGGAGATATCTACACGAACAGTTCACTTCAAGAATTTTTATAACTCAACATAGTATTTACTTACTTTAACCAAAGGTTTCTTTGTAATTCAAACATCAAATGTGGCAAATAACATCGTTGCTAATGTAAACCCAATATTTTAACATGGGTACATGCTGTGATACCACTGTCACATTTGTTTCAACACTAGGTGGCTAGTATAGTGATGTGATAGTTTAGTCTTAAAAAATCAAACATTTGAGAATCTCTTACTGGTAAAATTATTAAATCTCTTAATGGTAATATTATTAAATCTCTTAATGGTAATATTAAATCTCTTAATGGTAATATTATTAAATCCCCTAATGTTAATAATCTCTTAATGGTAATATAAAACTCTTAATGGTAATATTATTAAATCTCTTAATGGTAATATTAAATCTCTTGATCGTTATATTAAATCTCTTAATGATATTATTTTAATATTATTAAATCTCTTAATAGTTATATTATTAAATCTCTTAATGGTAATATTATTAAATCTCTTAATGGTAATCTTATTTAATCTCATAATGGTAATATTATTAAATCACCTAATGGTAATATTATTAAATCTCTTAATGGTAATATTAATAAATCTCTTAATGGTAATGTTATTAAATCTATTAATGGTAATATTATTAACTCTCTTAATGGTAATAACAGTAAATCACTTAATGGTAATATTATTAAATCACTTAATGGTAATATTAAATTAATGGCAATATTAATAAACACTCCTTATATTCTAGTTACCGTAGTCGAAATTATGAATCTGCATAACCAAAGCAATAAATTGACTTTAATTTAATTTTACATTGTGTACTCATTTCTCGGATTGATAGTTTTCTTAAAACGATTACTATTCAATATTCGCAAAACGTATCAAATAATCACTTCCAATATTTAAAACTTCAACTGGATATGCCTAATATGAGAATCATTACAATATTTGTATACTTAAATATGCATGTACATTATGTATAGAATGACATACCTACAGCGAAAATTCCTAAAATCTTTCTGTGGAGTTGTGTAGGTCCACAATTATCATAAGCATAATCCATGGTATAATCAGAAAAAGCCATGCAGAATATAGCTGTAGCTACAGGTTCGGCTGCTGCTATTCTCATCCAACAGTAAACAAATGAAGCATGAGGTCCAAATGCTTCGGCGATATAAGCATACTCCACTCCATCCCTAGTCACCGATTCTCTTAATTCAGCAAAACACAGACCAGCTGAAAACAACCAACAAATGTGTGCATCTCTTAGACACAGAACTAGGATTCTTAAGGAGAATTATATAATATTACTTGTTTCAAATACTTTCAGTAAATTTTCTAATGGGTAATCGGGATGCAAGTTGTAAAGAGGCATCCGAATTCTTTAAAATATGTATTTAAATAGAATAGCTTTAGGGCAGATCTATTATGGGCTTTATTCTCAAAAACTTAACTTAAATGATTTTAGTGTTCTAGTCATCTGATTGATCATTTACTAAAATCAATTTTAAATTTAGTTTTATTAACAGATTATGTTTTTCTTAATGTCTTTTATATTACTTAAGTTTTCGAGAATAAAGCC
The DNA here is from genome assembly GCA_029955415.1 of Lottia scabra. Taxonomy (NCBI): domain Eukaryota; kingdom Metazoa; phylum Mollusca; class Gastropoda; family Lottiidae; genus Lottia; species Lottia scabra. The sequence continues at coordinate 16,678,586 of JARJEI010000001.1, forward strand.
CTTGGATGGATGCGTAAAATGTTTACCTATGGCACTGAAGAATCCAAACCCTCCCCAGATAAGAAGGGTTAGTCCAACTGAACCAGCCCCTTTCACAACACCCTTTGGCGAAGTGAAAATACCTGGGCCTGAAATAAGAACAAATTTATTTTAGAGTATCGCTTTGTTACTCTGGTTGACGACCTGGATAGAACGTGCCAAAAATTGATTATTAAAATCACAATTCAAGAAATATAATTGTTAACCATTTAACACATCAACATGCGCCGGGAAAAATCAAACTGTCGGGTAAATATATTTTTTGTAACAGGTCAATGACGACCATGTCGAAGTTGGAGTGCAATATTCAAAGGGAGGGATGTTCCAAAAAAAAAAAAAAAAAAATCCTAACGACGAGGGGATCGGGAAAATTTGTCTAACTAACCATACCTATGATTGTGTTCATAATTAGCGCAGCTCCATATAAAATGCCGATCTCTTTTGGTGGTTCTTCTTTCAAACTCGGCTTTCGGAATCTCTTCGCAAATATCTCCTTCCTGAATTGACTGTCCACCTCATCTCGTCCGTCGTAATCAAACCCTACGTTTTCATATTGTCCATTTGATAAAGTATCCGATGCTTTCTCAGTATTGCTTACAGGAATATGGACATGATTGTCTGAAAAATAGGGGAAACAAAGATAACTGCTTAAATGAACACAATTTTACTTGAAGAACTTGTTCTGTCAACTCAATTAATAGGTATCTTCATGTACAACATGACAAATTAAATATCTTACTTTCCGGGTACTACTATGAGTAGTATTCGTGTCAATTTTTGGAAGTGTAAGCCTTGTCGTTTTGACGAGGTAAAATACATGGTAAGTAATTATTTTAAAAAGAACAACGTCTGAAAGATAACCGTTTCCATCTAAAATCATACATCACATTATGATTTATCTAATTTGAGTACATTTGCAATACTATCTGATATGACGTCTCACCATAAAAATATTGTCATCAACATTTTTGCAATCCTTTAAGCCCTCTCTGAGATTTTTGTCTGTTAGACATCAGCAGATTTTGTCTCACGGTGTCTGTTTCGAAAAGTCTGACAGTCTGAGCGGCGGACAGACATCGTCAGACATGGTCAAACTTTGTCTGCCAATGTTTGGGCATGCAGCTAAAAAATCCGATATCTGATGAACTGATAGGGAATGGGCATTTGTTACCCAGGCATGTGACACCAAGTTAATCACATGACAAAGATATCGCAGCTTTAAAATGGACAAAACTCCCTGTCTATAATATTAAAGATTAGGGATCTGAGAAGATGTGTTCTGCTGACTATTGCCGAACAATTCCACTGAACACATTCACATTCAAAATGTCACTCTCTCTCATCGTTTCAGCTAACTTTAGTCTTTAATATAGGCCTGGCTTGATTCAAGTAGGGGAAGGGCTTGCCAGCTACGGCCCTTAGCTGAGCGGGGTTCAACATTTTCAAGAAGTTCCAAGAATGTAGCAACATCCACTCTAAGGAAGTTTTTTTAACCCAGCCTGGTCACTTGGTCTGAACTTTTGGAAAAGGGAATGGTATGCTGTTAACTTTTAACTTTTCTTGATCCACGGTCTTGTCCAGATCCTTTCTTTCCTTCTTAGTCTTCTTTGCTGACTAATTATCAGAGATATTGCAACAGAAGCTCCAGCAGAACAAAGTAGACCTTCTCTTAGGTCATTCATGTTTTCTCTTTTGAGCCTACTCCCATGAGACAAATGTTTAATAAAGTCTCGACGACGTCAGACAAAGCAAGACAGGCTGACTTCTGCTTTTGAAAAATCAAACCTTTTTCTCAAAGTCAATAAAATCAAGGAAGACATGATATGAGTCGAACGGTCATCTTTGATCATGAAAATGAAATAGTGAAGTTAACATGAAAGGCGCTTACTGCGTTGTTCCAACTAAGGTTTCATATTTTGCATGAACGGAAACAAATATTTAAGCACAGTAATAACGTATTTATAAGTGTATTACCCAAAGGTTTGTCAAGTTAAAAAAAAGCATAGATAATGAAAGACGAATCAGAAAATCTACGCTTATAAATACTAAAGTGAACCTTGTGTAAATTGGGTTTTCTTGACTTACCGTGTTCTGTTGTCATTCCGTAGACACTTTTGACTCTGTATTTGCTTATATTAATCGCTTGTATCCGCTCATTCTTTTGTAAAAAAAAATTGAAACTCGTCGTAATGATTTACAAAACGTTTGTTTTTAATGTTGTTATCAAATTTGTCTGACGTTTCAAGATTAGGATAGAAAATTAACCCAGTAAAATAACTTTGTAGGTATGAATAAAAAGTTGGTTTTCACAAACGAGGTCTAATGTCAACCATAAAAATTAGTTGACAACAGGCTACACACAGTGTGATTGAAGTTGTTCAGTAAAAAAATGTGCATAAAAATGAAGAGCGTATATCGGCGTCATCACAGTCCGTCGGTTGGTTCGCTCGACCGTCCACAATTCCTCAACACTCTACAGGGCATAATTCTTGATGGATTTTGATGAAAGTTGTTGAAATTGTAAATGACCACCCAGGGATAAACCCTAATGAAAATAAAAAAAATATTTATTATGAATTTTTCTCTTGCTCGTAATCACACTACAGGACACCATTCTGGAAAGATTTGGACGAAACTTATTGAAATTGTTCATTACTACAGAACCCTATTGAAAATCCAAAAATAATTTATGTGAGTTCTTGCCCTTTATCTTCAAAACGCACAGATTTTTAATAAAACGTCTTTTTCAAACAACCTGCCACCAACGTATTTTACCTGGCCTGGCAAGCTATCTTTTATTTGTCTTTTCTAAGACTTTTTTACCTTTTCAACCATAGCAGTATTTCAATTCATAACTGAAAAAGTCACACTATGCATCTGAAATCAACAATTAACTTTGTTAACGGTAATTTTGCTCTGGTATTGATAGCCCTTCATACTAAAGATGCAAACATGCAAAACTCAAAGATTTTGAAAATGGAACAAAATATAAAATTATATAACTTAAATATAAAAAAGTACGAATTTGTTCCAACCTCAACAAAAAATTAGTTTCTTCTTATCAAAATGGTTAAAAGTTTTCGTGATTTAAGGATTGACCAATCGTGATAAAAAGATTGAATGGGATATTATTTTGATAGGAAACATTTATAAGACTTGGAACATTAATGAGATAAACTTAACAGCCTAAGGGCAAAATAATAGAATTCTTATCTTGTTTTGAGAATAGTTGGGAGCACGGGGTATAATGATATAAAATAGTCACTATTAATTACAATAAGTATTTATATCAAGAAAAAAAATCGTAAATCAAATCAAGTCTCGAGCTTCCGTCTTGGCAAAATATCAAGGTTGTTTGAAGGACCTGGAATCGATATGAATTGATTCTTGACTAAGTTTGATCTTTAATTGCAAGAATTTATAACATGAAATCATTAATTATCATTTAGTAACCTATATTCTGTTACAGATTTAGATCAAACCCTTGTTTGTGATTTTCTATCATTGATTGTTTTTCTCTTTCAGTAGTCGTTAAAGGATATGTTCACTAACCGTTCGACCCAAAAACTTTTAGTCTCAGAACCTGGAAATTATCTAACCCGTAATAATGTTCCAAACTCTACCTCAAAATTTAAGCCTTCAAATCCCCGTGCATCAATAAATATCAGCGTTTGAAAGTAAAAAATACGACTCGTCGTTTAGTAAGACTATGACTAGATAATTGTTATGGTACGCGTAAAATAGAAGGGATTATGCGATTTTGGGCAATTCCAGTAAATCTGAAGACTATTTACATAAATTCAAGGTCCAAATTGAAATCGATCGATCCTGAGCATTCCTCTTTAAGTTGTGATCATTATTGCTGAAAGTATTTAAATTGACAGTGGTTATTAAAAATATGTTCTGGCGGTTTGCGTCGTCTTCACATCCTGCTATCTAAGATATTTTTTTTTAACTTTGTCATTTCATATATGTATTTCCGTGAAATTAACTTTTACTTGTCATTTATGGCTGTTCTGTTAGGATAATTGTGATCCTATTCATGAGAGCTATTGACAGCGTCTATTCGATTAAAGCTCCTTAAAAGTATTTTCCTTTAGCCACATTGGTGAAAAAACTTGACAATGTAAATGAATTGAATTGAGAACTGTCGGGCTTCTGTTCTGCTTGTCAACTAAAAATGCATTATGTATGGGTAACATGTCGTGGAACCGGTAGAGTGCATTTACATGCGCATGTTAAAATAAATGTAAAGAGAATATTGACATTTTTCTTATTCTCCATCATATATCCTCAATCGTTATCATTTTGAATGTCCATAAATTCTTTCTTAATTCTTGCGTAGGTTTGTTATAAAAATATACAAAATACAATGTGACATCAAATACAAATGTATCTGTAAAGTACTACTTAGATAAAATTTTTAGTGTTTTCGACTCTTGTAAGTAATGCGGTTTGATTTTTCAGAAAAACTGATCTTCAAAATCAATAATACACTTGGGTCCAGTGTTAAATCCCGATCGAGATAATACTTTCAGAATTTTCATTCCGGTTTCCCTCAGTCGTGATACAATTCTGAGATGCTGCAAACTATTGTCACCTATCACGACCTTTGTGAAAGAATTTTATGACAAACGTGACGAATTTTCCTATTCTTATTCTATTTCCTTATTCATGTGCAGTAACATACCTCAATCGTCAGCTTATTCATCTACTCATCTAGCTATAGGTCGAGTTTTGACATTAAAGTTGTTTTAGCAGGGGTACTTGGTACACAATCTTCAAACTTAATGTGAGAAATTTGTCAATATTGAATTCACCAAAAAGAATAAGAAAAATATATACTGAACAGATAAAGAAACGTCGCAAAACACCAAGTAAATAGTGAAAAAACTTCATAATTATAAGAACTCAACCGGTATTGTCAGTTGATATTCATACACTGGACGTTTAAAAGTCTAGAAATAATATTTATGTGGACAAATAACAATTTTGATCATGCACAACTTTGCCCAAAAGATCTAATAATGCGACGTTTCTTTATCTTTTATATACGAAACAAATAACTGAAAATTTAAGTCTGCAGACATATTTCCTTTAATTATCTTGTTGTTCTTCTCTAGATATCCACAAAACATACCTTTATATCTTTACCATGAAAGAAGTCATATATCTCGATACATAGTTCAGTGTAGAGCAATAATACGTTACATTCTAGTAAAATAATGCCAATATTCTTTATCTTGCTTCATTTGATCAATTCTCAATGGATTGCTAACTAATATAAGAATCTTTCTTCATATTAATTAAGTAGATATTTACTGGGAGAAAAACATTTACTTATATTAATCAACACTGTATCGGTTGTATGATACGTTTACGTATATGGTTTAAAAAATAATATTTATATAGCGCTATAACACCACACGTCAATATGCTTGAAGCGCTTTTTATCTCACTATTCGTTAGGAATAGCGACCAAAAAAAAAAAAAAAAAGCTTTGATTTGTATTTGAATATATCTAATAAGGATGAAGATGATTTTTATATCTTTGTACCTTTTGTAATTTGGATAACCGCTCAAATAATACATCGGTCCATTGGCTGTTACGATAATCCAACCGTATTATTATAAACGACCTGTTGCTGTGCCTTCATCTGTCAGAAAATGACAATGATTTTAAGCTGAAACTGCAGATTGAACATATACAGTATAGGCTACTAATTCATGTACACTCGACATTTGATCTCCGGCCAATCTCCTGTAGGGTAACAGGCTCACATTGACTATATATTGCAGAGATCTCATTAATATACAAATAAATGCCAATCAAGTTTAGAAATATATCCGTTGAAATCTATAATACAAGTCACTATAAGATAATTTAGCTACGTTAATGAGAACCAAATTGTTGTTATTTGTTCTTTGATGTTGACTGTATGTATTTATATACCGAATAACGAATTAGAGTAATACAACTAATCTAATGGTCTAGAAACTACTTCAATATGTAAACCACAAATCAGTAAAGCCTCTGGGAATACGTTATGAAACACAGAAATTTGTTAGGAGAAATCGATCAAATACGTCGCAGCTCACGTGTTAGTGGAAGTTTTTTCTCTATAATTTAATTTACATTGATCTAGAGTGATATGTTTGAATGACTGAAAAGTTAAATGGAACTTCTAAATGGATTGTATCATTTCTATCACATCACGTACACAGCGTCCTTATTTGGACGTATATTGTCGTCACCTCTGCCTGGCCGTTGGTCGAACTACAAGCATTTTAAAACATGAAAGAGGCCACAGGTTATATCCCATGTTTATAACATTTGTGTGCAGGTTTATATCCATGAGTTAAATTATGAGTGGGCGTATCTTGCAAGGCAACTACTTGTTTAAAAATATTTCCTCTAGTACATGATATGTGCTCTTCATTAGATAAAAATAAAAACCCGTACAAGCAAAACAAATCTGTTCATCAAAAATCTCGTCCAGAGTATGACAAAATGATTTTATCCATTTTACTTGGAATTCCCTTTGATTTGTACAACGTTCTTGGTGTTTAAAGCTTGGAATAGACATGGTAAGGTGCCCGGTCCAGGATTATTGTAACAGTAAGATATGTTGTAGATACGAATCGTGCAGGAATTGAATAAAGTCCAGCTACCGTAACCTATCTTCAGGTTAAATTAGAAGGTCGTATCCTAACAGGTTCTTTGTGAGATTTTAGTAATTTTGAATCCACTACCCTTTTAAATGGAAGACAAATGTTTAGGTAGGGATATAGATGAAGGGACTGGGCGATTGTTTGTATTTCTAGTACTTAAGGAGGCTATTTACATATAATCAAGGCCCAAATCGACCATCAAAAAAGCACAGCATTACGCTTTAATTTCAATCCAAACATGTAGCCCTATGTTACTATGCAAGACTATAGAATGAGTATACATGTAGGGGGGCTACTCGTTGAGTCATTGTAATAAACATTTGGATCAAAATCATAAAGGTAGTGGATGACACGTAAATTAAAAACATTAACTCCAGATTAACTTTTAAATCTGAAACAGGTTAATAGATTGTTTATCTCAATACTGATCATTAGTATTTCGCACAGTGTAATTGACTACCTACATAATTGAATAATTGGCACATAATTATTGACCCACTACTTTCTTGCCTTTCGGTCTCTTGTCTTCTTTCGGCGAAACGAGACGTACATATTTTATTTTATGCTAATTTACATATATCTCATTGTTTTTATTCACTTCAAAATGACTTAAATGATAAGCGGAATCTTTTACATTTCATTTGATTTCGACAGTATTTGAAGAAAAATAGCCCTATTGACCTCTACATGATATCGTACGTATTAAGTATCCGGTATCTCAATCTGCCATCTATCATTAAGAGGAAAATCAATGTTATTCCTTAGCTATAATTAGCTTGCGAACGATTCCAAGATCCACAATCACTTTGACAAGACCCTAAGGTGGCATTCGTTAAATTATTTTCAATTATAAGAATATGAAACATATAAATAATTTCCAATATCCCATGGCCTGTACTCCTATTTAATATTTAGCCCTCCGAAACGAGTTTTCTGTTTAAAAATATACAAATAGAATATTATCCAAAGTTACTTTTTATTTCTGGTTGGTAGAAATTTTTGACATTTCGAATGGTTAATTAATAAAGTAACAGGCACTTTTACAACATATTCATAATAGATATCTCATAAGTAAAGTTCGTAAATTACACCAAAAGCTAATTGGAAGAAAGGCAGTTTCTGAAGAACAAATGCATGTGAGGCGAAACAAACAAATTGAATTACTTGTTGCGTTTCAGTAACTTTAAATTTATTTTTATTCGAAGATTTCGAAACTTTTAGTGTCTTCCATTATTTCAGCACTTATTTACTTATTTGGGGGTGGGATGGGGTGTGGGGGTAACACCTCAACCTTTATTCTGTTTATCTTACCCTGGTCTGTAAAAGCATTATAATATATATGCGAAATTTTGTCTCATTAAACTAAAGTGAAAGCAAAAGAATGTTTTTGACTTTTTATTTGTTATCCATTATTTCAGCACTATGATGAATTTCCGCCATATTTTAAAAAATTGTATAAAATAAATGTCTAGCACATATTTGGTAGTGAAGTAGTGAATATTTGGCTATTTCTTTGATATAATAAAGTTAAATTGGCATTTTATCGCCAATTCGTCTGTGATAAAACTAATCATAAAAACGAAGGTAAACAAACATAAAAACCTCCGGTCATAAATAGTCATAGCAGGTTCCAAGACGCGTCGATAACTATTTCGGCTTAAGTTACTGAAGTTTTGTGTTTTCTCTTCTGATCGTTGGAAATCGAAAGTAAAAGGAGGCTAATGTCACTGTCCCAGCAAAATTTCCCTAGTTGTACACTGCATGGCGTTTGTCCATCCCCATTAGCCCATACAGGTGCTAAAAAGCAGGACGTAAAACTCTATTTCATTTAATTTCGGTTTATTGTCGCATCCGAACTGTTTAACGATTTTTCGTTGGAAACTGGTTTAAGAGACCAAGAACGAGATTGAACCTAGGACGTTCAGACCAGTGAGCAAACGTTTCAATCAGCTTGTATATCATGGAGTTATTGCCCCATCTGAATGACAAGATGTTTTTCCGTGTCAGCTCACTCAACAATATCGAACATGGATTCGATTAATTTAGTTAAATAATGTTCCAAGGATGAACCCTATCTAAAATCAAACAAATCGAAATCGAAAAAAAATTTGATGGGTTATTACCCTTGCTTTAGACTATAACTTGTGGACACAATAAAGGACTGGTTTCTTGGTGGATTTTGATTAAACCCGCTGTGGGTGTTTGTAATGACCTTGCGGTAAACCCTATTGAAAATCAGAATCATCGTTAAAATATTTAATAAGTTATTGCCCTTGTTCTTTAAAACGCGTTTTAGCCCATAACACTCTCGGAGCAAGTATTCGAATCGCCCAAGGATAAACCCTATTGAAAATCGGAAAATTTGTAAAATATTTAAAGGGTTATTGCCCTTGCTTTTGAAAATATGTTGTGGAAAGGAACTTCGTGAATTTTGATGAAACTTGGTACTTAGTGTGAGTGTTGGATGAATCCAAGGATAAACTCTATTAAAAATCAGATGGATTCAAAAAGGTTTCATTGGTTATTGCCCTTACTTTTGGAAATATGTTGTGAACATGATATAGAGTTGGATTTTATTAATCATTTTAGGATGGAGTCTATTTAAAATCAGAAACATCAAAAAATATTTGATACATGATTTATTGTCCTTGTATTATGCATATTTCAGTGACATATTTGGTTCTTGAGATATTTTGAAACTTGACATCTTTAAGAATATTAACGTAAAGAAAACAGCAGTTAACAAAACTCCTGTGATAGGAAAATGTCACTCTCAGAATCTCTAACATACTGAAAACTCTTGTCAACCCCCTATGTTGTTCATTAGAAGTCCCTTACAACTCTAGAGAGCTTAAAGGCTTCTTAAAGAAAAATCTCGCCAAAAACCAACATACATAAAGAATACTAATGCTTATCAGAGAACTGAACATCATGTATTCGAATGATCAAAGAACATGTTTTATTGAATGTTCGCTATGAAGAAAAATACACGTTGTGATCAAATGTCGGTTTACACCTTAAGATATGGGATATCAAACACTATTTAACCAAAAGGTATGATTTATTAGGCATCTTGTTGTAATTAAATACTAGGTATTCATCATACCACTCTAATCATGCAATCTATGAATGCTTATGGCGACGGTTAGCTCAGTGAATATTCGTTTCGACGCGTTGATCAGAGATACTGTAACCTTGGTATTACAGGTTTAGATGAACAAATTTTAGTTGATCCTTCAAAATTGATTTCAGAGCAATATTTACATTTTTGAAAGAAAAAAATCTTTGTACAAATGATATGAATTATTCCTCTCCAAGAAATAAATTTTGTTCTTAAAATAAACAGTATTCATCGTAGTTAAGAAGCATCATTTCAGAATCTTGTATTTGTGGCTTATCCGAATACCACGCTCTGCTACATAGTTTCATTAATAACTCCTCTCATAAAATTCCCATCGGACTATAATATGGTTCTTAAGTAGTATTTCTATTTCCTAGTCATCATATTACATTTCAAATTAATGTTTCAGCTGTCAGTTCTGCATGTTTCCGAAGTTGACCCCAAAACCATTTTGATGAAGGTCTCAATTACCACTTAGATCTGGAGATTTCTGTTACAACAAGACGATACATCCCCATCTCTTATCTAGGAACTGGGCCCAATTTTTGACAGAAATCAATATGTAATTTGACTCTGTGGACAGCTTTTGTCCCGTTATTCTTTAAGCCATAGCTTTTAATTGCTCGAGTCAATCCCGTTCTCATTAGCACAAACAGGTGCATAAAAATAGGACTTACAATTCCATTTCAATTTTTTTTGCAAAGATTTTGTTGAATAGATCAAATATTGTGGTGGATGTCGTTAAAGAGATAAATAAGCGTTCACTTTCCAAAATTCAAAATTTCGTGTTTAAACTTGGACATGAACTGAAAAGTCTATAGTATACTTCAACTCATTTTTAAAGACGAAGCTAAATTTATGCTGCTCAGCTTCACAACAATTGCATTTGTTAGCTGTGAATTATATAAATGATATATGTATTCTTTCCTACAGGCGTTCTAGACTATCAATCGAGATTAGATTGTTTCCTCTAGTAATTTCACAATAATTTCACAAAGAATTCCAGAATTTCTAGACTGTTCTGTCTGTGTTTGTTATTAAAGTAATGGGATTAGCGTTAAGTGTTAATTTACTAAACTAAAGGTGAATCCTGGTTGACTAGACGTTGGCGATTGAAACCAAACGCGACACTACTAACAAATCTGATCGACAAGACGGTCGTTAATTCGGACCGAACTTTAAAGCCTAGTGTACATCGACCTTATCACCGATTACGACTGGTTTAAATGAGTCGCAATAACGCGTACATCGATGGCAACTGATGGCACCTTGCATCTGTTTTGTGTTCAGTAAAGCGAGCGCACATCGACCAGTGTCTCGATAGCCACTGACAGATAACTGTCTGTTGTTTGTCGTTTATCCGACATACGGCGCACATCGTGTATCTGGGACTAATTAGTCGCCAAATTGTAGAATTATCTGTTTACTTTCAGTTGTAACACTGCGTACATCGACTTCAACTGGCGACTGGTTTGTGTCAGCCAGATTCTTTCAGTCGCCAATAACTTCCTTACCACTAGTTGTATTCAGTGGTAAGGTCGATGTATTTGAGCCTTTAGGCGACAAGATCCAACTATCGCAAGAGAGAAGTACAATTTTAGCCATTGCGAGTTTTTAGTCATTAATGCGCTTAGCAATACTGATCTTGGAATTGAGTCTGGATGCTTTTACCGATGATTTTTTTTTAGCTAAGCTAATCAGTAATAGTGTTCAAAATTTAAGCCTTCATATCCAATTGAATCCATAATTATAGGCGTTTGAAAATCCAAAATACGACTCGTATTGAATTGAGACTATGCTTTATGGGCCCGTCACATTATGACGTTCTGGCCAACGTTTTTTTACGTTAGAGGAAACGTTGGCAGTCGTCCATGGTCGCTAGGATAGCGCCAGAAAAACGTTCAGTTATCGCCAGTGAACATTGGTGATCGTCGTTAAACAAGTTTTAAACATGCACAAAAGTTTTCACCGAGACGAGCGTTCTCCAACGTTTAAGTTTAGACGCTGAAGAACGTTAAGAACGTTCTTAGAACGTTTTACTAACGTTCGACGAGCGTAGCACGCGTTCGGCCACCGATACTCATTCGTTACTCTAGCGTTACTTGGTTGTTACTAATCGTTCGCTTTGCAGTGAGCGACCTTCTAACGACCACTGAACGGTTCCCTGGCGCACACGCCAGTAAAGCGCCTTTTTGTCGTTATTAAAACGTTAGTCACACGCTCAACACGCTCGCCTAACGTTGACAAATCGTTAATAATAATAATAATAAACTCTTTATTTTACATGGGTCAGAATTAGGCCCTATACCACGAGTGGTAACGGTCCTGTCTCACACCCAGCCCATGGGGACAAACATAGATACAATATACAACATATAGACACCAAAAAAAAAAAAAAAAAAAAAAAATCTGTGTACAAAGTTTGATGATTTAGAGATCAAGTACATGACCACAGGCTACTGGATATTTTTTTTTTTTTTTAAGATATACAATATAGCAATATACACAAGTACATGTGTATTAAATGGACATATTATACTCAAGCGATTAGTGTACAGAATTTGATGATTTAGAGATCAAATACATGACCACAGGCTACTGGATATTTTTTTAAGATATACAATATAGCAATATACACAAGTACATGTGTATTAAATGGACATATTATCCTCAAGCGATTAAGTACATTGCGACAAATTGTAAAAAAAAAAAAAAAAAAAAAAAAAAAAATTCATTAAAATTTGTGAAGCCAAAGGTAGGTCAGTGCAAGTGCTGCGAGCGGGCTACCCAACCCTACTCCATTAATGTTCTTATTCTAAATTGGAGGGGGAGGTAGGATTTATCCATGCTCAAGACCAGCTTGAAGGATGTTTACTCATCCCCTGACAGTGTGTTATGAATTTAGATTTGCCAAAAGTGTGAATTGTTTGCCAAAAATGATAATGCCAAATAGAAAACCTGGAAGGGAAATAATTAAAATATGTTATGTCAAAATGTAATAAATCTGTAAGAGATGGAACAGCCAAAATACAATTGCAAGAGACAGGACTATAAGTAAGTACTTCGTCCAGACATCTATTCCACCTACACTATAACTGAAAGAAGAAAGTTAACCGTTAGTTAGTATTTTAGTTCCGATATCCTCTGCAACTCTGAGTAGAACTACTTCAACTGTAAAAGGCAAGATAACTCTTATTAAATATTGACGATGAGAAGTCTTCAGCAGTCTAAAAAGTAAAGACACCACAACTGCAAGAGACAGGTAAACCATTAGTAAGTATTTATGAGCAGATTCCATGCAACGCTATGACTATAACTACTTGAATTGAATGTAAGAGGCAAGACAACTATTATTAAATATTGTTGATGAAATTCTACTGCAATCTAAAAGTAAAGAAGAAGAACTGCACTGCTTCAACTAGACATGCTCCGAGAGTAAAGAAAACATATTAATAAATATTTTCGTTCAGATCTCTACTGGAATTCAAAAGTAGAGTCACCACAACTGTAAGAAGAAAATTTACAAATACAACTGTAAACAAGATCAATAAAACTACGGCTGCAAAATCTAATTTTAAATTGCATAGAACCAGGTCTGAAAGAAACGGCTCAAAGGCACAGCATCTACAAACCCATTACTGAAATCAGAGAAACGATCAAGTTAGCCACGACAGTAAATTCTAATTTAAAGAGTTTATTATAGAAAGTAAAGGATACAGTGTAGCGAAGAAAGCCCTCACCTCCTGATCTTAAACAATCAATTTAACCACTGCAGTAAATTCAATGAGTTTAGTAAAGAAAGTACAGGATACAGCGTAGCGAAGAAAGCCCTCATCTCCTGAACAGAAACAATCAAATTAACCACGGCAGCAAGTTCCACGGGGCACAGAATCAGGGTATAAAGAAACGACCCAAAGGCAAGGCATCTACAAACTGGTAAGTTAAATCCGAGAAACAGTCAAATTAACACGGCAGTTATCAGATTTTAGAGGATATAGAAGAATGTCTGATAGATACGACTCAAAGGCAAACCCTCTACAAATTCAAACTCAGAAGTTAAATCAGGGAAACTATGAAGTTAACAACGGCAATAAAATCTTAATTTAGAGGGGGATTAAATAGAATACTAAAGTCATCTGAAGTTAAGTCTTCGGGGATAATGATCCTGCAGGTCTGAAAGAAACGGCTCAAAGGCACGGCATCGACAAACTAATAAGTTCAATCAGAGAACAATCGAATTATTAACGGCAGTAAAATCTTATTTTAGAAGGGGATTTAATCAGGAGTCTCACTCTCGAAAACCTTACCCAGATAAATTCAGAATTTTAGGATGTACGCCAATCTGATTTGATAATCGAACTCAATATAATATCAATTTTAGTGATTAACCAATCAGAAGACATAGAATACTAAAATCATCTTAAGTTAAGTCTTCGAGGATAAGGATCCAGGCCTGAAAGACACGGCTCTAAGGCACAGCATCTACTCATAAGATAAAACCACAAAAACAATCAAATTATTAGCGACAGTAAAATCTCATTTTAGAGGGGGATTTAATCAGGAGTCTCATTCTCGAAAACTTAACCTAAATTAATTCAGAATTTTAAGATGTACGGCAATCTGCGTTGATAACAGAACTCAATATAGCATCGATTTTAGTGATTAACCAGTCAGAAGACATAGAATACTAAAATCAACTCAAGTTAAGTTTTCGAGGATAAGGATCCAGGTCTGAAAGACACGGCTCAAAGGCACAGCATCTACTCATAAGATAAAACAGAGAAACAATCAAATTAATAATGGAAGTAAAATCTTATTTTAGAGGGGGGTTTAATTAGAAGTCTCATTCTCGAAAACTTAATCCAGATAAATTCAGATGTACGGCAATCTGATTGTATAAGAGAACTCAATATAAAATCGATTTTAGTGATTAACAATAAGATGTAGAATACTTAAATCATCTTAAGTTAAGTTTTGGAGAACAAGGCCCCGGTCTAGAAGACACGGCTCACAGGCACAGCATCTACAGTTAAATCATAGAAGAATCAAATAAATACAATGTATAACCAGAGCTGACACATGACCTACAACCAAAAGCAATACGAAAGTGGCATATTCTCATACTTTTGAAAGCTTATCAAGAATCATTTTCCGGAAAGTTTTAAAATCTGGAGCTGACTTAATATTATCCCCTAGTCCATTCCATAGAATTGGTCCTTTATATTTAATACTCTGTTTAATCATATTAATTCGTGGTTTTTGTACAATAAGTTTTGAATTTATACTGGAATATGGGGTTTGTTTATAGCTAAAAAGATTTGAAAGGTAGGATGGAGACATATTGTTAAGAGTTTTATAAATAAATTTATACGCATTAAAGTTATGTCTTGTTTTAATGTCTACAATGTTAAGCCTTTTAAGGTTAAGTGCCAAATCAGTATTGTATCTGAAACCTAGAATCAATTTGAAAGCAATTTTTTGTTGTCTATGTAATACGTCGGCGGCTTCAATATCGTGCGAATATTTATAAAAAATAGCTCTAAACTTTTCAGGTAAGACATTGTTGGTTGCTTCTCGTGCGTTAGACACACGCTAATCGAACGCTAGGCACACGTTCATCACACGCCAGATGTGTCATCGAACGCTCTAGAACGCTCCAAATTTGAACGATTGAAACGTTCAGAGAACGTTGACTAGAACGTCATGGTGTGATGGGCCTATTATATAGAGAACATATATACAGAAAATGAAAGATAATTTTTAGGTACGGGTTCAATTGAAGGGATTATTGATTTTTATTTTGCAGTTCTAGTTCTTCTGGAGGTTATTTACGTATATTCAAGGCCCATATCGACCCTCGAAAATGCTGAACATTCCCCTTTAAATTGTTTTACCAACGTTATTGAAAAAAAAAATAAGACAGACGAGGATTTTGCATGAAATCATTATTTTGCGAAAGCCATTTTGAAATTAGAAATAACGGAAGAAGATTGGAATCTGATCACAGAATCGAACAATCAATTTCTAGTTCTATATATATACATAATATATTTCAAAATAGTACAGATAGCACTAGCCTATAAAAACACGGAACTGAATAGCAATTGTTATCACATTGGCCGAGTTCATTTTACCAAAGTACTTTCTTGATTAGTTGTGGAAATACACTAACGAAACAGAGATACAAAGCACGTGTCCTGCACACGCTTCCGCTCGATATTGGTTATATAAAAACTTGGGGAGTTGGATTAGTGTACAAACTGTTATTAAGTGATTTAATATGTGCTGCTTTAAGTTTCATATACATTGCAACATTCAAGCTGTAAGGTTGGTACTTTAATTATTTTACATTTTTAGCTCAGAAATAATTTGAATTCTATATTGAAACAGATACGTGAATGATTCGTATGTTTACTTAATGATTTAAAATAAGAAGTTGAATTTAATCAGATAATAAATATGCCTCTCGTGATTTATCAGAAAAATGTGCTGCTTTGTAAAGCTAAAGTCTAACGACTGCCAGAATCTAGGAAGATTTTGATTTTTACTGACTTCAAAGAACTTGCGGCATATAATGCAAATCAGAAATTGAATTTAGTCAGAAAATAAATGTCTCTGATTTATCGGAAATAATTACTGATTTGTAAACTAGGTCGCTATGGTTTACATTATGACTGGCAGATTTTGTAGCATAAGATTTTTAACGATGGCATCTGAAAAGTACTGAACTGTTTAGTAGTGTAATTAAGCCCTCTCTACACTATGATATTTTTGTTTGACATTATTAGTCAAAATATGTCTGCCAATGTTTGAGCATGCAGCTAAAATGTCGGATGTCTGATGTGGTGTCAGACATTTTCTCACACGTCATTTTGGACATTGGTGATTTTATGTAGGTTATTTGCTAATAACAATTTCTAGTTTTTCAAAATATAAAAGTAACTTTTCAAATATATCCATGTATATCATTTATATTTCCAGATAATATCAACTTCATGATTTGAATAAGGTTTTATTGAAATGGATACAGATTTCATATACCCGAGACATTACGTCCAGCCACATCTTGCATTTCAAATATTTTACTATACACTTGTTCCCGCCATTTCCTTTTTCGGAAATCTGTTCACGTTTGTAATCGTGTGTAAAATATCTAAATATCGGAAGAGTGTACAGGATTCCCTTGTCGGTGCCTTGGCCCTCAACGATGTTTTAACTGCAATAATTGTCATGCTACCCTCGTTAATAGCTGAACTATGGGGCCGATATTTTGGAAGCAGAGTATTTTGTGAATTTAGTGCTGTGACAGTTGTTTGGTATATTTATACCACATTTGCTATCATAGTGCTTATAAGTGTTGAAAGATGGGTCGCAATATCAAAACCATTCCTCTATAAACGTTTAGCCATAACGCCAACATTCATGAAAGGTGTAGTAGGTTGTTTGGGGGGTTTCTGTCTGCTGTTGGCTTCCATCCCGCTTTTCATATACCCAGTAACACTTAAATCAGGGTGGTACTGCAGTATGGTGACGTTTATGATATCCAATATAACTTTCAATGGCACTACAACTTTAGAAGTAACGGAAGTCCCAGTTAACGAAGTTTTGTTCATCAAAATTGCCTTCCTGACCGTTGGCATTACATTGCTATTATCTTGTAATATCAGTATAGCCTATCAGCTTACCAGGAAGAAATCGTTTGATCTCCGTTCTAATAGACTAGAGAGGAAATTCGCTAAACTAATGTGGGTTGTGGCTATATGTTTTCTGTTGACATGGCTACCTAATTTGGTAAGTATTATGAGGTTTTATAGCATAGTCTATTTGAGCGTTCGGTTTTTTTTTACAATCATGACGTAAATTGCTTGATTACGATACTTTCGATTGTTATTTCTAATCTCATTCCGAATGTGCAAGTCCGATGTCCTTCAATATGTCATCTTCCCTCGCATTTCTGGTCAACTAAGCTGGGTTTATTGTTATAATGCAACATGCTTAATGTAGTGGTATCTGTCCATCATTAAACTCGATGTGTAACCTTTCCAATACCAAATTAAGCATTTATCGCTTTACCCCATTCAGACCGTTTAGCACAATCGAAGCATGTGATGTAATTATAAGATACACATGTGTTATAAACTCATTGGCTAATTGGTTCCAATAACCTTTGAACCTATGTTAATCAGAAAAAAATTAACAAAAAGTCCATATTTTGGTCACAATTTGATTTTTCACGCCAAACGCAAAACCTCATGGCCAATGTTGGCTATGTAACAAAGTCAAGTTTTCTAGTGCTGTGCAGTCGCAACATCGCAAATTTAAATCTAGTTGGAGATTGTACCACTTTATACAGTTCTACCAAGTTGTATGAAATTCTCATTTAACGGTGTCATCCATCATGTTCACAAACTATTTAGCCAAGGGCATATAGCTGTTTAAGCTTTCGTGGCTACTTATTAACAAGTTTCATCAAAATTGGCTTCAAATCCAGCGCTTACAATTTAAAAAACTGCCTGGTGTAAAAGGGTAAAAGTGAATGGCAAAAACAAGTTAAGGACGTTAATTTCAGACTTTTCTTAGGTCTACGTAAACAATGTAATTAGATGTAAACTGGAGCCACAAGCTCAACCTAGCCATTGATATAAACAACCTTGCTCAGAGGTCTTCGATATAGACCATCTGGCTATGAAGATTTTGATATAGACAATCTGGCTCGAAAGCCTTTGATATGGACAACCTGGCTCGAAAGCCTTTGATATAGAAGATTTAGTAATGATACTGATAATGAAGACTTATATTTCCTGAAATCTTGAGATATTTATGTTAGCGAGGCCTTCAACATACGTTGAACTCATTGACACGATAAACTAAAAGAAGTCGGTTTTCAACATTATAGCATTAGGTAATTATAAGGATATGTTCACTAACCGTTCTTCCAAAAATCTTTTAGTCTCAGAACCTGGAATTTTTTAGCTAATCTAATACGTAACAATGTTCCCAACTCTACCTCAAAGTTTAAGCCTTCAAATTCCCGTGTATCCAGCGTTTGATGGTCAAAAAATATGACTCGTCGTTTAGTAAGACCATGACTCATATCATTCCTCGAAAATGCTGAACATTCCCCTTTAATTTGGGGGTATAAAATACTATAGTAATTTTAAATGATAAGCTACTAGTATATAATTAGAGTTGTGTCAGCGTGTATTTTGATATATATTTACGATAGTCGTAAAAAATTAAAATTAAGACTTTTTGAAATTTTTCGATGTAAAATTGGCTGTTTACGCTTTGGCAGTATGCTATCGAAAAATAGAGTAGGCAAATACCGATGTCATGGCAAAATTGTACACTGCACAGCGTTCGCATGTCCTCTTAAAAAAAAAACAGACGTAAAAAAGTAGGACGTAGAACTGTATTTCACTTCATTTTGAAGTACTTTCTGAATGAGATTTATGGACCTGGTTATATAAACGACTTATTGACACTGTGATAAATATTTCACATAGTCAGATTCTACCTTATTGATTACAGTTCTATTATGAGTATAAATTGGAATATAACACGCCACAATAGGCATAAGAAAGACAGCCAATTGCCATTCTATGACGTTATAATTTCCAGATAACTGTTAATAAGAACATTAAAGGGATTGTAAAGAAGATTTCTAGCCTTTTTATGTGTACGAGAGACACTTCAAGCTTCTATTTGGTACATTCAAAATTCCCGCTGGGTGCCCGTGGTTCCTGGTATTGTATGTGGTCTGAAACTTCGTGGCGGCGGGGCGTGCGTCATATCCGGTGTAGTCTTTCTGGAATAACAGAAACCACTGGCACCCAGATGAAAGTTGGAATATTTCAAATGGAAGTTAGACGTGTCTTCCTTTAAAGGGCTAGAAATCCTCTTTACAATCCCTTTACTCAGGATTCACCGTTAAAGCGATACTACCTCTTAAAATGATCAAAAAATCAATATTCTCAAACTTGGTCAATAAGAGTGTTTATCCTATATCCGATATGAGAAATAAAAATTTAAAATTTGTTTTCAATGAATTTTTTTTTCATATTCTGTGTGGCGAATCACGAAAGTATTTCACATGTACGCTTTGTTTGTGTCGGGGTTTGTATTCTATTGAAAGACAATGTCTCCATATGTGTGAGTGTATACTATTGTTTCTACCAACCTGACATAAACCTTGAACAGGGTGTCATACACATTATTCAGATAAGAAACTCCAAAGTGGAAAGGAAAAAATCATTTAGTATTAACTTTACCAATCAGTTTCTTATAAAGAGGTTGTGGCAACAAATAGATAGTAAACGTTATAAGACTAATAAATCACAATTGGGTTATTATTGATATTGATCTTATTAGAATGAAGGTGTAATGGCCTCGAATCAGTTTCTTTCCTCAATAAATCAAAGCATTTCTCTCAGATTGTGGCAGGAAAATCGGACGATTGAAATTATCATGCGATCGGAAATATCAGATCAGATTATTATCAATAATCCCTTGGTTGTCGTTAAGGTGGAATGTCGAGTACTGTTTCTTCTTGTTTGAACAATCCTTAACTGACCAAATAAGCATATAACACTAAATTCAATCCATCCAAAAGTAGCTCATGTTTTTGAACGCCCTTACGAAAGAAGTTAGATCAATATTTGCCAAATATCTCTGATTATTAGAGGCATAATTTACAAACTTTTTAAAGTGTTATATAGAGCTTGCTTGATCATTGGATCCTATTTCATCAGAAAATAGTTGTCCCTTCAGCATTTACTCATTGCACAATGCACAGCGTTTGTTGTTGGTAACGACAAATAGACGTAACAATAGAATTGTCTCGGTCGTATTTTTTTCCGGATCGCGTTTAATTAATTTTTTGCTTCTTTTTCAGTTTGCAAGATTTGCGTGTGCTCAGGGTTCTGCAAAGTGTGAAATAGTAGAATTTTATGCTATGAAAGTTGTAATGGCTGGATGTGCTATAAATCCATTAGTCTATGGTGTGATGAAGAAGACATATCGAAGAGGCTATATTTATCTCACAAGAATGACTCTCCACTACTCATCGTTTACCTTAATTCCTGCACCGAAATGTAAGTGAATGTGGAAAAAATATTATATTAATATCATGTACACGATATTGCTAACACTGTACTAGTCACGATTCTTAATGCTGAAACATTCCGGGATGCAACAAGAAACACGGCTATGATGTCCGAATGCCTTTGTTGGACACTGTTTTGGTTCGGATGCTTTTGCTGGGCAATGTTGTAAGCCGGGTCGTTCTTTAAACTATTAGTCTTAGCTCAACAGAAATGTTGCTGTTGCCACCAGTTTTCCATCTTTCTATATACGATATGGGACTTTGTAGGAACTCGGAATCTGCAACCATATTGTTTAAATCACTCTTGTGGACTGCAAAAGATCTGATGAGGTTCTTTGAGTGTATCAAGCAAAAATATGCGATTTATAATTTGCTTTTATATTTCAGACGGAGAAGAAATTTTTGATCTACGAGAAGGAATTCGCATCAATGCTGGAAGTTCTTCAGGAACGCGGGCATCAACATCAGTCAGCACTGCTTAAAACACCAGTCATAATGATTATTCACATTTAAACCATGATTATATTCAAATCAAAGAACGAATTTCGTGAAAATGAACTTTGTTAAAATATACAGCAATATATTATGTACAATAAATTGAAATGATTTGGGAAGCATTTTTTTCTCTTGCCCTGGTCAATTTTCCTATTCACTACAATTTTTAATGAAAGCAATAATGCTTTGGAAGTGACAACAAAATGCATTTACAGTTGAGAATTCTGGTTCATTATAAAGTAGGGGGAAGACGAGCGAATTTATTTGTCCTAACGCAGTTACTTTTCAAAATACTCGTTCCAGCTCATATCGACGACCATAAAATCAGAGAAAGTTATTTATTTATAAACGAATTGGACATGATGTCAATATCATGTGACAACTATTTTTTGGTTTTCCTTATATTTTACTGATCACTTAATCAACTGAAATATTCCGCTAATCTCTGAATGGTGATACGCTCATCTGTTCCCTGCTTAATGATTTTTAACCACTGGTGTTCAAACTTATAACGACCAATGATGTCAGTACAATGAGAGTAAGGAAATCAACAAACATACAAAGGGACGCAACCAACTGCGTCCTCATAAGAACGAATGATTTGAAATTCGCTTTATCATATATATCACACTTATTACAACAACATTTCATCAATAAAATTTGGAGTGTTGCGAAAAGGCTACATCATATCATTGTTCTATTTTGCAAAATGTGTTCATCGGAAGCTCTATTTTTTTATATAAGTTTGCGAGAGCTATGAGACTTCACTTGGAACTTGGTGCCACTTCTAACAGTAACTGAAGATACATAGTCAGAGAATCTGAAAAAAATATTTAATTTGAAGAGCTATTATTTGAATATTTAAACGAACCAAATCAAAGCTTGCACATGATTTCAAGAATTTAGTTCAGTGTCTTAGTAGAGCTGGAATCGAGAATTAGAGCATTTGACCACTTGCTAGTATGTCAGTAAAGAAATCAATTGAGATCAAAATTATGAAAACATCTTAATTACATCGCACAGACGTTAGCCAACGTCAATTTGTTGACCATGAACACCAAGTTTGGACGGACTTATCAATAACCTAATAATTTTTTCTAATGATATACAATAGGGCTTGTCTGGCTATAAAATAGTTTAAATACAGTGTACATACCCATAAATTTCAGCTTAATATTAAAATGGACGAATGGAATATAAAATATGAGGCCACCAATAACAAAAACAAATGCATACAGAAACTCAATTCGTGGTTGCTCTATAATGGGAGCTATTAAAAGAAATCCTGCTATCAGCACCAAAGCAATCGGAATTACAATAGGAACCTGAAAAGACAAAAGTGGACAATTAAAGGTGAACTCAAAATAACATCCTGTTATTATTTTTCTAATTTGTATTTTGCAAGTACAATAACCCTTACTCTTATGCACTTGTATAGACTAATGAAAAGTTCCATATGTGTGCAATGAAGAAACTTTTGCCAGGACAAAGTCTATTTATTTTCAACCGTCGATAGATCATTCACGTGCACTGAACTGCTTTAAAACTTAGTGTTAACTATTGCTCGGTATCAAACATTGGCGCAGATACCCCCCCCCCTCTTTCCCCTTCTGAAAACCTGGGAAGGGACATGATACCCTGTGACCCCCCCCCCCCCATCCCTACAAATAGTCAAGTTTGGTTGAATAAAGCATAGACATAAACTAGGCACATTTCGATATCCCAGAACATCAAAGTCCCAAATTTTTCCCCAGCGGCGCACTTTTCCAAAACTTTATGGTCAAGTGAAAGGAAAACTCATTTGCTCCACTCACACAAGCATCGTTACTAAAGGGTACACGAAGCAAATTTTATCGATCGCATATTATTTTCGTCGATCATACAGTACAAATGGCACTAGTCCCACACCCCACAATGAAAAAGCGATACGCGTCCCTGGTATCAATATTAAATAGCACGACTGCAAAAAATAATAATCTTATTTTAGATATAGCTAATTTAAAACTGTCCTTTTTACATACTCAGTGTCAATCTGCTATTAAGTACACAATCCTAAAAATTCCATAAAGCTAATTATATTACATATTGAAGATACTTCAGACAGAGCTTTAAGTATTCAAAGACACAATACTCAGGATATTGATGCCATCTTGGTTTAGTTAATTAGCAAGAGACTCACTGGAAACATTCTAACATGACATAGCCAATGAGGTACTCGTATTTTTATTTGAAAAATGAAATGAATCGTGCATTTTCAAAATTTTTAAGGTAAAAATGAGATTCAGTAAAAAAAACTTTAAAAATAATCAAAGGTTTTTTCTCTTTGCAATAAGACTTATCTCAGTTTCACAAAGCAGCTAATTTTGTTGTTTTCCCCTAGAAGAATGTAGGTTTTTTAACTACTCATTTGCTTAATGTTAACTGTTTCAGAATCACTAACATTCCGAAGCAAAAAATAAAAAAAAAATAATAACCTAAAAAAAAAAATCTCTAAGCATACCTTATATGTTCTTGGTGTGTGCCTCTTTGTATATCTTAAGATCAATAAACTAACAAATGTTAAAAAATAAAACATCCACACAGCAAAAGTAAAAAGATCTATCAAACCACTTATATCACCAATAAAAACAAATATTAATGTTACAAATATCTGGAATGTAAAACAATAATATAAGTAAACTAAAGTTATTTTCTTATAGTTCAGAGAATTAAATCCAAGTAGTGATGAGTACTGTCCGACCACGAACATGTGAATGTTTCAATCATTTCACCAAAATTCAAAACGAAATTTTCAATTTTGTTGGATATCTGAGAATGTCTTAATGTCCATAGAAATATAATTTATAAGGTTTTGTTCCACCTTTCCAAAAGACACATTCCCTCTCAGGATTCAATATTGTCGGACAATAAACATTGTAAGTTTAAAAGTATTACTGGATACAATATAAAGTTTAAAAGTATTACTGGATACAATATAAAGTTTAAAAGTATTACTGGATACAATAAAGTTTAAAAGTATTACTGGATACAATATAAAGGGTATATATTTTACTTAAATCACTAATTGTAAGGACATAGTAACTCTTTGGTTTGTGTTTACGTTGAACACCATACATTGCCAACTACGCCAAAACTACGGTCATGTTAAAACAAAATGGTATCCAAGCCATTACGACCAACTCCCGGGTTTCTTGAAGTTCAAGCTACGTCTATAATAAGGCCGTGGTCACACATACGTACGTAAGTGTATGTAAATGTACGTTTTATTTTTCTCCCTGTCAGTTGAATACGTACTTAATCA
Organism: Lottia scabra; assembly: GCA_029955415.1. Lineage (NCBI taxonomy): Eukaryota > Metazoa > Mollusca > Gastropoda > Lottiidae > Lottia > Lottia scabra. The sequence continues at coordinate 16,703,318 of JARJEI010000001.1, forward strand.
AATAAAACCTGCATAGTTTCGCATTCGTTTAACGTACACAATTCTGACGTACGTATCGTATGTGTAACCACGGCCTAACTTGTAGCTAATATGTTGTTGATAAACCCACGTTTTATGCCTTGTTCACAATAACATGGTCACGACTGTAGTGGACCGTAGTGGGAGATGATTGTGGTTAAAAATAAATAGTTAGACGTAGTTAAGCCTAGTTATAAACGTGGTATGAACTTCAAGAAACCGATCAATTGGTCGTAGTTAGCACACATTGTTTCAGCAAGTTGAAAATATATCTACGGTGAGCTTGGTATCTTGAAGTTCAACGTTTATATGAATTTCAACCAGAACATGAAGCTTCTATAGTTTTAAAGTATGACTGAATATAGTGCATATATAAAGTATACCGTCTAAATTTAATTGGATTGTGTTCTATCAATAATTACGATAGTTTAAAGTCACTTATGTTCATCATCGGGTTATTGTCTTAACTAGCTGAGTTCTTCCAGGACTTTTGAGAATTAAACTCGTCGTATGGTTTGCTTCAATTTACATACAGATGTAACAAAGGGACAGACTTAAATGCCACCTTTTTAAATTGAATTCTGTATCCAGACTGTTTTTATTACGTTACATTTGAATTTGGAGACCAATATCATGGCAATATTAGATGATTCTGGTGTTGGTTTTCAATTCTGATAAATGAAGGTTAAGGTAACTTTTGGTGAGCTTAATAATGAACAGACATATCAGTAAGCCTTATGGTGAAATCCAGCTACTCAGTTGAAAAGTCGTCATTTTGATATGGAAAGTTAGTTAAGGTACATCAATGAAAATTGATCATCTGAGGTGGCTAGATAGCCAAACCTCAACTCCAGTATCAGCACTGCACCGATGAGGCCCAAAAGGCCGAAACAGTACTGTTTGCAGTTAGATACGTTCCTTGGCTCATACCTTGTTCGATGGTATCACATATTATGTATGTGGGATCATCTGAGGTGGCTATGTAGCCAAACCTCAACTCCAGTATCAGCGCTACACTGATGAAGCCCAGAAGGCCGAAACAGTACTGTTTGCAGTTAAATATATCATTAAATAGTTTCCGATATTCGACATTGTCTCTTTAAGATGACACTAATTGAGTGATTCAAACCCTTGAAAAATATAACTTAAGACACTGGTTCTGAAACGGAAAAGTGTCGCCTGTATAAGAAAATGCTGAATTTAATGAAGTCTCGAATATGTGCTACTACCACTAAGATCAGCACCCGCGGCCGCTACTACACCCAGACTCGCGTCTAAGTCTTCAGCGCTGACCTCGGCTTCGGTCAGTCTCTACCGGCAGGTCGAAGAAAATTATCGAGACGGAACGGTGTAGGCTGCACGATACAGCGTCATCCATTTTCAGGGCCCACCAGTTAGGCTTTATTGCTTCATAGTCATCCTATGAACTTTTCAGACAACCCTCGTAAACAAAGCAATAAGACTGTTTTAATTCTTTAAAAACCCTACTTCTAATTGGTAGGTATGGCGTCTGCTTCAGTGAACAAAATAAAATTCATAAAACAGAAATGCAATTATTCGGGTTCATAGTCAATCATACCATTGGTCTTTGACTATTAGCCTCACACAAGCCACTGCTCAATCCTATTTGAAAGGTTCAGCATCATGTATGTATTTTCTACATTATGTCTAACAGAACGTTATTGAATTAGTGCTCTGTAAAATTTTAAATTATTGGAGATTTTATGAAGGGACGTTTGTTTGTTCTACTCGTTATGAGGTTCTAGCACTTTGAATTTCGACGGATAAATTAATCATCAGTGATTTCAAAATCTCAAAACTTGCGAGTTTAACTTAAAAGTATTATGTTGAATACTAGAAAAAATGTAATTTTACCGTAAAAATCATAGAAGGCAGCGGAGTATAGTTTTTGATGTGAATAAATGATAATACTTCTGGAATAACCCCATCTCTTCCAGCAGCAAATACTACCCTGGAAGTTTAATACAGTACAATGTAAATGAAGTTTCATGCCCTATATTTTTCCACGCAGTCAGATTGGCATACTCTTTTTCGATTCCCTTTTGAATAGGTTAATTTTTGTAGGGATTTTTAAATTATACAAACATTGACTTCTTTTGAAATTCAAAAAATTAAATTCAAAATTTTTCAACCCATTCGAAAATTATAAAAAAATACTTTTAAAAAAAAAATTCCAAGTATTTACCGTGTCCCTGAAAATGCTAAGCCATTGACGGCGCCAAGTGCAGATATCATGACAGATAAAGGAATGATTATCTTAGCTGGTCCAAGCACACGTTCAGCCCATGTCTACAAAAGAAAGGTTTGAACTTATGTAATGTTTCCCTTTACTCTATGTCATAATACACAAAGGAATACATTTTCATTAATATTTCATTTCAATATTGGCGATTCATTATCGTCAATAACAGGCGGTGGCCAGGCGACACATACCAACTTTGAACATATATAGGTGAGATACAATTTCAAACTTGTAGACATAACCCTAAGCAGTAAATATTTATAAAACTCTGACAATATCTGTTTCCTCTATTGCATTCACAAGCCGCTTAGGTACCAAGAAACGCAAATTCCTGACATTTCCACAAGTTAAAGATTATTTGTGAAGGATCTGAGGGATCTCGTCTAGAAAATTTTGAGAATAAGATAAGAGGTAAACACGATTTACTGACATTTCCCGTCGTAAGTTTCAGAATTATTTGTTTTTTAACAAAAACACCTCTCTCTGATGCAGGGATATTAACCGTATTTATGTAACTCGAATCCACTAAATCATGAAATATTTGAAAAGATCGATATTTTTTTAGTTCATTCATACCATCAGTATCCCCCTGCAACATGCATACCACGTCTGCGGTTCCATCAAAGTTTTTTTACCCACTAAACAAAATGACAACCACACTTACCACAGCAACGGCAGGGGAGTCTAAAAGTTCATCAACTGTCATAACAGTTAAATATGACATATTTGCTAAACTATACACCAATATTACCACTACCATACCGATCAAATTTGACCTTGGTAAATTCCTGTAAAATGATTAAAACTAATTATTATTTTACAATTAAAAAATGAAATTGAGCGCTACCGTAAACAATTTAAATGATATAAAAAAGAATTCAACGTCCATTTATCATACATAGCTAAACTAATACGGACAAGGCCATACGGGAACGCACCTGATCTAACTAACCAGAATCAAGACTTGTGGATAATCAGGAGACATTTTAAAGCCGAACTACTTTTCTAAACGGGAAACACGTTACGTTGAGATGGGAATTCGACTGATTATGTCGAGCGTAGTAATTTAATGGTTCGGGTCTGTTCTATTTCTATGGCGCAAGAATGATGCAATAGTTTCTGATGGGGTAACGAAAATCTGTGCACAATAATCCCTAACAAGTGCCGACCGCCACAATTCTCTGAAATTCTGATTATGTTAAAATTATCAAAACATACAATATTACTTTGCTGGGTCTTTTAATTCCTCTGTGACGTAATTCAAATTATTCCTGAAAAATAAAAATGTTGAATGTGTTCAGGTGAATCGTGGACAAATTTTAGGTACGTTATAAGTTACTTTTGTACAAAATTTTGACACAAAATCCAAATTATTCTTATATCACGATTTAATCAAGTCCATACAGCAGGCCTTCTCAAATGGCAGCCCACTGGCCAAATCCGGCCCGCGACGACCTTGAGAATGTCCCCTCAAGAGTGACCCCTTCCGCTAAAACGCTCTGCTCTGGCCCTTTACAGAAATTAATTTAGAAGGCCTGCCATACATTTTCAATAAAATAGGATGATAAAAGTCGATTCTTTAATGAAAGTGAAGAATGGTATTGATCATGACTGACATGAATGGCAGTAGTATCTTCCCTTTACTATGACGACGTGTCAGAAATCACTTACCATCCTTCATAGGCCCACATAGCATGATATATTGAAAGCGCTATAGACGAAGGGGAGTTGGTGGTGCCTTCAAACCCAGAAGATAATTTGGCAGTCTTTCCTGAAACAGAGATGTACAGATACAAATATTATGTTTATTGTGTTCAGTTTCATGCTGAAATATGCAATTAAATTCAGAAACGTATATTACATTTACATTTAACCTAAAAGCACAGTCAAGTATCAAAGTAAAGATAGTCAGCCACAGCCATATACGACCACAACAGCATGCGAATGGTAAAACGAAGAAGTAAACTAAACTTTCTCAAACCTTTCGATTTAGATCCAATAATATCCATTTCAAGTTTCATCAAAATCGGTTGAAAGCTAACAGAGTAATAACATTTTCAAGATTTTGGCGCAAGGGCAATAACTCTGCTTCTAACGAAGCTCAAATTCAAACTTGATCTTCGTTTTTTGAATATGTATACACATACCAAATTTCATTTGATTCCAACAACAAATCTAGTTTTTAGAGCTTTTGCAAGCAATTGATGTTGATAGAAGCACTTACTGTATAGAGGTTAAAGGGCGATAACTCCTCAAAACAGACCTAAAACAAAAAGAGGCCAAAATCTTGAAAAAGTCTTAAATTAAATCAAAAGTAAACTAAACTTTCCTAAACCTTTCGATGTAGGTCCAATAAAATCCATTTTAAGTTTCATTAAAATCGGTTGAAAACTAAGAGAATAATAGCATTTTCAAGATTTTGGGGCAAGGGCAATAACTCTTCTAACGGTCGAATATAGCTCAAATTCGAACTTGGTCTACGTTTTCTGAATATGTATACACATACCAAATTTCATCAATCTTATTAAAATAAGATCTTAATATTTCGTTTCGGATTTTTCTGCGTGTTTGAAACTCATAATGGAGTGCATATCAAAATAAAAAAGAAACGAAAATATGATCTAAATTTATTTAGATTGCAAATTTCATTTGATTCCATCAACAAATCTAGTTTTTGGAGCGTATACAAGCAAACGTTGACGGACGGACAGGGGTGCCGACAATATACGTCCACATAGAGAGTTGTGGGCGTATAAAATTGAAGTGGAAACTTTTGTTCAGATTACTTTTGAGATGTTGGAAATTCAAGAGGTTTTTTTTCGGACAAGAACAAGTTTCCTATTTCATCGAATGTGTGATAGGTGAGTATGATGGCAGAACGTTTAGGTTTAAAAGCTGCCAAAATCTTTACTCCTCAGATACAGGGATAATTTGATTTGACTTTTCCAATAACACCATATTTCAATTTTTGATTAAGTTTTTACATGTAATTCAAAAATAATTGTTATCACTGTACCTTGGGCTATTCTTACAAAACCTCCGACAATTATAATAATAAGTGCAGCAAGTTTGGCCACAGTAAATACAATCTGAACTCTTGTTGCTAACTTCGTGCTGAAACCATTCACAATTCCAACAGATACTGTAAATAATAAATATATTCTAAATTGCAATTGTTCATTAAAAAGATATATTATTACATATAGCCCTGCTATGTGACATGTAGTCTTGTGCATTTACTTTATTTACAAATGCATCGATAATTTTGATTGATCGTGGATGTGATACTCGACCAATAAAGGTCGACAGAGTATTTGAAGCATATTGTCAGAACAGCATCGAAAATTAGAATGATTAAGTAGTTTAAATCACTAAATCTCAGATTATGCCAAGCATTATAAGGTCAACCCTACATGGAATCTTGATTTACGCGAAACTGACTGAATAAACCAAAGTATTTGTCACTTTGTGCGGTTATTTTCTGAACCATAACTCCAGTGAGAAATACGACTGGATCTAAATCATCTACTCAAGTGATTATAGATACATTTGAAAATAGAGAAAACAAATAGCGTCTTGTGAATAATCCCGCATTGCATTGCAATGGACATCGTTCCTTGACATTGACAGGACAATAAACCCAGACCGTGCATTCTAGGGTTGGATCTTACCACTGTCCTCATAAAAATTGCATTGTCCACCTCGTCCCATAAACCCAAACAGGACCAAAACTTCATTTCATTCCGACGTGGTTAATCTGACATTTTTCATTTTAAACTACACTTACTCATTCCTATGGCTGCTATTAACTTTTGAGGTAGGGCAGGTACACCACACATATCAAACAGGGTCATTGCATATGCTGCAAACGTTAGAGCTATTATAGCCATTTGTGACGTTTTTGTTACAATGATAGCAGTCCATGCGAAAAGAAAAGCTGGAATGGCTCCCATTGCCTCTTTAATATAAACGTATTCACCACCAGATTGGGGAATCAGTGTTCCCAGTTCAGCATAGCACAATCCACCTGATAAAAAATACAATGAATGTAATGAAAAAATATCTTTAATATGCAGTAGCACAGTCGGTTAGAGCGTCGTTCTTTACAAGCATGACGTCCTTTGCTTGGGTACGAGCAAATGGATGTTGTTGTTGTTGATGAGAGTTCGGTTCTTGATCGGGTGTAAATAAGTCATCTTTACTCATAATTCCAGTCGACCCAGCTGTAAATGATATGGATAATCTGGGAGAGATCGACGCCATGAGGTTAGCCAAAGGCCAGTTGGGAGAAATAATCCCCATGTGAACCTAAGTTATCCTTGTAAAATATAGATGTTTGGAGACTTTCGCGAATTATCATAATAATATATATAAAACCCAACGTTATTTAAATCATTGTCTGGTAACACAGATATTTTAATTGAATTTTGCCCTAATTTGAAATTGTGTCCTAGAACAAAATCTTGATTTAAGCCCCTATCTCACGATTAAGAAATTGCAAACAAGATTTAAGAAAAGTTGAGAACATCGTGTCGATTCGTGCTCGACCTTTTGGTTTATGGAAATTTCTTAAACAAACACGGCCCTCATAGGACTGAACACGACACTCATACGACCGTCATAAAATATGTATACGATACAACACGATTTAACCTCGTGTAACACGACCTTATACGACTTTCATACGACTGTCACACGGCGCCCATACGACTACACACGAATCAACACGACCGCCATAGTAGGTTTAACACGAATCATTGCGATGTCTATACGACTACAAAAATAAACACGATCTCCACATGACTGAGCAGGGCCTTTGTACAACATACAACAAGGATGTTGCCCTTTGGAAGGTTGGCATGGCCGGAGAATGAGCTTTCAGTTTCAGGGGATTTCCCAAGTACTCTCTCAGTCACGTGATGGACTCGTCCGTTCTTAAGACAAACGTATGGAGTTCGTGTTCAAGCGTATGAAAGTCGTATGAAAGTGATCTTAAAACGTATGGAGGTCGTATATGACTTTCTTCACACGCTCCTCAACACGACTGAACACGATTTTCATACGATTGAACACGACTCTCATACAACTTTCATACGACCTACATAAGACTTCTTAGCTCGGCTTAAATGGCACTCTAAATCTTTGCAGTATAGCTGCGACGTCCATACGACCGCGCGCGACCAACCACGACTTAACACGAATGAGTGCGCGACCTTCATACGTACTAACACGATTTAAGGAAACACGTTAAATCATGTTCATTCGAGTTCAGATTCGTGAATGTGAGATAGTGGCTTTAAACTCTTCATACTTTACATGTAAATCTTTTTCTTGAAATTCAAAGCTTCAGAAAATATTTTGATAAAAACTTTTAGAAGAATTGCAATTCTAAACAATATTTCAAATTAAATTTTCGTCTGATGTGTTTATAAGGTTATCGAGGCAGTAGAAAATAGAAATCGTGCCCGGATCGTGTTTGGACCACCGACGCTCACGTATATTCGCTTCACCTATTTCAGCTAGACACTCGTTACAAGTATTGAAAGAAGAACGTGGTTAGGCCCCAATGTTATAGTGGCTAAAAACTGGAATTTAAAAAGCCGATCGATACGAAATTTGGACTGCCATGTACATTGTCCTTACTATGCGCATCATAGAAGGAAAGTCACAACGTTCTAGACCCATTTTCGAGAGCGCCTTTTCACATGAGAAACATTCACTTCTAAACAGTCACTTATCATTCATAAGTAATGATGCGACTGGCCGACATTCAATAATAATTATTATTAAGATTATTTTCATTCATACGATGATGAACATACCCATCATTCCAATTATTCCTGCAGCCACCCATATAATCAAACTTAATGCTACAGAACCAGTATAAGCCACGACGCCTTTGGGCGACAGAAAAATACCAGAACCTAAAATAAAATCAAGAATAAGGCCATGGTCACACATTCGTACGTAAGTTTTTTTTTTAATCGGTCAGTTGAATACGTAACTTAATCAAATGAAACCTGCATATTTCACATTCGTTTGACAGACAAAATTCTGCAGTAGGCCTACGTATGTGTCACCACGGCAAATTGATAAAATAAAGTCTTGGTCCCCCAAGATTCCTAGAAATGCCACTGAGTTTAAAATCCTCACATTCTTAGAGGAAATGTATGTGTGCAATTCAAGTCAGATTTGGGCACACTGTTCCTGATAAAAAGTGGTGCTCCGATTTGAATAACTCTTCAATTAAAATGAATTGATAACGAAATCCTCGAGGTTGAACATAAATAATGGACTAGCTGGTTGTTTATAGTCGAGTAGGGAGTCTAGAGCTTTTACACTCTATACACACAAATCTGTGCCTTCCACAATAAATCCTTTTGACATTGCATCTAGAAAAACTCAAGCCCTCCCTTCTCTTAAATCTTAAAGGTCTCAATGTTTAAAGAGGTTGTAAAAAGGTTTTCTAATTTTCTATCTGTATCGGAGACACTTATAGCATCAATTTTCAGCTTTGCAATTTTCAATCGGTGGTTTCAGCAATTACACTTTCACTGAGTATTTGTTGACGTCACAGGTCTTCTATATTTATTTTATAAGCATATTGCGCAGGGACCTTATTCTCGAAAACTTATTTTAGATAAAATCCAGATTTTAAGAATTTAAGCAATTTGATAGGAGAATAATACTAAATTTAAATCAAATTTTAGTAACTGACCAATCAGATTACTGGAACACTAAAATTATCTTAAGTTAAGAGAATAAGGCCCCTGATGCTGAAGTTAGAAACCCTATTTTCAACCCCATTTAATATAGTTATATAGTGAAAAATATTAAAGATCATGCATTTGACACCATAGCTTAACCTATTTTAATAATATGGTCCGATTATAGAAACCAAGTACTAACGATCCGAAACGCAAAACGAAACTCGAAATCCAAAAAGACATTTTGACGAAACATAGGTAACAGCTTATGAACTTTTCAAAGAAGAGTAATTATACCCTATATATATCTAAGTATATAGTTTGCGATATCAGCTGCTGCAGGAGGCGAACGTTAACTTGTCATCTACCAACCAACCAATCTAAGTATAGATAAGCTTTGTTTATTACCTATGATAGTACCAACAATGACAGAAATGCCACTTAATAGTCCAATATTTTTCTTCAATTTAATCTCTTCAACTTCAACCACTTCTTCGGGTAAGTTTACATTTTTATTCTGTAATCTATTGGTAACTGTAAAAAAAAAAATATAACATAAACATTAAAGAGGAATGTTCAGCATTTTTGTGAGAAGATTTTGCCCTTGATAATATGTAAATAGCATTCAGAAGCACTAGAACTACACAAAAATCACGTAATCCTTTCAATTATATCCCTAACTAAACATTTATCTTTTATTTTCTATATTTTTTATATCTCTTAAATGGTCAACGACTTCATGCGACTTTTATTCAACTTAATAAGGGTATTATTTATAATAGAATAAAAAAAATAAAAAGTTAAAATTTGTGTGTTTTTTAAATTTGTCGATGATAAGAAACGCAGTTATTTTCTCAAGCAATCACTTTCAACTTCTAATGCATGTACATATTAAAAAAAAGTCAGTCGATATTGCGCTTTGTACAATTTTAATGAAATACAACAAACAGATTTTAAACAGTATTTCTTTATTTACAGATAAATTTTACTATGTACATATATGCGATACGGAAAGAAGCATAATGCTTATTTGAATCTGTCTCGAAATATATGCTTCGATTTCTGTAATGTGCATACTGACCTAATTTTGGATTTTCTTTAAACGTTGGCATGCACAATATCTCAATTAAATAACAAAAGGATTCGGACAGTTTGTGATGATTTCGAACCCCTTTAAGGTGTTTGCTCTGAAATGTTGTAACCAATTTAGTTTTTTAATTCAATCATTTTTAGGTTGCTTCTTTAGGTTGCGTCATTAAAGTAACTTGCACAATTATATGCCGTAGCTTGAAATTCAGTCTTTTTTTGTGTGTGTGAATAGCTGGAGGCAAGATTAAACCACATTTTGGATAAGACGCCTTAAGGAACATCGAAAATTTAATCATTAAAAACTTGAGTTTACTATGTGATTAGTAGAAGGATTATAAAAGGTTTGTAAAATTTGTATCAGATACTCTTTCATATAATCCATTTGTACCTTCAGGTGGTTCCAGCAATTAAAAATTCGTTCGCTTAATTAAATAAATACCGAATAAAGTTAGTGATAAAAACGTCAAATTTGGTCATGTTTTTAGAATAACAAGACCAAACGTTGCCAAGCCGTTAACGGTATTGTGCGAATGGAACATAAAAGGTTGGCCGATAAACAAAGACTAGAAAAGTTCTCCAGAACTATACAGTGCAAATTAACGTCAAGTGCTATCACTTTGAACTGTATTGACATATAATGAAAGAAAAGGTAAAACGCCATTTGAAAGGCAATTGAAAATATCTGCCTACCTTTAGATTCATCCATGTTTGTTCCGCTGTGCCTATAATATGTCCTATGGTGATATATTCATACACTTTACCTTGAAATAGAAAGATATTTATTGGCTATTGACTTAGATTTGGATTAAAATTACTTTGTGTCATCTCAATATTACAAGTGATTTATTTTTATAGATTTGCTGAAATAAATCAACAAAAACGTCTCGTATACTAGCTTAGATACATACATGCAAAGTTCAAATATTGTTACCTATCGGTGACCAAAGGTCAATAGCAAACTACAGGGGAAAATGCGAGTTGTTTGGGCTTGGTAAGAATATAACTGGCAAAACATAATCGTTTTAAAAGGACTCGTTAGTGCTTAATAGGCCAATGTTAAAAATATAACGGGCATAACATACTCGTTTTAGCTATGACGAAAATATCGTGTTGTAGGAACAGCAGTAAGACCATTTAGATCGTATGCCGTTGAGAAAGGAACATAAAATATAACTGGCATAACACATTCGTTTGAAATTAGTAGGCTAATGTAACAATATATACGACGTTAAATACTCGTTTGGTTTACTAGGCTATGACGAAAACAACGTGTTGTGGAAACAGCAGTAAGATCATTTCATTACATTAATTCAAATATCTAACGTTGCTGAAGGAACATGGTCCCGAGTAGGCCTAAGGACAGATAAATCATCATAAAATATTCGTTTGATTTTATATTGCCAATACTATAATATGACAGACATAACGTATTCGTTTGGGCTCAGTCAGCTAAAATTAGAATATAATTGAGTAGTAGGCTAATGATTGTAAATAACTGGCGTAACACGATTGTTTGGACTTTTAATTTTAACTGGAATAAATGATTGTTTGGTCTTATTATGCAAAAGCCAGGATATAACTGGCATAACATGATTGATATGCCCAAGAAGGTTTATGTTTACATTCAGTGGCATAATATACTCAACAATACCTTGGTTAGGGGGTTGTTTTTTACTATAGGTCCTTTCAAATATGTCCTTATTAGTACGGTGATAAAAAAATACGTGATATTCCAATGAAATATTGTTCAACACCATGTAAGTCTGAAAGGCAGACATTGAAAAGGCGTTTATTCTTTTGAATGGAGAAATCATGTGTACACTACGTACAACTTAGTGCAAAACTTCATTGTACTTAACATAGGGAAATCTAGAAGGACTAGGCTAATGCTGCTTTCTCTTATTACAATCTGCTTGCAATATCTTCCTTTCAATCAGCTGGTGCAGAAAAGTCTGACGCCATTTTAGTGTTTCCTTCAAACTCTATTTAGGAAATTTAATGATCGTTATAGAAAATTTCTTGACAAGTGTAACTTTCTTGCATCTTGGCTGATTTGTCTAATTGGATATACATTTATCTGTTTGTACCTCATAATGTTGACCCATATAGTAGAGACGGGTGTTAACCGAAGTAGACTTTGTTTAGTATTTGAGAAACACTTGATGGTACTTCTCTTTCAATTTTGTCATAGTTCAGACATAGCAGCAAGGTTGATGTCTTTCAGCAAGAAGGCGATATAGTTTGATCATTCAGTTTTCGATTATCTAAATCCTAAAGATTTCCTAATAATCTTAGGAAAAATCTTTCCCAAGCTGACATCTGTACAATAATTTTCAGAAATATAAATGAAGCTCATTTTAGTACCCCGTTTACGATTATTTTTTAAGTTGTATATCCATTTCCATAGATATCAACAAGTAAATGTGTACATGTATTAGGACAAAGGTTGGCTGCAAAAGTATAAAGGAATGTTGAATGTAATCATGTATTCGATCCCTTTTTGACATGGAATTTTATGTATTCAATAGCATTCATATTTCAGGGTTGGACAACATCTTGAAACTGGAAAGAGGTCAGATTACCAACAGCTGAGATACCTCCCGTCTAATATGGGGATTTGTTTGACACCCGATGCATTTTGGATGAAGAACTGTTAACTTTAAACTGTATTACATGTATATCTTTGCCCTAGAAATGTGCAATGTCTCGGTGCTAAAAGAAACGCATAGGTTGGCTATAGTTTTCAAGTTGTTGATGTTGGCACTATCTCTTTTTAAACAAAACCACCAGTTGTCATATGTTCTCTTGTCGGGCAAGGTACTTTCTACGTAAATAAAAGACTGATAGATTTGAAGGTCATTGACTGATAGATTTGAAGGTCATTATTTGACTAAATCTGACTAAAACTAAATCACAGAATGATCAAATATATGAGTCATTGGTCCGAATTTTCAGATACACTGATCACTAATTTCCGATAGTTCATTAGTATTTCTATAAGGAGACTATAAGTATCGTGATCAGGAAATAGCACAAACTGTAAGAGGAATGTAAATAAGAAAATTCTATTTTTAAGGAGCTCATCCAGATATATTGTCGAAGTTACCATTTGTAACTTTCATGTTCTGATGTCTCTTAATCGGGTTCATTAGAAAGTTGAATGAAGATTGGATGTAAATAATATGAAGCTTAACTTTTGGCAATGTGACACCTCCAAGCTTGGGCAACTATTGGTTTTAAACCAAAAAGTAAATTCAACACAGTGAAAAGTTATTTTGAAAGAAGAAGTTAAAATCAAAATTGTCAAACGTTAAATTACGATAAACTCATCAACTTTCCTTTTTTCGTTTTAAATTTGTGTAGTCCGAGGTAACAATATTGAATGAAATATTATGATGTTGACTATATTTTCTGATGTCTTTAGACTAAAGAGATCATAAGGAAAATGTTTCGCTAACCAGCGTTCAATTACGGCATGAGTCCAGAGGATTGCAGAATGTCATACTCCTAATCGATACTGATTTTTTAAAGAAAACTAAATGAATTTCATATTATCGTTGCCATTGCATCGTCAAGATCTCTGATAAAGCAATAGTATAGTTTGAAAATCTACTATCGCTAATAATTGAATAAAATAATTCTATGTTTTGTTTTTGTTGATATCTTATTTTATCGAAAGTACCAAATTAAAGTCATTTGACATAAATCGATAGACCACCATGGACATAATCTAGAATCTAGTTCAGACCTTCTTAAATAGGCCAAATCAGGCCCTCGACGTCCTTGAGAATGGTTCCTCAAAAGTGACCCCTTCTGCTACAACGCTCTGCTAGCTAAGCCAGCTGAGCTCTATTTGGCCTTTTTTTCATAAAATGCAATTGGCCCTTTACAAAAATTAATTGAGAAGGCCTGATCTTGTCGTTCGGATTGAACTTCCAGAGGCTGCGCAAGTTAAATATCCCTTTATAATAGGAACATTGCCAAACTTTATGAGCGAAATTTCATTTCGAACTAGATTCGGCAGAGCGTCATAATCAACAGTTCCTCGGACTATGAATGGCAATAAAATTACAGGCCATGATATTTTTTTCTAAGAAAGTGTTGTAGAAGGTTAAATTGAAGTGATTTGAGTGAAAGAAGATAATTGTACAGATAGAAATGCATCTACGTTATCGAATGACTGTCATATGGCTTGTGATTAAGGTTGATGAATAGGAGCAATCTTTTAACATTATGTCAACATAAAAATTAACTTATGTCAATAACTATTATGGAAAGCTGATTTTAAGATATTATATTTTGTGCTATACTTTGTCTGTCTCTCATTGACAGCCTAAATGAATACCTGGCTTTTATGTAGTATGCAAGGTATCAGATATAATATGGCTATATAAATGACGGGGCAGTGAACTATTCTGTCTAAAGGCGCCCGTACACGTCCTCTGACATGATTTGGCCTCGCTGAGAAAAAGGCAAATCGTGTACGGGAAGTAGTCTAGTGAGCAAATAGCGCTGCGCTATTGGCGCGCGCCGATTTCTCTCCGTGTGTGGGAGCCTTTAATGTCCGGCTCGGCACAAGAGCAATAAGCTCACGTAGAATGATTCATTTGTGCACTTCTCCATAAGGCGATAGCATCCGTGAGTGTTTGTATTGACCCTAGGATTAATCTTAATGAAAACGACTGTTATTCACTGTTAACAAAACTCCTGTGTTAAGAAAATGTCAAATCTCAGAATCTTTCATTTACTGATATCTCTTGTCAACCATCCGGACAAATTGGCTGCCATTATAAAAGTGGGTGTATTATGATGGCCTTGAAAAACAAATTCAGTTTGATCAAGAAGATACATAGATATAATAAGCATAGGCTACTTAAGAAATAATTTCGGGTACTATTTACGACCACCAACTAATTATCTGATGTTGCATATGAGGTTGTGATCAAATATATATATTTTGTACATTATTTGCAAAATCTCATTTATTTTAAAAGAAAAATGACATACTACTGAATATTATTTGTTGAAATGTTCGTTATTGGGAATATTCATATCTAACGTTACAGCAGTCAGAAAGTAATGCTCTTGAAAGGACGTTGACACTGAAAATTTTGTGTCTTTACGGTTGTCAACAAATCTAACATGCATCGTTATCACCTAATAAAATAATTGACAACTTCATTTCAATCTCTCAAATAAGTTGACATGAAGTTGCAATTCATATGCATCTGAATACGTCACAATTTCGATTTGTATTAACGCAATTTTATCAAATTGCACCCAGGTGGATGAAAAGATTTATTTGAAGAGACGTCTTCTTGATTTGAAATATTGATCAAAGATCGTTATTTCTAAAGCTGGGCTGTTAGTTTTCCCTTATTATCAATTTAATTATTTTAAACACATGACATATACTGTTTTCATTAGCTCAATAAGGTGTACAACAGTTTAAGTTTTTCAGAAAGACAACATCATAACATCAATCAAATTGATTTATAAACAATTTAAGTTTTTCAGGAAGACAACATCATAATATCAATCAAATTGATTTAAAAACAATTTAAGCGTTCTTGATTATCGATCAAATTGACTACATGTAAAAAGTATCGATTTAGGTTTTGATTAAAGAGCTATGGTCCATTTTTCATACACCCACATCTCTCTATGTGAACGTATATTGTCGGCACCCCTGTCCGTCGGTCCGTCCGTCAACGTTTGCTTGTAAACGCTCTAAAAACTAGATGTGTAAACATATTCATAATACGAAGATCAAGTTGGAATTTAATCAGGAATAAACTAAACTTTCTCAAACCTTTCGATTTAGGTCCGATAACATCCATTGTTTCATCAAAATTGGTTGAAAGCTAAGACAGTAATAGCATATTCAAGACTTTGGGGCAAGGGCAATAACTCTGCTTCTAACGGTCGAAAATAGCTCAAATTCGAACTTGATCTTTGTTTCTACATATGTATATACGTACCGAATTTCATTTGATTCCATCAAAAATTTTAGTTTTTAGAGCGTTTACAAGCAATTAAAGGGCGAAAACTCCTCAAAACTGATGAAAGATACCTAAATCTTGAAAAGCTTTAATTTTAATCAGAAGTAAACTAAACTTTCTCAAACCGTTCGATTTAGGTCCAATAACATCCATTTTAAGTTTCGTCAAAATCGGTTGAAAACTAAGAGAGTAATAGCAAATATTCAAGATTTGGGGCAAGGGTAATATCTCTGCTTCTAACAATCGAAAAAAGCTCAAATTCGAACTTCGTTTTATGTATATGTATATTCTCATATCAAATTTCATTTGATTCCATAAAAACTCTAGTATTTAGAGCGTTTATGAGCAAATGTTGACGGACGGACGGACAGGGGTGCCGACAATATACGTCCTTATAAAGAGATGAGGGAGTATAAAAATGAAGAATTGAGTACTATTCAAAATTAATCTTGTTTATTGTTGACAGACTTGTTAGTAGCTTTATTAGTAACGTAATGAACAACACCTTTGTCACGTAATGAAATATTCTGTTACAAAATGATGCTATAATCTTTTGCTTGGATTTTCATATGTTTTTTAGTTATTTACCCCTAACTCTTTCCAAAATTCTCCAATCACCCTAAATATATATATTTTTAAGCGAAACAGCTGCTCACGACAAAACCAATTTTCCGTGACTTGCTGCATGCATTCAATAAGTGTCCGAGCCAGTCAAGGCGTTTATCCCACGGGAAACTCTTATTGTTACCCCTAGGTTAAATTAACCTCAATTTGGGAACCCAGGATCTACAGCAAGACACAAAAATATTCTGATTCGTGCCATTTTGTCTCTGTAAGACACACATTCATTTAATCCAATAGTTCAGAAACTTTAAAGACACCGTGAGCACGCGGCCGTCAGTTTCTGTTAGGAAAATGTGTAAACTAGTAAATACTACTAGTTCTGTCCACTTCGGAATATGTCAAACGTCATTAGAGAAATGTGATTGAAACAATGATGATTAGTTAATGAACAGAAGTGCTAGTTTATGTTTGCTAATTATGTCTGAAACGTAATAAATATTTTCTAAATCAGTGACTTTTAGAAGAATAAAACACCATTCCAATGTTCCAAAACGCTGTTAAAGGACCTAAAAGAGCATGGAATTGATTAAGAGAATTAATGGAAAAAATACACTAAATTGTTTTCTTCAATCACAACCACCGCTTGATGGTCGTTGGAGGCAGTTTATACAGTTTCTCAAGTGGTAGTCAATGAGTAGACAGTATCCTGACAGTTACAATGGATGAGCAATGGGTAACACCAGCCAACATCTCTACGTTAATGAATTACACAGGTAAGATATTTTTGCTGTACCTTTTTTTGATAAACTAGGATTTAAACAAAATTGTATGGTAACAAGCGACGGACCTCGCAACGGAATGTCACCATGAAGAGTCAAAATTAATGATACAAGGTTCTGATTGAGATATGCTATATCTAAGATTTCATTGAGCTGACGAAGATTGACAATACCAACGCGGCAAATGTCAATTTTATTTCCGATTGTTCAAAGGAATACAACCTCTTAGAATGAACACTAAATTTTCAAACTTGGTCAATAGGAGTATATATTCATCAAGGGAACTTACCTAGTGGCATAACTATACAACAGATTCCCTAAATAATCTAAGAAATAAAAAAAACTATGTTTATATACAATAATTGAAAAACGCTTACTCAAATATTAAGCGTTTTTCAATTATAACCTGTAATTGTATGGGGAATTACATAGTTTTATGGGTTTATTTGATTCTGTTTGTATAATTTGGACACTGTTGATAAATATATACCTATTGGCCAAGTTCGAGAACATTTTTGTTCATTCTAAGAGGTAGTATCGCTTTGAAGGGACAGTCCGATTTTTTGCTCAAAATTGTGACAACTATACACAATAATCCAAAGATGTGTTCCCTTTAAAGTATCTGGAAGATTAATACTAAACAAATCCAGTCGTTAATTTTTAAACGCTTAAAACATGCTAAAATATTTAAAAAAAATTACTACGTAAGGTTTCATATTTAATAACCAGACATAAATTGAAGCCTTGAAATAACATTCCGACGGCTGATAAATAATATTACCGGTTAAATTTGTCATTTGATTCGATATGGTCAATGATCTCTCTATACCTTCAACCCACAACAGCAACGAACTAATTACGTTCTATATGATCAATTACATTTTCAATCACTAGTTTCGTAAGACTGTAACGAGTTAATAATAACGTGGTGGTAAATTAAGCTCTTCGTCGGAATAACGGGTTTTAATGTTGTTACTAGCCAGCTATCATATTCTAGTGCCCTGGTTCCCAACCTTTTGGAATCTTCGTACCCCTATTTTTTACACCTTCGCCCACCCTAAGTAACATTAAGAGCCAACTTGAAAGTCAAAGGATATTTGTTAGTTGACGTTGTTTTTTCATATTTAATCCATTCCTAGCCACAAGATGTTATATGTCAATTATACAGTACCGTGCAATACATATTCGTACATAGAAATAGGTTGCCTTCCTCGTCTCGGGTGTATACTATACTAAATTTGTAAGCAATACCATAAATATAAGTATAAAGGAATACAATTAATGCCGTTGTTTTGTTCGAGATAACTTGTTCACCGAGGTAACATATAAACCAAAAATCATTCATCGAAATACAGCAAAAATAACTTGTGAAGTTTTAAATGTTTGCTGGATAACTTTATTTTTGATCCCGGAAGCCTCGGTTGCTCAGTGATAACCTGAAGGTACAGGATTTAATTCCGGCATGGGTCGAGTTACTCCCTTCGGATGTTTCAACATATATTCCCCCTTCAGTGATGTAAGTCAGATATGCTTAATTGTTAGGATGGGGCATTAAACCGATTCTCCGATGAGTTCTAGAATCATCGCCAGTTAAAGATCCTTAAACATTTAAATTGCATTCATATAATTTCCTTTGAATTTGATCCAGGTGCCTAAATGAGCCAAGAAAATTAACTTTAACTTAAGTGAGGTTTGATATCTGCATTGACTTTTACAGTACGGTTTCCTCCGGTGATGCCAGTCAATATATCTGACGTGAAAAACCTTCTAATAGATCAGACAGAATATCAATATTTCATAGTTCATCTTTATGTAACAAGTGGTGTGCCATCGAGGACACTTTGACACATCTGATAAGAAAGAAAACAGAACATGCTCTAACACATTTCTGATGTATTTTTTTTTTTTTGTATCATCCATTCCAAAATTGACCATTACACTCAAATACTCTGCTCTAAAATGGGACGCCTTTAAAGCATGAGTTAGCATTTTTGGATTAAGTACAATAGACATCAAATTCTCAGAATATAAAACTAAGAACTTCCGTTTAACTAGGGAAGCCGCCGCACCTACCATCAGATCCAACCCTTCTGGGGTTTTTTTTCTGACGCTTTGCGATGATTTGAAAAGACAGAATTAATTCTTGTATTTCAGAATGTCTGATTGCATTTTGAATCTGATTCCCAAGATTCTTAACTAAAACTTTCAGCAATAACAATATGCCAGATAAACATAAATACTGTTATTACGGATATTAACTTACCACGAATATCAGAAAAGTCAGAAGATCAATGTGCTTAAATCAGTAACAAAAATTTCCGAAATCTTCATTAGTGTACTTTATAATAATCAAATATAAAGGTTGTTTACATTGTAACGATATATAAGTTCCACTATAATAACTGTTCCATTTGGAACTTTTATTATATAAAACTAGCCCTAACCCTAACCCAAATATAATATGACAAGTGTTGCTGAGATCATTAATCATTATAATAATGTTTGTTCCACGAGGAATATTTATTATGAGGAACAAATATACAGTCACAACATGCAGGTTTAATGTTGATTGAGCTCCGTAGTGAAACGCAAAATATAGCGATATATCGAACTCGTAAACAACTAGCCTACCTATTTCTTTTTGACTGATATCTCCACAATTGGTCAAAAAATTATTTTTAATTAACCCTAAAGGAGAAGCCATTTTCATGTAGGACTAGTTCGGAAAGTAACTAGTTTGTATCAACAGCATCCGTTGGAAGCTAAACTATTTGCTGATATGGAAAAGGCGTCTAGTCGTTCGGATGGGACAATAAACCGAGGTACCGTGTGCTATTGTCTGTGCACGTTAAAGTTCCCTCGACAGTTGGAAATCGAAAATAAGAGCAGGCTAATGCCGCTGTCCTGGCAAAATTTTCCTCATTGCACACTGCATGGCGTTTGTCCGTCCTCAATTAGCCCATATAAGTGCAGAAAAGGAGGACGTAACATACCATTTATTTCATTTATCTGTTTTAGTTTGTAAGTCTTGACACTTTGGCAAATACAGAAATCATAATGCCAGTAACTAGCCTTCTGGAACTGTGGTACAAACAAAAGAAGGCAGATAAATGGGGGGGGGGGGGCATTTCAAAAATAGATTTGGTGCATTCTGACACATATTTGGGGACAAAGATGTAAAAATCATGTTGTGAAATATCTTTTTAATAGATAAGGGTGTAAATGGCGCCGCAACTGACTCTTTATTTGGGATGGAATTATTCAAAGATGTCAAAGGTCTCATTTCCAATTGTTCATCCTCAGATTTTTTTCTTTGTATAAAAATACAATCAAACTTGTATTAAGCAGCCAGTCAGCGGAATGCTTAAAAGTGGTTGCTTACTAAGGGTTTTTCCCCTTAATAATCATTTAATTATCTGTGTAGGAGTAAAAAAAAGATCAAACTAAAGATCAGAGCTATTATTATTCCATTTTATAAGACAAACCCGTCATCAAAGGAGAAAATGGAAATAATAAAGACACTGTTGATAAAATTTACCTGTATTAGGCCCGTCACACCATGACGTTCTAGTCAACGTTCTTTGAACATTTCAATCGTTCAAATTTTGAGCGTTCTAGAGCGTTCAATGACTAGCGTTTGATTAACGTGTGTCTAACGCACGAGAAGCGTGTAATAGCGACCAACTGGCGTGTGACGAACGATTTGTCAACGTTAGGCGAGCGTGTGACTAACGACAGCATAGCGCTTTACTGGCGTGTGCGCCAGGGAACCGTTCAGTGGTTGTTAGCAGGTCGCAAGTGAGTCGCTCACTGCATTATAGCAAACGATTAGTAATAACCAAGTAACGCTAGAGTAACGGTGGCCGAACGCGTGCTACGCTCGTCGAACGTTAGTAAAACGTTCTAGGAACGTTCTTCGGCGTCTAAACTTAAACGTTGGAGAACGCTCGTCTCGGTGGAAACTTTTGTGCATGTTCAAATTTTTTTCCGGACCAGCGTTTTCCGAAGATTAACGACGATCACCGACGTTCACAGGCGATAACTCAACGGTCTTCTGGCGCTATCCTAGCGAACATGGACGACTGCCAACGTTTCTTTGAATGTCATAGAACGTTGGTCAGAACGTCATGGTGTGACGGGCCCTTATCCAGGACTGTCACGTTTGCCTATCGCGTTGTCTCACGTTCATCATAATATAAACATACCATTAGGTTTCCATAGAGCTTCACGCTTCACGTTTCACGCGTGAACTGAAAAATGGTTAGAGACATTTTGGTAGAATATGTCCCATACGACCTCATGTCTCACGTTTCACGCCTCACGCGTGTAGAGACGTGAAGTGGGGAAGTGTGCATGTTCACTTTTTGATGACACGTGAACTGAGAAGTTGAGTTATTTTCTATTGAAAAGATGGATAATTATTGGAAAAATGTGATAGAGATGGTGCGGAATCACACGTGTAGTGACTATCAGTGGAACATAGCTACGTGAGGCGTGAGGCGTGAAGCTCTATGGAAACGCAGCGCAGTTCATAGTGTAAACCTACCATAACGTTACCGCGTAGGAGTATTAGGACTAAAATACAAACTTTATAATCAAGCTATTATTATTCCATCTTATCAGACAAATCCGTCATCAAAGGAGAAAATGTACTAATAAAACAGTTGGAGACATCTATATTGAAATTTGAAATGACGCAATTGGTCCAACTATTTGTGAAAACTGGTTTTATCAACGCAATAAGCAAATCAATTTTCGTCACGCTCTCTAATTGAGAAATAAATTACTATCATTAAATTACAACCGACATCACAGCCGGTATATAAAACATTCTGTAATACATTTTTAAAAATATAACACGATTAATGTTGTAAGGGTGAAAATATAATAAATGAAAATCTTTTTTAATCTGACGTAGGACATTATTGAACTAGCATGAGATTTATACATCCGATAAGGCGAAACAAGTAGAAAAGGTGAAAATAATTAGAGACTGAACATCCATTTTAGAATTAACATTTAACTTTTTAAGGTCTTCATCATCTTAGAGAGAAAACTATCTTCGGTTATGAATAGGTTTCAAATATAGCGTCAAAAAAGAGAAGTACAATGTAATTCTTTATTTGACATTATGAAAATTGGTTTGAATTATAACACTTAAAGGGGAATGTTCAGCATTTTTTAGGGTCTATTTGGACCTTGAATATGTAGTACTAGAACTGCACAAAAATCACACAATCCATATATCTAAACATTAAAAAATAATTTTGAACATTAATCTTTCATTTTTATACGCCCACATGAAATGGGATGCGTATATTGTCGTCACCCACGTCCGTCGGTCGTCCGTTCATCCACAATTGCTCCACTCTACTCTTGACGGATTTTGACGAAACTTACTGGTAATGTTTATTATCACCCAAAGATGAACCCTATTGAAAATCAGCAAAATCGAAAAATATTTACTATGAATTATTGCCCTTGTTCTTGAAACGCGTTCGATTTGTGGCTCGTAAACACTCTACAGGTCACATTTCTTAATGGATTTTGACGAAACTTACTGATAATGTTTATTACCACGCAAGGATGAACCCTATTGAAAATCAACAAAATCGAATAATACTCACTATGAATTACTGCCCTTGTTCTTGAAAATGCGTTCGATTTTTGGCTCGTAAACACTATACATGGCACAATTCTTAATGGACTTTAACAGAACTCACTGATAATGTTCATTACCACCAAAAGATGAAAATTGAAAATCAACAAAATCGAAAAATATTTACTATGAATTATTGCCCTTGTTCTTGAAAACGCGATCGATTTTTGGCTTGTAAACACTTTACAGGTCACAATTCTGAACGAATTTTGACGAAACTTACTTATAATGTTTATTACCTCACAAGAATGAACCCTATTGAAAATCAACAAAATCGAAAAATATTTACTATGAATTATTGCCCTTGTTTTTGAAAACGTGTTCGATTTTTGGGTTTAAACACTCTACAGGTCACAATTCTTAATGGATTTTGACGAAACTTACTGATAATGTTTATTACCACCCAAGGATGAACCCTTTTGAAAAACAACAAAATCGAAAAATATTCACTATGAATTATTGCCCTTGTTCTCGAAAACGCGTTCGATTTTTGGCTCGTGAACACTCTAGAATACATAATTTTTGATGGATTTTGATAATATTGTTCAGTATTATCACAAAAAGTTCAAAAGAGGTGTATGACTGAAGGTTGAATATTTTCTCCTGTAATTCTCAAATACATTTGTTTAAAGTCAAGCTGCCAGTGGGCGTATATTACCTTGCCTGGCAAGCTATGTTATGATTGGATAAAGCTCCGCTAACATCATTTACATCGCGACAACAAAACTTGTATCTATTTCAGCGACATTGCCGAAGGTTTCCTAGCTGTACAAGCTAACAACTTTTTCGACAACATGGCATTTCGGAAACAATGTGTACAGTTCTTTAGATAATTCATACAACTGCATTAGGTACACACAAGACAAGACCTAAAGAATCTTAATCTCTGTAAATTTGGTCACAGTAATCTTGTAAATGTTCATTTTATCACAATAATATGGTTACAAGAAAAAATGGCTACAATAATTAATTTGGAAACAAGTTTAAGGGTGTTAATTGGGCTATTTGACGTTATGAAAAAATGGAATAAGTATATGAAATAATGATTTCTTGAGACTTGTTGTGCATTTGTTGATGATTTGGGGTCCTTCTCGATAGTTTAAAGGGGACCAGTCTTCATTTTTATTGGTTGATTTGGGTCTTGAATATACTTAAGTATCCTTCAGAGGTACTAGAAATGTACGAAAATTGCATATTTCCTTCAAATATATCTTAAATTAGACATTTCTCCTTCTATTTCTAAAGATGACTTTTCTATATATTGCATAGTATCGCTAATGTGTAGTAGGGCATTATAACTTTCAAATGCTAATAATTATGGATGCACATGGATTTGAAGACTCAAATTTCAATGGTGAGTTGTGATAACCAGTACTAAATTGCTGAACTAAAAAAGTCCCCGTTTCTGAGACTTGGAAAAATCGACCCACGAAAATGAAGCCTGTGCCACTTTAAGGTTGATTTCATTTCAATCAGATTGTTTTTAATGAGTTGACAGCCCTTTCAAACATGTCATAAAAATTGGACATTTCAAACCTTTGATACAAGTTTAAAAAAATGTGAATGGATCAATCTACATCAAACTTGGCATACATGTAGACAATTACATTGCCGAGAAACGTACAGAGCGATTTTCCAAAAAAAATTATTATTGTGGTGGTTACCATGGAAATACGAAAATTTACGAAAATTTACACGTAGGTACGGCAAACATTTTCCAGGGGCCAAACTGATTAGAATTTTCTGTACGTTTCATCCTTATTGAATAAGCTTTCAATCAAGACCAAGATCGTAATTTTCCAATAAAAAATGGCTGAGAAATCTTGTATCAACCGGGACACATTTTGCTACTTTTTCCTAATTTTTTAGCAAAAACTAACGAGATACCTAATTTCTTTTCAGTTTTTTTCATTCTATATAGTTTAGAAATAAAGTAATAATAATTATCTACAATCTGAGCCCAAAAATAATAAGTAATTCGCAAAACTTCCATCTCGTGTTTTTTTTTCTCGAACGCTAGCCCAATCAATACCCTTAAGTGTCGTTATAACTCGTTCCAATAGTGTCATGGTATCGAGCAACTCCCCCAGAAATTGGTTGACTTATTTAAATAACAGATATTTCTAAATAAGACAATATTATCACAGGAAGGGAACAATTACTATCTTTATTACAAGGCGACGATTTCTCAAGGTTTCTCTATTTTTCATCAGGCAATGATTATGCAATGGATGGTACACTTGGGAAGGGAAACATGTTATATAAATGTTAAGAAAATTGTCGAGGTTCCCACTACCTCGATTTGAGACACGATTGAAATCGTGTTCTCGATCATCGTATTGATCGCTAGATGAGATCAGGCGTTGCAATCGTGTTAATCGTAGAAACCTTTGGATAAATTATTGAAGCGCGAAAAATCGCATCTTTATAGTCCTCCATTCGTAGATTATGATACATGATCCCGTATCATGTCAAATTACCCAAACTAGTGAGCTACGCCCATTCTGATCAACAGAGAAATCCCCTGCCCCCCTGTCTCCTACGGCTATGAGAGAAATTCTACCTATCGGAGATATTACTCTGACCTATTGACCAAACATGTTCTAAATAGTTCACGCGTAGACATTTTCTCTCGGAGACCAGAAGTGAGACGAAACGACTTCATGTAAACAAAACGAAAGTTTCAAGATGGATTCCACACCACTTAAACCAATTCATACAACCACAAATGAAGAGGATGTATTTTATTTGATCCATACGATGTGAATAAAATAAAAATTTAAGCAAACTAATGTTAAATGAGGTCGAAATAACTCATAATGGTGCGAAATGACTTTAATCGTCTTTCCGGTTTCTAGTCTTGTAACTCAAACACGCCTCCGCTATTAAAAATAGTTCTGTACTGCAACCTCTTTAGTAAATACACACTGTTGAAATATTTTTAACATTTAAAAACTTATTGATATCCTTTAGACATTTTAATATTAAATTTGATGCATACTTTATCGAATATCGTTGCTTTCATTGCTGGTGATTAGGTTCGTGTCTTTATCTGCGACACATACGGAGCTAGGAAAGATGCGAAGTTTCGTATCATGAGCTACGCCTACACTCAAGCGATTAATTTAAGATGAGTAGGCCTATATATGTTACTGTAAACATGTTTTCTTTTATTGATAAGAGTGAAAACTGGATTAGTTTCTTGATACCATGGTACAAGTTTAATCGACGCTTCAAATAATTACTGTGAGCACTTTCCCTAACAAGATAATGTGACCAATTGGTATTGTAATCATAAAAATTTGACAAATTTGCTGCTGGATGAACTAAGCGAAACAAGACTACTATGCACTGTGACTGTGACAACATTTTCACTTGACACTTTGGCATACTTCCATGACGTCATAAGTATAACTATTAACAGTTATCTTGTCCATATGTGTCAATTCACATACAAATCAACTGTGGTCTGATTACTTGTTAGATACGCCTACGGAACATCATTCAGTAGTTCGCATCATAGAAATGTATAAGACTGAAGGTCTTAGTCTACTCATCGTCTATTGAACTTCTGTTTCAATTTATGGTTGACCTAGTTTCTCCTCTAGGACTAGTTGACTCTAAGTTATACTGTGGCAGAGAGACTGGATGGAATTAAATCGCGTTTATCATGGCTTTTAAATTAATATAACTTCTTGCAGAAACCGGAAGTATACCTCAAATTCAACGCATGAGTGCCAAGCATAAATCTTGTGTTATTATTCCCTATCTCCATTTCTATGGTCGCATTCAGAGTAGCACTAATAAGCTCATTTTCAAGTTCAGAGTCAAACTTGTTGCTTTAATCTGGGGGGGGGGGGGTTTCATGTAAAGCTAACGGTAAATATGTGCTGGTGTGGTGGGGGTTGGGGGATTTGGCTACTTGGCTGTAAAATACAATCGACTCTCTCCGTTGTTTCAAGGGTTAGTGTAATATATTATAATATGTGATAATGGTAAAAATGATTACGTATGTTAATAGATTCTTCCTTTTAAAAATAAAATATATTCCTATTTTTAATACTGTTTATAACACATTTAGTTTTGATATTTGCATTTTCCAGGAGATAATTATGATATCTAAAGATTTTGTCTCATTAATGAAAAGAAAACAATGGAATACTCATAATAGCTTTTACGTCAATCGCGTCTTTATATAACATACCATTCACTGCTACAACTGTCAAGCTTATCAATGGAAGAGCCATCATCAGCTTCAAACAAAGGAAGTAAGAAAAGAAACGGATTACTTTGTGTATTTATCGATTTGAGAATGAGAAATTCAACCAAATTCTCCCTACCTGAATCATTGATATGACCATTTGCAATTTTCCAGCAACAGCTTGGCATTAATACGGACTGGACTAAGCCTGACTGATTCGGGAACTCATATCATATCATTTAGCCTACTGTATTCTATTACCGTGACTAACGTAGTACAAGTACAATATCATCACTATATTTCATCTTAGATGTATTGATTTAACAGCTGGCAAATTCGCCACGATAGAGTATGGCTAGAATTGACCTTTGACCAGTTTTCTAAATACCACCATTCCATGCATGTTAAAGCTATTCGGTCTGTTGGTAGTTTCAATTTCAATACAGCATTGTACTGATAATTGTTAGTAACAAAGACTATTGTTGAAACGTTACGGTACAATATTGTTTCATTAGTATTTTTTCTATTTCATTATGGTATTTCATATAATAATAGTCAATCTAGTTCATAATTTATTCAAACTAAGTTTTTTTCTGCAATTTTCAAAATACATGAAATGAATAATTCTATTCAAATTAATGCTAGAGCCAATTTCTACTTAAATTGTGCGTAACTGTTGCATTAAATTTTCATGTTTAAAAAGTACTTAAAATAATTTCTGACAGCGAATTATATTGTGAATGTCAAAATGATTCTCTGAATTAATCCAAGCTTTATATTGTTTGTTGAATTTCGAGTCAAATAAAATTATTGCATAAGGTTATTAAATGGGTTT
This sequence comes from Lottia scabra, assembly GCA_029955415.1. Lineage (NCBI taxonomy): Eukaryota > Metazoa > Mollusca > Gastropoda > Lottiidae > Lottia > Lottia scabra. Next base: position 16,731,435 of record JARJEI010000001.1, read on the forward strand.
TAGAAACCATAAATCGGATCAAATATAGCAGCTGATGCTTAATGAGGATGCCATGTTCTTAATACAGGAATTGAAACTAAATCCGATCTCTATTGGTGTTGATTTTACATTTTATTTTTATTTTGTCTTTTTATTGAAGGAGACGTAATAGGTCTTGTTTCAGAAACTTAATTTCTTATAAATTTCCCACTATTAGCATGGTTCAATTTAAACGGTATTGCATCGCAATTTTCGAGCTAAATAATTGGCCCTATATGTCCTATAAGTCAAATTGACGATCTTTGAAGCTTTTAAAATTATGGATAATTTTTCTAGTCAAGAAATGACTCGATCAGGAGTCTATAACCGCACGATTTTGAATTGCTACCGAATTTCCTTCGTCCATAATTCGCAGTAGCAATAAAAAAAAATAGCTCGCCAGGCAAGGTAATAGACGCCCACTGGCAGCTTTGCATTAGCTTTGCATTTAAACATAACTATTTAACACTTACAGAAAACAATGTTTAACCTGCAGTCATACACCTCTTTTGGGATGATATTAAACAATTTTACCATTTTTTTTTCAAAATCTGTCGAGAATGGTGCCCTCTAGAGTGTTTCAGAATAAAAAAAATTCAGGAACAAGGGAAATAATCCATACTTAATATTTTGGGTAATTTTCTGATTTTCCTTTTGGTTCATCTTCAAATTATGTAATGAATTGTGCTTTCTAGAGTGTTTACAAGCCAAAAATTGGAAATGTTTTTAAGAACTAGGGAAATAACTCATAGTAAATAATTTTTTTTTGATTTTGCTGATATTCCATAAGGTTCATCCTTAGATGATTATGAACACTCACATCACGTTTCGTCAAAATTGTGTATTCTAGAGTGTTTACAATCTAAAAATTGAATGCGTTTTTAAAAATAAGGGCAATAATTTATAGTTAATATTTTTGAAGTTGCTGGCTATCAATAGGATTCATCCTTGGTTGGTTACGAACACTTAAACCAAGTTTCATCAAAATCCTTCAAAAATTGTGCCTTCTAGAGTTGTTTACGGGCAATTTTGAACCGACCGACATGGATGACGACAATTATACGCTTCACATTTCTCTTAGGAACAATGGCGCATGGTTTTGGACGTAATGAACGGACCAACTGACCTTGATAATTTCTTTCTATACCAAATGACGTGTAATAACTTTGTCTTCGTCGGTTTGGTATACTTCTTGACGTCATGAAGCAATTGTCATCCTCTTCATTGTGATATCTTGTTCACTTGTTGGTTGCTTAATTTGTTAATTTCACCCATACTTCCCAATGGTAGATTAGTTGTATTTTTGGTATTTTGTTCACTTGCGTAATTAAAGAGATTGCTGTTTTTCACAAGTTTCGTGTTTTTATCGTCATGGAGAAATGGAGATTTACATTTTACTTTTCACTGTGCAATGAGGGAAACATAATAGTGGCATAAATAAACTGGTTTATTATCTCGCCCGAACGACTAGACGCTTTTCCCATGTCAGATCCTCCTAACTACATCACTGACAGGGAGAAAAGGGCATTATCGCGACACATATCGGGGTTATCAACTGTTTTTCCCTTGGGCGTGTTAAAGAGACAACTTTATTACCAATAAAATATATAGTCGAGGAGAGGGGTGTTTAATAAGTAATGTCCCTGACCCACTTCCAGTTGTTTGATCTAGCTAAAATTTTGCATTTACAAATATTATTTATATCTCTGTAAATTAAGTGGCAAATTACAACTCTGAACTAATTGTGGTTTCTGATTTACAGATGTTTGAATGGAGGCAACATCCCCCCCCCCCTTCCCACCTTTGCAGGACAGCGCTCCGGTCCACAAATGGCGTGTCGATAGGACTGAAGTACAGGCTTGTGGCTATGAACTCTCCCATACCCACAACTATCCTGACCTCGCACCCTCACTCTTTCACTTCTCCCCAGCAATGAGGTTGTTTTTAAAGGGAAGCGTTTTCCAGTAGATGCAGCCGTCATTTCTAATATCACGTCGTGGTTGGAGGACCAACTTGGGATGTTACAAAAACAAAAACGGTCTCCAGAACTGCATCAAACGATGGAAGAAATGCGTAAATTCAATGGGAAGTGGGTCAGGGGTATATTAAACGCCTCTCGTATTTATACAAAAAAAGTTAGTAATATTGAATATTGAACGAAATAATATAAATATAACTTAAAAAATTAACAACATTAACAACATTAAAAGTTAGAATTAGAAAACATGTGACGTTTACACATTTATTCAATCGCAATAAGTCATTAGTAGTGCATTTATTGCTTGCTAAAAGGGACTGCTTCATGCACATCTCAGATAGACATGGCAGATGGTGTATCTTTGGTAGATAATTTCAAATAACATAAAAAAAATTCCTTAAGCAATAATATATATAAAATATTTTCACAAAGTTCCAGAACCGTTGTTCATCACGGTGTTAGAATAACACCACTGTTTATCAGTATTATGTCCAGTCTATTACATGAGCAAGATTAAAAAATATCACAATATGGCCACGCCCATTGGAAACAAATGTTCTTGCTTTGGACTGGTGAAAAATTAAAGATTTAATGGTTACAAAATGCAAATATTTCTATATTATCAACTATTAACAGTTTACCCGTTTATTAGACAAGTAATATCAAAACTCAAAAGTGCTTAAGTGGACAGCTTAATTCACGAGGAAGAGCCTTCAAGATGGCCCATAGTACCAAATATTTTCCACATTTATAAAATTTAAAAATTCATATGAGCATCAGATGACATCAAGGGAACATGATGAATGATGCCTGGGTTCTCAACTGGTTTTCTAAAATGTCTCCGATTATGATAATGGAAATTGCAATGTCTCTTAAACAGAAATTGTCTGCAGACGTATATGCATACATATTTACAGTATATAAAATCGTTGCGTGTCATGGATTATTTTTCAGACCTATACCTCAGTTTGTGTCCCCTGGAAAATGTCCAAATGTCCCCAGTCCGGAATATGTACCCCAAGTTGAAAACTCAGGTTTTAATGTATACCGAGTGTCAATATTATTGCTAAGGCATAACTTCTTCCAAGTCAACCTACATTCTTACCACTATATTTTGATTTATAAAAAAGTTGTGATATTTATTTGATTTAATGACCACGGAATAGATCGTAGGATGTCACTTTATTCTCAACGGAAATAGTTTTTTGTTGAATAAGAAGCTTATTTTCTTGTTGTTGTGTTATCTAATGGTTCACTTTTTAAATACAGCCCACACAACAATATTAATGTTTACTGTCATATTATCGTTTGAATACAAAGGAGAATTGCGATCTTTGTAACATTTTTCAGAATTTTTCCCACTGAGTTAGTGTTTTTATTTATTTAAAATTTTGTCATATCCTAGTTTCAGAGATCCGTTAAATTTCCGCCTATAATTTATAACAATCATGTTTCGTTTTTTAAAAGGAAAACCTTGACACGCGTCTCAATATTATCAACATCATGTCGTGTACGCATTGTAATCTTTTTGGGTGTATTTTGGAGGGAGACTTGGTGCCCCCTTGGACCGATAATGTGCTTTATTTTCACTTAAAAAACGCAGAATTTTAGCAACACTGGAAACATATCTCGCTATTATACATGATTGTATAATCTTTCCTATCTGCGAGTCAAGATATATAAAGTTAAGCTTCAGCATCCATAGCAGTTTCTTAATTACTCCTATATGATGAATTCAGACGCTGAAACATTCAGAGATTTTAAATAACTAATCTTGAGATCATATATACCAATGGTTCCCAACCTTTTTCAAGCTGTGGCCCAAATTTACGAAGCTCCGATAGCCATGGCCCCCAGTTCTATTCAAAACTAGGGGAAAATAGGGTATATAGCACAAGGGTTGTTGTCTTGTGCTTCCTCATCATCATGAGGTCAGATCCATTTGACCACAAGCAACTACAGACCTTACACAGCGAAATGTAGTTAAATAAAAGTTGGGCTAGAGAAAAGGTTTGGGAACCACTAATATATACCAATTCATCCTTACTTGCTTCTTTGACTGTTTAACAGAAACCTGGGTTGTCATCATAAATCAAGAAAATTATCACCATTAGCCTTACAAGTAATATCTTCAATCAATCTGAGTTATTATTCAATAAAATATGTTTCAACATATATATCTAACTCGGTCATACAACTAATATATAAATATTTCCAAATAAATCTTGTCAGTAAGTAGACATTGCTATTGTTTGCAATAGACGGGTAATAAAGCATACTGCCTAGTATTGTGAAATAGAGAAGTGAACATGGATGACGAATCATTTAGGTGGGTGTATAAAATAGTTCTTGTGGATTTTCTCTTATTGCAAGATAACGTTGATGAATATATGTCTGAAAATTCTTTAAAACGATATTACGTCTTAGAATGAACAAAAAAATTAAATTTTTCAAACTTGGTCAATAGGAGTATGTATTCATCAGGGAACAAACCTAGTGGCATAACTATAAAACAGATTACCTAAATAATCTGATAAATCCAGAAAACTATGTTTAAATACAGAAACAGAATAGCGGCATAAATAAACTGGTTTATTATCTCGCCCGAACGACTAGACGCTTTTTCCATGTCAGATCCTCCTAACTACATCACTGACAGGGAGAAAAGGGCATTATCGCGACACATATCGGGGTTATCAACTGTTTTTCCCTTGGGCGTGTTAAAGAGACAACTTTATTACCAATAAAATATATAGTCGAGAGGGGCGTTCAATAAGTAATGTCCCTGATCCACTTCCAGTTGTTTGATCTAGCTAAAATTTGTAAATCTGTAAATTAAGTGGAAAATTACAACTCTGAACTAATTGTGGTTTCTGATTTACAGATGGTTGAATGGAGGCAACATCCCCCCCCCCCACCCTTTGCAGGACAGCGCTCCGGTCCACAAATGGCGTGTCGATAGGACTGAAGTACAGGCGTGTGGCTCTCCCATACCCACAACTATCCTGACCTCGCCCCCTCACTCTTTCACCTCTCCCCAGCAATGAGGTTGTTTTTTTAAAGAGAAGCGTTTTCCAGTAGATGCAGCCGTGATTTCTGATATCACGGAGGACCAACTTGGGATGTTACAAAAACAAAAACGGTCTCCAGAACTGCATCAAACAATGGGAGAAATGCGTAAATTCAATGGGAAGTGGGTCAGGGGTATATTGAACGTCTCTCGTATTCTTGTTCATATTTCACCTTCACAATATACCTTGTAGAATGGAAATTACTCTTGCGATATACATTGCTTGTTATACAAAAAAGTTAGTAATATTGAATTTTGAACGAAATAATATAAATATAACTTAAAAAAAAAACAACATTAAAAGTTAGAATTATAAAACATGTGACGTTTTCACATTTATTCAATCGCAATAAGTCATTAGTAGTGCATTTATTGCTTGCTAAAAGGGACTGCTTCATGCACATCTCAGATAGACATGGCAGATGGTGTATCTTTGGTAGATAATTTCAAATAACATAAGAAGTTTTCCTTAAGAAATAATATATATAAAATATTTTCACTAAGGCTAAACGCTATACCGACAAAGTTCCAGAACCGTTGTTCATCACGGTGTTAGAATAACACCACTGTTTACCAGTATTATGTCCAGTCTATTACATCTGCAAGATTAAAAAATATCACAATATGTCCACACCCATTGGAAACAAATGTTCTTGCTTTGGACTGGTGAAAAATTAAAGAAAAAATGGTTACAAAATGCAAATATTTCTATACTATCAACTAGCGAATGTCAGTCTACCCGTTTATTAGACAAGTAATATCAAACGTGCTCAAGTGGACAGCTTAATTCAAGAGGAAGAGCCTTCAAGATGGCCCATAGTACCAAATATTTTCCACATTCACAAAATTTAAAAATTCACATGAGCATCAGATAATCTCAAGGGAACATGATGAATGATGCCTGGGTTTTCAACTCGTTTCCTCAAATGTCCCCGATTATGATAAAGGAAATTGCTATGTCTCCTAAACAGAAATTGTCTGTAGGTATACATACATATTTACAGTATATAAAATCGTTGCGTGTCATGGATTATTTTTCAGACCTATACCTCAGTTTGTGTCCCCTGAAAAAAATGTCCAAATGTCCCCAGTCCGGAATATGTACCCCAAGTTGAAAACTCAGGATTTAATGTATATCGAGTTTCAATATTATTGCTAAGTCATAACTTCTTCCAAGTCAACCTACATTCTTACCACTATATTTTGATTTATAAAAAAGTTGTGATATTTATATGATTTAATGACCACGGCAGAGATCGTAGGATGTCACTTTATTCTCAACGGAAATAGTTTTTTGTTGAATAAGAAACTTATTTGCTTGTTGTTGTGTTATCTAATGGTTCACTTTTTAAATACAGCCCACACAACAATATTAATGTTTACTGTCATATTATCGTTTGAATACAAAGGAGAATTGCGATCTTTGTAACATTTTTCAGAATTTTTCCCACTGAGTTAGTGTTTTTATTTATTTAAAATTTTGTCATATCCTAGTTTCAGAGATCCGTTAAATTTCCGCCTATAATTTATAACAATCATGTTTCGTTTTTAAAAAGGAAAACCTTGACACGAGTCTTAATATTATCAACATCATGTCGTGTACGCATTGTAATCTTTTTTTGGTGTATTTTGGAGGGAGACCATGGTGCCCCCTTGGACCGATAATGTGCTTTATTTTCACTTAAAAAACGCAGAATTTTAGCAACACTGGAAACATATCTCGCTATTATACATGTATACTAGTAATCTTTCCTATCTGCGAGTCAAGATATAAAAAGTTAAGCTTCAGCATCCATAGCAGTTTCTTAATTACTCCTATATGATGAATTCAGACGCTGAAACATTCAGAGATTTTAAATAACTAATCTTGAGATCATATATACTAATGGTTCCCAACCTTTTTTAAGCTGTGGCCCAAATTTACGAAGCTCCGAGAGCCATGGCCCCCAGTTCTATTCAAAACTAGGGGAAAATAGGGTATATAGCACACGGGCTGTTGTCTTGTGCTTCCTCATCATCATGAGGTCAGATCCATTTGACCACAAGCAACTACAGACCTTACACAGCGAAATGTAGTTAAATAAAAGTTGGGCTAGAGAAAAGGTTTGGGAACCACTGATATATACCAATTCATCCTTACTTGCTTCTTTGACTGTTTAACAGAAACCTGGGTTGTCATCATACATCATGAAAATTATCACCATTAGCCTTACATGTAATATCTTCAATCAATCTGAGTAATTCAATAAAATATGCTTAAACATATCTAACTTCTTACAACTAATATATAAATATTTCCAAATAAACCTTGTCAGTTAGTAGACATTGCTACTTTATTGTTTGCAATAGACGGGTAATAAAGCATACTGCCTTAGTATTGTGAAATAGAGAGGTGAACATGGATGACGAATCATTTAGGTGGGTGTATAAAATAGTTCTTGTGGATTTTCTCTTATTGCAAGATAACGTTGATGAATATATGTCTGAAAATTCTTTAAAGCTACCTCTTAGAATGAACAAAAAAATTAACTTTTTCAAACTTGGTCAATAGGAGTATGTATTCATCAGGGGACAAACCTAGTGGCATAACTATAAAACAGATTACCTAAATAATCTGATAAATCCAGAAAACTATGTTTAAATACCATAATCCAATTTAAGGCATTTATCAATAATAATCTGTAATTGTATGGAAAATTACATAGTTTTATGGGTTTATTTGATTCTGTTTGTATACTTTGAACACTGTTGATGAAGACATACTCTTATTGACCAAGTTTGAGAACTTATATTTTTTGTTTATTCTGAGAAGTAGTATTGCTTTAAATTATCTTAGTAATTAATGCTATTTCTCTTTACGTAAGAGTCCCACTCTCTAAATGAGTAGACTAATAGTATTATCGCTATCAATGACTCAGTGACTTCAGTGAAATTTGTAAGGCAATCTGATTAAAGAATAGCATTGTATAGATATAATAGTCACATACTGTCGGTTCATCAGGTTCTACAAAGAGCTGTAAGGTTTTAATTATGTATTATGATTACAGACAAAGAAACTATATTTACTACAATTTACGACAGCTGATTCCACAAAGAAACCCATAGACTTTTGTGTCTAGCTGTTTTGACTTATCATTGTGGTTTCAGCAATCTGGTATTGGCGGCAAAACGTTGTGAATGCTTCTCAACAATTGTCGTGATCCAGTGAAAAGGCTTGTTGAGTATATAGATCTTTGCAGAAGCAAGGCAAACATTGTGCATATGTTATTGCGAAACTTTAAAATTGCCCTTATTTCCCGACGCCAATGGTTTGCAAATCATAACTCAAACCATTGGGACTGGGGATTGCATTTTGTGAATATTTATACGGCCACACATACTTCAATAATGCATCTTTGTTTGACCCCTTCGATTGATTTTTTAATTATTTACATTTCATCGAAACGCACGCACCAGATTTGACAAAAACAAGATTTCGAAAATACTCCCCAAATTAATATATAGGGTGTCACAAAACACATCCCCAAGTTTGACGGGAAGTATCTCAGCTGTTGGAGAACCGATCTCTTTCAAAATCTCACAGATTAACTTCAAAATGTTGTTGTCAGCCCCAATTGTACAAGTACTGCCTCCGAACAAATTAGCATGTCGGAGCAAATTACATGTTTCAACCTGTGATCATTATGCGTTCACCAATATCAACCGTTTTCCATCCTGTACCATCGCTCAGAAGCGACTATCCTGACTTTCAATTCCTGTTCAGTCTTTGTGGACAAGGTATTAATCCGTTTAAATGAAACCTGATATAAATTTGGGTTTATTACAAAGGACAGATTCAGTAATGCACACTTAAACGATTGATGTAAATCTAAGGCACGGTGTTTTTGTCACAATCTGATCGCTAATCGGACACGATAAGTTGGTATGGGTGGGCTGCTTTCACTGTGTGAGACGCTATCTTAATTTAGCTAAAGAGTTGAAATAAACTTTTTATTCAACAAATGTCCTATTGCGAATCAGAAAAGCTCGTTCCATTTTTTTTTACTAAGTATAGAAGGTAGAAGAATTAATTAATCAGGCGAGTTGCACAGTCAGAAAACAAAGTTTATGTACTAAAAAGTCAAATAAAATCCAGAATTTCCTTACTTAATTTACTTTCTTAGTATGAATTCCACTTTTAACATCTCGAACTTTTCTCAATATCAAATCGGAAGCTAATTGGTCACGTTTGTCAGTTCACCTAACATTATATTACTGAAAAGATTGGGAAACTTATTAAACAAGATGAAAAAGAAGATTTTCAACTTTTTATTTAAAAATTAAATTTTGTGATATTTTGTTAATCGTTACACACATAAAAAAAAACCCCAATAATGTGAGTCACTGTGACTCGGGAGGGTCTTGGTTCGTTACCGGAATATGTCGGCCAGGTCTGTTAATTGGGATCAGGTGGACCAGAGATATAATATCGACATGGCGTCATCTTGATACTGTAATTAATCACTGGATTGGGCCAACCTGAGCCCTCCTACTACTGAAAACTCGCAGATGCCGAGGTTGTTACAATACTCCTAACAAAATTTAGATTTTGAGTGGTTGCTAGTTTTTCCGACTCCCACAGATCCAATGAGATTACTCTACCTAAATTCTCCCTTATGTCATATGGATAACGAAAAGACCATCCAATCGTACGAACTAAGGTCGAGTGTGCCTTGAAAAAGAAGTTTGTTGCTTCTGCAGTATCTGAATACGGAGTAGAATCCTTTGACGTAAAACACATTTTACTTTGCTTCCACTATTCTGAGAAATATAATTTAAATTCTATAGCTAATACAAAAAAAAAAAATGAAAAATAGTCAATAATAACATACTTTTACGGATTGATTTGATTCTGTTTGCATACTTTGGACATCGTTGATGAATATACCCTTTATTGACCAAGTTTGAGAACTTTTTGTTCATTTTAAGAGTTGGTATCGCTTTAAAAAATGTTTATTGAACAGTTATATTTGCCAAGGTTGTGGAACATTTGTTCCACAGACACCAACTGCAATGACACATTATAATGCGCATTATCAATAAACAAAATCTGTTAAATTGTGATTAAAATCACCATGTCTATTGTCTACCAGCTGATTCTATAAATTCTGCTTACATAGACCTAATCACAGCATGAACGTCTGGAATAAAAGACATAATCACAGCATGAACGTCTGGAATAAATAACTTGTAACATCGATTTGAGGATTTTGATGCGGGATATTGTATTTATTTTAATATTACTCATAATTGCTGACATGCATTGAACAGTCGCACAGTTGGACTCTCTTAGCCCCGAGTTCCAAGGCTAAGAGATAACATTTTCCCTAGACGCTTGAAACGGACATATAAACAAAATGACAAATGACGCTGTCAATCAAGAGTAATAAATTGTTTCTAGTGCGACACGGACGTGATGAAAGCAGATACAAGGGTAAAGGGTCATCGTGGATTGCTCCCTTTGGTTCGCACTTACAAATATTTCAGGTTATCCTTTATCCAGAAACCTTTGAAAATACACCAAAATAAAGATTTTATTGGAATTAAAAAAAGCAAAATTGAATGATCGTGTCCGCCAGCTTTTTAAGCCGGAAGAGGACTTTCAGCAACAACAAAAAATCTACCCCTTGGGCTTCTTTGATCTAATATTTCAAATCAATTCTTAATTGGTATATGTGATTCGAAAGTAGGAACTACTTGGAATATGAAACCCTATGAAGCACGGTATTATGTTGTTTTCTTAGATATTTAATTTAAGAGGCTTAGAATATTACTGGATAATGTGTGGATACCGTATTTGTTAGACTGATTAAATATTTTAATTCTGAAATAGAATCTAGTTTAATCTTAAATTTGGTCACAATTGGATATTGGTTGAAACTTTGCTTTGCTTACAATATATACATACTGAGGGGGCATATATTTTTGTTTTGTTTTTCTGTTTAGATTTCCATAGATTCCTCCACAAATCAAAACCTTAATTTACCTAAACGACTTGGTATTCCATGATCTTCATTAAGATTAGCCTAAACGACTTGAATTTCCATGAACCTCATAGAGACCACTTAAAGGGATATGTTCACTAATTGTTCGACCAAAAATTTTTTTTAGCTAATCTAATCCGTACTATTGTTTACAACTCTCCTACGAAATTTAAGCCTTCAAACACACGTGTTCCCTTAATTATCAGCATTAAAAAGTAAAAAAATACGACTCATCGTTTAGTAAGACTATGCGTTATATAGAAACACATAATACAGAAAATGAAAGATTAATGTTAAAGTAGGGATATAATTTAAGGAATTATACGATTTTCGTACAGTTCTAGTACTTCTGGAGGCTATTTAGAAATATTTAAGTCCTAAATCGACCACTGGAAATGCTGAAAATTCCCTTTTAAATTGTGGTCCTATCCAATCACCAAAATGTATTTTATAATTGTTGCAAATTTATCCCTGATCTTTAAAAGTACATGTATCAGATCTGTAGCAACACTTTTAACGGATGCAAAATAGTGTAATTACTTCTTGAATCATTAAAAGAACTGCAGATCTGTAGCACCAGTTTTAATCGGGAACGTTCAGCATTTTCATGAGTAGATTTGGGTCTTGAACATATATATAGCTTTTAGTACTACTAGAACTGCACGGAAAAGATCGTATTATCCCTATTAGTTACATCCCTATCTAAAATATTTATCATTTATTTTCTATATTATGTGGTTTCCATAAATGCATAATCTTACTAAAATACGGATCGTATTTCTGATTTTCAAACACTAATAATTATGACTACACTAAGGTCAAGATTTACATGTGATCACGATTACACGTACAAGTTAAGTAATGGCATATCAACCGTTAATCCATCAAACTAATGGATCTTTTCTATGTGGCTACCAAATAATGAGATAATTGGTATGTTGAGTAATTTGGCGTGTCTTGAACATTGTGCCAGGGTCATGTTTAAGTAACAACTGTAATCTCTATGAATTATAACACCGGTGTTAGCCTATTATTAACATTTAATGCATTTTATGGTTAATGTTATACCCAATATCAGTTACTCGTGGAATATGGAACTTCAATATTATACAGTATTTGCCATATTACATCGGTTAATATCCCGAATTTATGTTACTTGCTGAGTTTGAGCTAATATATTAAAAGTGACCCAGAATACTAATAAAGGCAAGTATCAAGGTCAAAGTGCAGTAATCATATACATGCAGTGTTATAACTTATTGGAGATTATATCCAGACACGATGCTTGATGAACATCATTAGTTACATTACGTTGATATAAGAAAATCAAACTAAAAAAAGACAACCCTGTTAAGAAAATATTGCCTTATAGTGTGTACCTTTCACAACTCATCTGCGATGTTAAGATTATATTTCATAATATTGACCTAGTGGCGGATCATACCGCTTACTCTTCTCGAAGCACCTGATGTTAATTTTCGTTTGAGGAGTCCACTACTATGTAATTGTCGCTCACAATTTTGTTATACTGTGGACGCTAAGCTGTTACTAACGCACGACATAAAAATAAGGAATTTTTTTCAAGCAGCATATCTATGACATTTTCAATATTATATTTTTCCTCAAATTGGTATTTGAATTAATCATATTTAATCTCCAGTCTCACTCTAATCTGCTTGGACAAATAACATATATGCCTTAAGGCTTTACCAATACAATTTCTAGAAGAAAATAAGACATGAAAATTTTCAGAAGATTATATTAATAGAAACCACTAGTACTTCCTAGAAGTGACGGGTGGAATAATTAAAGCGATACTATCTCTTAAAATGAACAACAAATTTAAGTTCTCAAACTTGACTAATAAAAATATATTATATTCATCAAAGGTGTCTACACTATACAAATAAACCATATACTAAGTAATACTACTTATTATTGAAAAAAGCCCAATATTTTGTATATCTTGTAGAAATTATAATATATAAGGGAGTTTTCTGAATTTATCAGATTATACAGTTGTGACACCAGACAAGTTGCCTAATGAATATAAACACTTATTCACCAAATTTGAGAATTTTGCTTTTTTGATCATTCTAAGAGGTTGTATTCCTTTAAATATTTGACAGTTTATGTAAAGGTGTGTTGACACTATCAACATTTCTACAACTTTTTACCAAATTTGTTTGCTTTGTCTACATACGAAGACTTTAAACACATGACCATGTATATGAGAAGCTTAGCTAGGTCTTCAATTTATCAATCACATCAAGTTGTCATCAAGTTGACATCACAAGACCAGTCTGTTTTCTTCTGTACACATTATTAACATTTTTCTAACAAGTTCCAACACAAAATACCTTGTTTTTTCCAACAATTCTTCAACATTTTTCCAATAAGCAACATCAGTATGTTCGTCAGTTAAAACATTAACTTGGAGGCATATGACCAACATTTTTTTTTTTTTTTTGTTCAACAAATTAATTCAACTGATCCACCAACAGCACGTAACTGTTGGTAAAAAAGCTTATATAAATCAGAAAAATACAACGCGATGGCTCTTTGCTAAAAGTGAATAAGTCCGAAAACAAGATTTTGAGAAAATGGCCGCCAGAGTTTTTGAGTTAACAAAACCTTCCACCATTCAATTATTATTTATAGCAGAAGTTCCGTCTTTTGAATACACAAACTTGATCATGACATTTTAATACTACAATACACATTTTGCTTTAAGGGGGGCAAGTTTTTGCAAAATATTAACCATTTTGGACTTATTCAGTTTTGAACATTTTGTTATAGCACAAGTCAATATTGTTATTCAGTTTTAATCTGCAAAGAGTGCTTACATGCATTTTTCGTGGAAAAGAAATCAAGGGAAATAACTCACACTGATTTCCGCCAGAAATGAATAAAGTGACATGTTCAGTTTTGGCAGTAATACCCCTTCATATTCTAAGGCTTTTAATGTAGCCAAAATTGAATGTATGAATATATTCACTTTTGGCTGTAGACCAAGGCGTTTCAAAGGATTTTCGTTTTTCAAGATCTCTGTTTCTAGGTTTAAAATAAGGGAAGGACTTATGCACTTCTTGAGGTCATAAAGCGTCAAAAATTACATCAGAAAAAGTAAAAATCGACAACCATGGACTTATTCACTTTTGGCAAAGGGCCATTGAACGTTCAGATTCTATTAAAGAAGACTTTGAAGCATTAAATTTCAAGACAGTATTATGAAATTGTGTATTTTAGGACTTTGCAATGTATCATTATCCCTCCTTAGAATCAACTACTTATTAAGACTCGCAAGCTGAGACAGATTTTTTTAATCCTATGTTTATTATTAGTATTGGAGTATTAACTGACAAATCCACTCTTAAGTATGTCTGCCATAAGTAAGGTTATTAAAGTATTGTGTTTCTCAACATTCAAGTTTACATATCTCTGGTATTGAGTGATACTGGTGTGGGGGAAATGGATGATACGCCATATTGTCGCATTGCTTTGCTTCAAAATGGAAGGGCCATACTTCTGTCAACTTGCAAGGCAAGGTAACATACACCCACTGGCAGCTGTCGTCGGAAATGATAATATTTTAATGAACGATTATACAAATTTTATCATATCAAAAGAATAAAAAAGACAAGGGCAACAACTAAAAAACCGTTCACCGAATTCCAATGATCAGACCAAGTTTTATCAAAATAGAAAACTGTAGTTTCTCATTGATGTGGTTAAGAAAAAATTTTGACGTGGTTTTTTTTCAAGGTCAGGGGCAATAACTCAAAAATGGTTTATCTGATGATTGCCAAATTCCAAATTCCATTATTAATATATACATGCTTGCTTAGTTTCATTAAGATCACACAATAATTGTAGCCTCTATGGTGGATACAAGTTAAATTTGAAGCGTTTTGGCCAAGTCAAGGGTTTTCCATGTGGGTGTATAAAAAACTTACCTTTTGGTCAATGATAAAAACAGATTCACAATTTAAAATATTACAATAGCGTTTAAAGTTAAAATATCAAGATTTACCATGACAATTTCAAATCTGGGTTTAAGAATTATTATATCAAAATACTCTACAAGTTTAAGTAAATCTATCTCTGGACGAGATTTTTGATTAACGGAATTGTTTTGCTTGTACGGATTTTTATTATTAAAGTTATTTTTAATCCCGACAAAACATCAAAAGAAGATGAAATAATGAAAAAATAATGACCAGACGGTTCTGCCCACAGACAAAATTACATTTCATTACGAAGGAAGTTGTTAATTATATTGTCAGGCACTTTCATTTCCTTCTATATGAGATCAGGACTGATGTCAAGTTATTAAGTACAAACCTGTCTTTAATGTGATAAAAGAGCTCGGTAACCTACACGCTAAGGTTTGGGTCAAGAAACTACCTTCAGATTTAAAACCCGAGGGGTTGACATGAAGTTTTAAGTCCTGGGGCCTTTTTCTCGAAAACTTAACTTACAACGATTTTAGTGTTCCAGTCATCTGATTGGACAATCACTAAAATTGATTTTAAATATAGCTTTATTATCAGATAACTGTATTTCTTAAAATTTGGATTTTTGAGAATAAGGCCCCTGGACAATTAGCTGGTGCCCCGTGTGCTGCAGGCTGTGCACATTACATTTTTTATTTGATAGCTGGTAAACGAAAAAAAGAGCAGGTTCATGCCGCTGTCCGGTAAAATTTCCAAATTTCCATCACTTATTCATAGTGTTTGCCCGTCAATAGGTTAGGGGTGGGGGTACTTAATTTATGGGCTCAACATTTGTTGAGATAACATTTGTTGATGATGTACACAAACTACATTGAGTAGGGTTTTTGGGGGACATTTGGAGATTTTCCAGTTGTCATATCTTGTATTATTTGAGTGGTTATAAATAGTATCCACTACCCGCAACAACTTTAAATACTGACTGTACCTACATATGTGTGTATACCTATAGAATTTCTGTTTAGGAGACATTGTAATTTCCATTATCATAATCGGGGACATTTGAGAAAACCAGTTGAAAACCTTAGGAGTAGAGTATGGACGAGATTCGATTGTTACATTATCTATATGTTGTACATTTTGTCACGACACTAAATTTTCCAGCAAACACAATTAAGAATTTTTTTTAAGGTTATTACAGGTTGCTTTTTGTTTCTTTTCAGATGCATCAGGAATGGGACCAATGACCGTGGAAAAATGGGGATGGTGGATTAAACAGATCCTAACGCCAATTGTAGTAGTCATAGGTCTAACTGGAAACTGCTTATCTTTTATTGTGATGAAGACTAAATCATGGAGACATAAATCATACAGTCATTATCTATGTGCTTTAGCTTTGTTTGATTCTTTAACGTTGATAAATCGAGAAGTGAAGCTGATAGATGGAATGAAGATTTATGCGAATGAACAAAGTTTATTTTCAAATTTCGGAGACGTGACTTGCTCAATATATAATTTTTATGTTCATCTGTGTTACCTCATGTCGTCGTGGTTGATTGTGGCCATGGCAATGGAGCGATTCGTAGCAGTGTATTTTCCCCTCAAGAAAGCATACTTTTGTACTCAAACAGGAGCTGCTATTGTGATCTGTACATTAACGATGCTTCTTACGTTTTCGCAAACTTTCCGGTTTGTGATGGTTGGGAATGTAAAAGGAAAATGTGGTCCATTAGACGATTATCTTACGATGTATACGTCAATTCATATATATTTATACCAGTTCAGTTTAATTTGTGGATTTCCTATTGGTTTAATTGTGATTTTCAATGCGCTCGTATTAAGGCGGATTTATAGAGTTAAAAAGCTGCGTTCTAAAGAAGACCGCAAATTTTCCAGACAACCAAAATCTGCATCCAAAAGGCATAAAACGACCTTAATGTTAATAGCTATTTCATCATTTTACGTCATCACCCTTCTGCCTTCTTTAATCATTTCTATTATACTCCATGTATCTATCGTGTTAAAATCCCCATTTCCACCTGTAGATCTCTTTCTGAAAATTACACCTTTTAATGACTTATTCGAGTTAATTTCAGATTTAAACTACGCATGTAACTTCTTCATCTATATTCTGTCTGGGAAGGTGTTTCGATTGGAGCTTCGGAAGTTGTTTGCCACAAACAATGCTTACAGCACTTCAACAACCAAGTGTCGGGAAGATTTGGTCTAAGAACAATTATCGAAACAAGACATTGTGTACACTCCAATCAATAATTTCAAGGGAAACGAAAAAAAAGAGCGACATTAGTTTAAACGCATTCAACACTAAAGAAATTCAACAAAGACATCAAAAAGCAGTGAAAATGACACATGAAGAGTATATGTGCTAGTGAACTTAACTCTTTGGATTTCGTGATATTTGACTGTTTCATTTCCTTGCAAGACGTGCTAATAGAAAGGTTCGAATATTTCTCAGGATGTTTATTGTCGTCTCCCCAATCATAATGTCATACATAACCTAGTTAAGTGTGCTTTAAAGTCATATTCCCCTAAAGGACAAAAAGGACAAATTGGTATGGAAACATTTAACAACAAATTGAACGTGCCGTGTTTTCGAAATGTATTCGGATGGGGAGGGGATGGGGTGTTGTTTATGTTTGAGAAAATATCATTGCCCAGTACCAATAAGTAAACTAATATGGCGGAATTATTGGACTGTTTATTGAAGCGGGACAACAAAGAGATACGATTAACTGAAGTGAACTTTATTAATTAACATGACACAATTTCAACATACAAGGACTTTTTTTTTTACATGAATTCCCTACATGATTTTAAAGAGAGTACCGTTTATACTTAAATGCGAATATTAAGATAAGTTTATCAGTAACATTGTGCACAGCTCTCCCTCAAAATTAAAGCCTTTAAATCCATGTGTATCATTAATTTTTAGCTTTTTAGAATGAAAAATAAAAGGGGAATGTTCAGCATTTTCGAGGATCGATTTGGGCATTGAATTTATGTAAATAGCCTTAAGATTTACTGGAATTGTCAAATAATCGCACAGTCCCTTCAATTATACCCATACCTTTACAGTTATCTTTCATTTTCTGTTTAGGTGTTTTCTATATAAGTAATAGTCTTACTAAAACAGAACACGTGACTGAATCTACTCAGTGCATGTGCTAGACTGTATTATAAGTAGGTTAATTGCCTCGTGACGTACGATAACTTCACTCATGTACTTCGCGACAAACCTTACGGTCCTAGCTACGGACATTCGTGAAGTTATTGAAAGTCACTTGACGTCGCCTTTCATTTTGAATCAAGGAAACAATATGAAGCATTGTTCAGAAATGTTTTTTTTTTCATATCAAAAGGAATTCAGCATAAACCAACAAATTATTTATAAGTTCGTTATTAATATCCCAAGAATACACCTATTTAACCTAGTGACGTCATGATATTGTTTGATTGCAGAAGAATAGTACGTCGGATTTTTTTTCTCCCATAAAAGTCGCAGATAATTGAATGAAATGAAATGAAATCTTGTTTTACGTCACACTTTTTTTCACCTGTATGGGTTAATAAGGACGAGCAAACGCAATGCAGAGTACAATGAAGGAAATTCTGCCAGGACAACAGCATTTAGCCTCTTATTAGTTAATTTTATCTATAACGTGCACAGCATGAAGAACATGGGGCCTCGGTTTATCGTCCCTGCCGAACGATTAGACTCTTTTTTCCATGTGAGACCTCCGATCTGCATCACTAACAGGGGGGAAACCGGGATGAAAAATCCAAAAATATAATCTCGACCCATGCCGGGATTGATACCTGACCCTTTATATAAGCCAGCAAGCATCTTAACTCAATGAACCACTGAAGAGCTGTTAAATAACTCATTACAAGACTAAATCTTTTATTTGTGAAAGAAAGAGCATTAGGTCCTTATATAATAATATCAATAAAAAGAACTTATAACCAATTTAATATTAACAAATCGTATTAGGTCAATCGGAAATTACCTTTAATGAACAGTCTATGTAGAATTAAGAATGAACTATTACTTCTAGTAACGGACATTCACTAGTCTTACAAAGATATAGTAATATAAATAATAAACTCTTTATTTTACATGGGTCAGAATTAGGCCCAATACCACAAGTGATACGGTCCTGTCTCACTCAGTCTTATTCTAAATTGGAGGGGGGGGGGGGGGGAGGGAGGGGGTTGAATTTTTTCAGGCTCAAGACCAGCTTGAAGGATGTACACTCGTTCCCAATTAGAGAGAAGTAAGCGAGAAACTTATACAAGGATGATAACCCGGTGCAAGTGATTTCCTGAGGATTCCCTAGGATGTGGCCTTTTACAACTTGGCTTTGGCTGTGATGACAGATATTGTGAGGCAATTTCAAAATGAACCTGCTTGTTTGTTACGAACTGTGTCATGCCGAACAGGGGTTATTGACCTGGGGGTAATTTTGACATTTTTGGAAGGTTACGTTAATAAAGAATTTAATGCTAATGCTTTCATACATGTAAGTTTATGTTCCTCGAGAAACACGATCAAGACAACGGTCGAGAAACAGACTTTTCTTGAAACAGTTTTGTTTACCTATCCCAACTGAGCCATCAGTTGAAAAAAGCTTGAACCCCAGAATCATGGTTGTATATTTTTTTATCGATGATCTTAACAAATATTCACAACTTCGTATAATTTGACTGAAAATTTTCCTTTGATTAATAAATAAGCAATCCTTATAACAATAACTATTATTAAAACCTTTTGCCATTTTATATAGAGTGGATATCTGAATTAGAAAAATTACCTTAATAGGGCAACTGATTACAAATTCAATATAGTTTATCAGAGCAATCAGAGAGAGATCAGATCGCGTAGATTTTATTTCGAGTTTTTTTTTTAGATGCATTAGAAATGGCATATTAGAACTAAATCATCATGACATTATGTTTGCCTAAAAAAAAAGCCTAAGTTGGAACCAGAAAAGGACATGCATACAAAATCTACGTCATGTTTCTTGACATTAATTGCATAAAATTGGCTTTTCAACAATAAACCTAAATATCTCAACTGTTAAAAGCAATAAATAAGGAAATAAAATTGCCTTTTTGGTTTAATTTGATTTCTTTTATTGTAAAATTATAGCTTTAATTAAAGTTGAATATTTTTCCACTTGCAAGACTAATCTCATTATTCGAAAAAGACTTCACACAATGCAGGATCTTTCTTTTAGCATTTGCCTGGTATTTAACTTTTCGTTTATGACTTTGCATATTGAGTCTTAATTATATTATTATAAAAATACCCTGAAAAGATTTGGCATAGAACTTTCTAAAGATCTACTAAGAGTGTTACGCTCCAAACAAGGATAGGAATTTACGCTTATGTAATCAGTCTATCTATGATTGAACCCTAGTTGCAAGAGATTTGCGTTCTGAACTACTTAAGACCATTATCAACTATTCGCAGCTGGTAATCGCTGTGGTGCGAGGGAGACTTAAGCATGTTGACTTAACCATTCGCTCTTTTCTTTATTCAAAGTACCATAAGAAAACCCTGATACCCAAGATTTGTTTTAGAAATTCAATTTAACTATGATATAGTTGAACACAGCTCTTATCCATGGATCATATATTTCTGAAATAGCTGGTTCAATCGCAGCTCAGTATACTCAAATTTAATCCAATAAAGAAATGCCCCCGCTTCAAGACTTGTTACGACTTAAATGTCCAATAAAGATGCAATTGTAGCTTCACAAATTTGATATCCGGCAATTTTATATTCGTAAGTGCAATTAACAATTTTAGTATACTTTCAGTGAGGAGGTGAAAAGTCTGAAGTACTGCCTCGCAGGGTAAATTAAAAAGCTCTGCCATTGATCTATCATCTATGGAGATAATTGGTGTCGGTTAAATGTCACTTTAGAATGTCATCTTAAGTTTTTATCGATTGCATAATCAGACAGAACCTTCTTGTATTCAAAATAATATTTACCCCAGTTTTCATTAGTGCTGAAACTAGACCTGTCTGTAATCATATGACCCAATTACTTGTATTCGGTATAACCTTTCCAATAGTCTTCTGTAAAACTTAATTTGATCATCATAATAGACCTTAATCACGTCTCGTTTTGAAGCCAAGGTTCATAACGCAAAGGACGTCATCCATTCATAAAATGCGACGTCAAATGAATTGGCTTTGAAATGATCAATGGTCACTAAACACCCTATGAACATCAAGAAAATGGTCAAAAAACTGCCTTTTCGGCCCCTTTCTCAGAAATATTGTGTGAAGAAACACTTCATCTGAAAGTATTTTCAAATAGCGTAATTAATTCCGATTTTAACGATGTAAAATTTGATTAGATTTGAGTTCGTCTGATTGGAAGAAGGGGCGTTTAAGACTTCAAGGTGGTGATTTTGCTTCAGTGGCAAGATGCTGCTTTTGTTTGTAATAAGGTCTGTACAAGGGTTCTAAACCTAAAAACTAGTATTCAGTTGGTTATATTTTCTGATATGAAGTCTCTGTATTTAACACGAATGACAACTAATTCTACCATCTTATCAAATATCATTGGCCAACCCACTTGGCACTGCTCTTTCTAAGATTTTCGTAGACCTGAATGCCGGTTAAGATGAAATCTTGTAAAGTCACCATTTTCGCAGGAATTCGCAGTAGAAGTTGCTTCACCTTTACTAGAAAATTTACGATCTTTTTGAGAAAAAATAACCTTGAGTCGCTCGAGGGATGAATTGTCACGGGACCTCCGGTTAAGTCAATATTCATTTAGCAACAGTATACAGCATTTATAACATTCTACGTTACTAACCTTGCTTTCACAACACGATAATTTCGTCATTAACGAATATTTACCTCATAAAAATCATTGGACACTATGGTATCAACCCGTCTTCAAAATATCTGGCCTGAACTAATATACACTACAAATTTCAGATAATTCTGACACGTGTGGCGAAAAAACCCCAGAAATCTTGCGTCTAGTAGGCCTATTCGAACATTTTCCTCAAAATTTTAAGGCATATATATATATATATTTCATCCTCAATCGACAAAAATTGCTGAGAATATCTTGTGAAACATCACATTGATTTGATTGCACATTGAAACATGAGATTAAGCTATTCTTCTGGATATTTTGCAAATCTTATAACTATAACTGATCTCCCTTGGCAAATAATGGCCCGTTCGAAGCTGGCCTGGTCTGTCAGGCTCTGTATCTCGATCAATGAACCCGATAGGCCTTGTGTCACCTTTCACGTTCATCGTGCATGACGGAGAGTTGATGTCAATATATTTACTGAATCAGCATCAACATACTGCTTTGGGCAACCTTTCTGATTTTGTTTGTCCTCCTAAAATATTCAGTTTCCCTCCATACTTAATTGGGAAAACGGATGAAGGTGATTAATGCCCTCACTCCACACACGCTACGAATCACGCGAATAGCCACGAATTGATTAATCGTAGGATTCGTACATTTCGCAAAGTTCTCAATAGGTTAGTATTTATTCGTAGTAAGTTCTTTTAATTCTTGTGCTTTCGGGAATTCGTCGCAAAAAATTTCAGCTGTGAATTTGATCATATTTTAGATTCGTACTCACTTCGGGAAATTTTTAACAGATTGATATATATTCGTAGTCAGTTCTTCCAATTCTTGAGTCATCTGAAATTCGTACAAAACATTTTGAGCCCGTCCAAAGTTTTGACCACGAACTCCCCGATTCCAAAATCGTAGTTTTTAACTATTTCGTGGTGCATTCTTGTGCATCTTAATATAATCGTAGGCTTATCAGCAGTGAATTCTTGACAATATTATTTTAACGATTGGAACCGAATCGCACGAATATTCTTAACTACGAATTTCCACGAATTCCCAAGAATCCTATATACGATTCATCAATTCGTAGCTATTCGCGGGATTCGTAGCGTGTGTGGAGTGGAGGCATTATACAAATGTTTGATCTTATAAACAGGATTAGAAATAAGTATACAGATTATTACGAGAACAATTAAAAGCTATATTTATCCCACGCGCATGATTTAGTACTGGTACAATTACGAGGATTAAAATATATATATTATATAAAAAAGAAACACTGAATATATTAGAAATAAGCCTAAGCTCTGAAAGCCAGCGTAAATGCGATTAGTCCTGTAATATTGTTACAAACTTCCTAGATCTATTTGAAAAAATCCCCCGAATAATTAATACATGTATTAATAATATAACAAAACACAAGACAATATTATGGAATATAACACACTTCTTTAATAAAGTTAGGCACTTAACGTTTCATCACAAAATACACGTGTCGTCATCAGATATTATGGACGACACGTGTATAATGTGTTGAAACGTTACGTGCCTAACTTTATTAATATGTGTCGTCATCAGATGTAATGATGTAATCAAATTACATCTATTCTGATGACGACACGTGTATATTGTGTTTAAACGTTATGTGCCTAACTTTAATAAAGAAGTGAGTTATATTCCATAATATTGTCTTGTGTTTTGTTATATGCCGTTCAAATCTAATATTAATAATAATAATAAAAAAGGTTTCAATGCACTTTACAAAAATATACAATAAAATACATTGAAAAAAACCAAATGAAGAATAAAATAGAAATTAAAATATATAAAGTATAAAATTGGTTAAAGCATTTCCTATATAATATCAAGAACTGTATAGAACCTCGGTTCCCAACCTTTTGGACTTTTCATAACTCTATTTTTCTACGCAATCACCTGGTACCCATTTCGCCCACCTTAAAGGAATACAACCTCCTAGAATGAACAAAAAATCTTAATTTTCAAATTTGGTCAAGGGACTTGCCAGGTTGCATAACTATACAACAGATTACCTAAATAATCTGATAAATCCAAAAAAACAATGTTTATATACAATAATTGAAAAACCCTTAATCAAATTTAAGGCGTTTATCAATATTATAACCTGTTATTATATGGAAATTTACATAGTTTCATGGGTTTTTTGCATTCTGTCTGTATACTTTGGACATCGTTGATGAATATATACTCTTATTGACCAAGTTTGAGAACTTAATTTTTTTGTTCATTCTAAGCTAGCATGAAAGTCAAAGGATATTTGTAGGTTGATATTTAATCCATTGCTAGCCACTATTACAGCTGCAGATGACATATATCAGGCCTTCTCAAAAGGCCTTCCACTAAAACGTTCTGCTCGCTATGCTAGCTAAGCTCTATTTGGCCATTATATTTTTTTGTTTCATCTAATGCATTTGGCCCTTTACAAAAATTAATTTAGAAGGCCTGACATATATTATTTATTTTTGTGTTAAATATTAGATGTTATATTATATGTCAGTATATAATGATATAACACTTTTTAAAATTGTCTTCCCAGGTACCCCTTGTGGTGTTTACTGGTTGGGAACCGAGGGTATAGAAAATAAGACCCCAGTAATGCACTAATGTGCTCACGAGTATAATTGTCTAAACAGAAATGTTTTAAGCCACGTTTAAAAGAGATGATATCAGTGATCACACAACAAAACAATGCATAAAAGATACATTACCTTCATAAGTACAGAAAGACCAGTCCAATTGACTTTTCAGTATTGCTGCTTTGATGAGAATAAATTATAGCAATATATTACTTAGTAACCAAAATAAGAAAAACTTACGAAGGTGTGTAATTTGTCAAGTGAGTTATTGTTAACCTGTTACAAACAACACATTTTAGCAATTGTTTTATCAGCTTTATTATTCACTTTCCAGAAGAGTCGTGAAATTTGATTTGTGATTAATTTGCACTGAATTACCACGCAGTTACATGCAATTACCGAGGTCGATCAAGTCCTTGTTTTCTGTGATTTGGGGTGAAATGTGTGAGAAAGAAAGAAAGAAAAGAAAGAAACATCTATATTTTACAAGGATAACAACTTAAGTTCCGTGCGGATCCTTTCTCCCAGCGGGTCCTTGGCCAAACCTCTTGGCATTGATCTTTCTCGGATTATCCGTACCCATTTACAGCTGGGTGGACTGCAATTTGTCAAAGCCATTATGTTCTACCGTACTCTGTATAAAATACGAACTGCCTCTGGGTATAGTAACAAATGTACAATGGACCTTGGTTTATCGTTTGATCAAGACTTTCGGAGGAACCTGACATGAATTGGTCTCCATCTAACTTAGAACAAGCATAATTGTTTATGTGGTATACATGTAATTTAAAAAAAAAAAAAGCTAACCGAGAAGGGACAATCTGGAAGGTGTGAATTGGAAAAGTAAGGAAAGGTACAAAAAAAGATACAAAAAAATTGATGATATGCATATGGGAAGGTGTGAAATAGGGAACACGAGATAGTTTCTGAATATAACAAAACCAGATTTGTTATCAATCTTAGAGAACTTAAGGTCAGCACCAAATCATCTAGATCAACAGTAACCGATTTGCAGTTTGCCTTATGGTAATTGCCATTTTTAGTTTAAGCAAAAAGCAACAAATTCGGCCTGTGAATACTATACAGACAACCGTTTTGGTTTGATTTTAACAAAACAAATTTTGCTGATTTTTTTTTATTGTCCAAAGAAAAAAAATAACCCGTGACGTGATGAAGGAATTTAGATACATTTGTACATTAAGTAAATGTGCGCGAAAATCTTGACTAAGGCTTGAACTCAGCGATAAACTTTACTTCCTGAGTTGAATGAAAGCGGAAACGGACATTGGATTTTCTTTCAGTAGAGTGCTATTTCGAAAGCAGCTTTAAAGACACTCGACCGGTGAAGTAAACACTACTTCCTTTCAAGTGGCCTTGTCATTTTTATACGCCCACATCTCTCTATGGGGAGGTATATTGTCGACAAGCATGTCCGTCCGTCAACATTTGCTTGTAAACGCTCTAAAAGTTAGATTTTTTGATGGAATCAAATGAAATTCGGTATGTGTATACAGTCAAACTTGTATTAAGCAGCCAGTCAAGGTAATGCTTAAAAGTGGCTGCTTACTAAAGGGTGGTTCTTAAGAAAAGTACATGTATGGCGAACCCAGTGGAGAATGATAAGTTGGTAATTTGTAGTTCTTGAATTAATACGCTAGTATGATCCAGACATTGTTTTAACAAATTTATTTTGATATATCTGAACATTATCAATTAAAATGTTTCAATATGTGATTTTTAAGATAATATGCGTGAATAAGTTATTATTATAAACAGCAATTCATGAGACATAGACAGATTAGTGACTATGTGCCAAATGATATTATATTGAGATAAGTACAGTGATCAGAATTTTTTGTTACAAAATGTATCGCTGATTGACTTGTAGGTTTGTAAAATCTGCCCAATTTACATGTAAAAGTGCCCGAATCTTAAATCGAAAGGGTAATTTAAATACAACACTACAACCAATTGTAAATGACGTTATGCCATCTTGGATTATAAATTATGAGCGTTTGAAAGTCAAAAATACGACTCGCCGTTTAGCAAGACAATGCTTTATATAGAAAAGACAAATACAGAAAATGTAAGATAACGACACTCCACCAGTGAAGTAAACACTCCTTATTTGTCGATCCTGACAAATATTTAAAGTTTAAAGGGCCATTCCGCTTTTTATGAAAAAAGTGTTCATTGACAAAAACGTCGTAAATGTTACCTGAAAGTATTTCGAAAGTATGCGTATTTGTATGTCTATCTTCTTGATCAACAAGAATTTGTTTTTAAATGGTTAAGTAAAAACAAGGAGTACTTATTGTTACTTATGCAGTTTCACCTAGTTTGGTTTGTTTGGTTTAAAATAAAAATTGCTGGATATTTGTAGCTGAAACATTTATAATACACAGCAGAGACATTTCTCTACGATATTAGGCATTTATTTTACTCAATAGTTTTCTAACAGCGTCCAAAAAACAAAACTAACTTAAAAACCTTAAATATCTTAGCATGTTTTTAGCGTTTTAAAATTAACGGCTGGATTTTTTTAGCTAAAACTTTTAGATTTATTAAAGGGCACATATATCTAGATTTTGTTGTATAGTATAAAAATTATGGCCTAGAAAAAATGCAGACTGTCCCTTTAAAGTGCAACAGTCATTATTGCATAATTCTCGATAAGTTTTTCATACTTTACAACACTGTTTCGTAATTGGTTTCGTCGCGAGTATGACGATATCAAACACCTGTTCAAGTGATATAGCTGGAATCACAGAAGTCTTTTGAAAATTGAACAGTGCAAATTGGCGTGCAAAGTGTCACCGATACACATATACACAATTTAAATAACCTCTTTACTATCTCTTAAATCTTTGTCCTGATTTGAATGACAGGAGTAAACAAATAAATCTTAAAAACAGGGAGATAAAAGTGGGAAAAGACAGATGTTTCTAGGCTGAATAATCATTTTGAAGGTAAAAATGATGAAGTTAATAAGTATTTTGTTCTTTATTCTGCCGGTCGCCATAGCTTGGTGGCGTCCATCTGCACATCAAACATGGCAATGGCAATTAGTTAACAACATAGATACCAGTGTGAACGTACAGGTTTATGATGTTGACCTATTTGATGTCAAAAGTAGTGATATACATACCATAAAAAGGTAAGTTATTTTCTTCATTTAAAGGGCCATTCTGCTTTTATGAAAAAAGCTTCCTTTGCCAAAAAAATCACAAATGCTACCTGAGAGTATTTTTAAAATATGTTTATTGTATCTTTATACCTCCTTGATCAAAATGAATTTGGTTTTAAAGGGTTAATTACAAACAGGGAGTACTTATTGTTAATTATGCAATTTTACCTAGTTTTGGTGTTTGCCCTTTAAATTGCTCAATATTTCTAGCTGAAACCTTTTAAATACACAAGAGCGACATTTCTCTACAATTAGGCGTTTATTTTATTCAAATCCATTCAGTAGTTTCCAATCAGCGTCCAAAAAACATAACACACTTAAAAACCTTACGTAAGGTTTTTAAAAATGTCAGCATGTTTTTAGCGTTTAAAAATTAACGGCTGGATTTTTTTAGTTAAAACTTTCAGATACTTTAAAGGGCACATAGTTACAGATTTTGGTGTAAAGTTTTCACAAATTTGAGCAAAAAAAATTTTGTCCAAAAAAAATTCAGACTGTCCCTTTAAAGGGAATTCTTAAGAGGTTCTCTATTTTTTTGATTGCATCAATTTGCACCATTCAATTATCAATCAGACGTCTGTAGTTCCGTCAAATTCCAACAAATTTTAATATTTGATAACATCACACCCACGAAGGTCTGTTACACAAGTACATTTTACGGGTATGTGCGCGTCATCAAAGTTAAGGTGGAATTGTTGGAACCACAGACGTCTGATTGAAAATTGATGATATCAGTGCCCCCAATACTCATAACACCTTTAAAAAACCTCTTTATAATCCCTTTTAGAAGGAAACACTTTTCCCCCAAGCTACAATCATGAAGGGAAATTTCCATTCGACTAATTAATGAATGTATTACAGAGGCATTTAGAGGTAAAGCAGAACCTCAACTAAAAACAACATTATCGTTGATGAAAGCATTTCCTAGTTCGAATTCAAAGTATTAAGTTGTTTAAAAAAGAAAGGACGACAAATTAGGTTCCTTGAGGATCCTTTCTTCCAGCTGATCCTTGGCCAAACCTCTTGGCATTGATCTTTCCTGGATTATCCGTACCCATTTACAGCTGGGTGGACTGGAATTATGAGTGAAGATGACTTCAAGGTCCTCGGGCTCTCAAACACGACGACCACCATATTCTCATATCCAAGCAAATGGCGTCATGTTTGTAAAGAACGACGCATTAACCTCGTCGCTGGCTGACCTTACTAGTGCGCAAATGCGAATAGTGGAATAACCAACTAGGGCTTCTGAAAGAAGTCACCAGGATTCAACACAAGTTTCGTTTGAGCTTTACCAATCAAAAGTGTTCTAAAATAAAAATCGTTAGCTTTGCACATGTTAAAATTCATGTTTAAACAAATGGATTCGTGTTGAATGGTCAATTTGAAAATGACGCGGTATCTTGAATATTTATTACCTTAAAAATACTAAATCAGTGAAACGCGGTAGAAATAAGTCAGATATGACTGAACATGTTCTGATAATTTGAATTCAATTGACCTACTGTAACTTTTGCGTATTGAAGGATTTTAAAGGCTCGAAAAGAGTTTAATACCAAACATTACTTAATCGTCCATCTTAGCTCCTCTTAGCAATAACGTCTAACACCGTATGCATAATATGGCGGATAAATAAGATTACCTTTGAATGTTAGGTCATGTGATTTCTGCCTTGTCTAGCTCTGACACCCAAAAATCAAGGTAGATAACTCACAACTGACTAACTATATTTTGAAACTAACCGATTTCGAAAGATTTCCAAAACATGAGACTTTTGTAAACAATGGCCGCCGACGATACAATTAAAATGCGAACTGCAGTACTTAAAGCAAAATGGCGATTTCCTGTGTCTTTTTATACGCCCTCATCTCTCTATGAGGACGTATATTGTCGGCACCCCTGTCCGTCCGTCCGTCCGTCCGTCAACATTTGCTCGTAAACGCTCTAAAAACTAGAGTTTTTGACGGAATCAAATGAAATTTGATATGTGTATACATATTCATAAAACGAAGATCAAGTTCGAATTTGAGCTATTTTCGATCGTTAGAAGCAGAGTTATTGCCCTTGCCCCAAATCTTGAATATGCTATTACTCTCTTAGTTTTCAACCGATTTTGATGAAACTTAAAATGGATGTTATTGGACCTAAATCGAAAGGTTTGAGAAAGTTTAATTTTATCCCGATTAAATTTTTCGTTAGGCGTATATGGCCGTGGTCCACTATCTTTTATTTGTTATAATCGAACAAAGATTTTATGTTTAGAATTATACCCGGATTTGCATAATTAACTTTGTCCTACTAAACTATTAACGTAATACTATACCTTTAATAAGATTAATGATTAATTATGATTTTCAGATCATTTTTAAAACGCTTAACGCTTTGTTTAATAGTATTTTAATCGCTTATCGTGAATAATGGATAATAAATACATAAGCTTTTAGATTAACATACTTTTTTTAACCTAATATTTCTTTAAATCGGATAAGAATCAGTTAAAGGTTATCGGATTGTTTAACATTTAACATATAATCTTATATATGGCGACATTCAAATTGCTACAACAAAACATTTAAACATACTTAAATTCATCATGTTACAGAAATATCACAATCATAGTTCCGTAAATGGAATAAAAAAAATTGCAAAATTATCACGTATCTTATTTTTTCATAGGAGATTTTAGACAAATGTCGTCAATTCAAATTCCCATGACTTAGTATTAAAATAGTTTTTTTCGACAGAAAATTATTTTAAAATATTGTTTTGTAACAAAATCCTCTTCGGTAAGATATTTTTTGAGTGAGCAACCTTAGTAGATTATTTTAAATCCTAGAATGATCTGTGTAGACATCAGACTTAGACAAGGAATCCAACCAAAAACAGAAATGAAACCTTAGAATGTCCCTTCTTCAGATAAAACGTAGAGCGTTTCGTTAAAAATATAAGAGTTGACTTCTGAAGTTTGACTTATCTACTCGATATGAAACCACACGTCATGTTATGCTGAAGGGCGCAACAAAGTTTTTTAAATGGATCAGTATAAATGTATAAAAATGAATTCAAACTGTCAGGTCAAACGGATCTTATGTATTTGAATGTTAATAAACTGTCACGTCAAACGGATCTTATTTTTTAAATGTTAATAAACCGTCACGTCAAAACGGATCTTATGTTTTATGATTTTGACAATATGCGGTTTTGGCTCTTGAACTCACAACTGCTTGTCAAAATTAGAATGTTTAAAAAATAATATTTGTGGAACACTTTTCATGAGTTAACCTTCACCGATTTAAACGGCGACGCTTTTTAATTCGGTTGACATATCTAAACGTTCTATGGAAAGATGAGAAAGTGTCTCTTAATAAAAAAATATTTTTCTTGAATGTCAAAATTTTATATCTACGTGTATTGCTTGATTACATTACACAAATAAAGAAAAGTGTTACTTCTATGGCCAGTCGATGGCTCTTTGCTAAAAGTGAATAAGTCCGAAAACAAGATTTTGAGAAAATGGCCGCAAAAGTTTTTGAGTAAACAAAACCTTCCACCATTCTATTGTTAATGGCAGAGGTCCCGTCTTTTGAACACACAAACTTGATCATGACATTTTAATACTACAATACACATTCACATATTAACCATTTTGGATCTATTCAGTTTTGAACATTTTGTTAAAGCACAAGTCAATATTGTTATTCAGTTTTAATCTGCAAAAAGTGCTTACATGCATTTTTAGTGGAAAAGGGAGATAACTTACAATGACTTCGTCTAGAAATGAATAAAAGTGACATGTTCAATTTTGGCAGTAATACCCCTTCATATTCTAAGGCTTTTAATGTAGCCAAATTTGAATGTATGAATATATTCACTTTTGGTTGTAGACCAAGGCGTTTCAAAGGACTTATTCATTTTTCAAGATCTGTGTTGCTAGGTTTATAATAAAGGAAGGACTTATGCACTTCTTGAGGTCATAGAGCGTTAAAAATTACATCAGAAAAAGTGAAAAGGTGAAAGTCGACAACCATGAACTTATTCACTTTTGGCAAAGAGCCATCGCAGTGCTTTCTAGAGTCGGCCCTATGTCGGTTTCAACCTTTATAACAAAATTTAATTATATCTCAGTGATTAAGCTGACCATAGTTTTGTCATGGCATTAAAAAAAATGTATACAACACAAAAGTTTTTGCATATCAGTATTTGAACAACCTCTACTTAGCTTAAACAATTCATAGTTCAATGAATTGTTAATATTGATCGGACTTTTTATTTAGGACATGAAAACTTGAGACTACGAGTCAGTTTTTTTTGTTGTGGAATTTGTAAATGCTAGATTAATATTCACAACTATAATTTCAAAGAATTGGGATTTCGGTTACGGTGGGTGTATGTTACCACACCTAACAAATTGTCCTTTTTTCTTTCAGCCACGGTCGTAAATTAGTTTGCTACTTTTCGGCTGGATCCTTTGAGGATTGGCGTCCAGATGCGAGTCAGTTCCCGGCGTCTTCGTTAGGCAATAAACTTGAAGGATGGGACGAACGATGGCTTGATATTCGAAATGATCATGTGAAGCAGATTATGACAGCTAGACTCAATAAAGCTGTACAACTAGGGTGTGATGCCGTTGAGCCTGATAATGTTGATGGTTATTCCAACAAAAATGGTCTAGGTCTTACAAGTCAAGACCAGAAACAGTACAACATATGGCTTGCTCAAAGTAAGAGTTTTTTTTATACGCCCAAAGTCTATATTGTTCGAAGTTTTTACTAAGTACATGAAAACTTGAGACTACGGTCAACAAAACAGAAATAACTTAAAGAGTATTTGTCCGATTTTGCTTTTACCTACTCGATCTCGAATTCTATCTGTAGGGATCTTAAACGTACACAGCCTATATCAGCCGAGACACCCTGTGCTGTATATTGAGAA
This sequence comes from Lottia scabra, assembly GCA_029955415.1. Classification (NCBI taxonomy): domain Eukaryota; kingdom Metazoa; phylum Mollusca; class Gastropoda; family Lottiidae; genus Lottia; species Lottia scabra. The sequence goes on from JARJEI010000001.1 coordinate 16,764,074, forward strand.
AATAGGTGTAATACAGTCGTACATCGAAAATAAGAGTAGGCAAGCAAGGCTGTAGTGGCAAAATTTACATCATTGCACACTGTATATATTTTGCCCGTCCCATAATAGGTGCAGAGAATTAGGACTTAAGATTCATTTCAATGGTTTGATATCGATTTGAACTAAAACAACTGTTTTTTGATCATGAGAAAACAAATTTTGCGAGCTGCTGTCTTTGCGTATGTTACAGTTGCTGACAAGCTATCTATAGCACTTGATATACTCTCGTGTATCGACGTCGTGAAATCCATAATACCATATTAATGCACTATAATTTATCAAAAATAGTCCTTTTATCATCAACAGCTTTGATTAGCTTTTAGAGGTGAGGTGATGAGTCAAGAGAGGAAAATTGCTTTAATTATAGATCTTAAATAAAATATAAGGAAGTGATTATTAGAAATAAGAAGCCCTTAATCTTTGGTTTATAGCTATTAATGTGATTTAACACGACTGCTCTTGCTATCACCTGTCTTAAAGAAAGATTAAACAAACCTTAAACCAGATTGTTAATACATAATGAAAGATATGGAGGTATAACGTTGCCAATATTGTCGATTGTGTTGCAATGTTAAAATACCAATGTCGTAATTACAAAATGCATTTGTCAATGCTGCAAAGTACAATTGTCGATGTGTAAAAATGCAAAATGTATAAGTATACTCAACAATCCAATGAAATGCAGATAACAATTTATTCTTTGCATTATGCATTTTGCATTAGGCACTTTTGCATTATACATTCTGCATAAGTCACTTTGCATTACGCACTCTGTATTATCAAACCTTGCAGAATAGACTTCTACACAATAGAACATATACCTTATATGGAATGATGACGTATATTCATTTGCATACGTAAAAAACGGCGGAAATGTACGGAAATTAATTAATATGCATGCGCATTGATACAAGTTCTTTTTGACGTTTAAAGATGGGTTCTCCTTTAAAGATAAATATCTATGTATTATTTCAAATTGAGTTATTGCTACCTGTATTGGTTCAAGGGTGCCCATGGTCGTCTGGTTTCTAGGGAGCCCCTCTAGAAAATTTAATTGACTCCCTGAAATGTCATTTCCTGACGAATTTTTATAGGGTACAAGAAAAAAATGTCAGGAATTAGACGTCTGAGGGACCTATATTATATAACCTTGACAATTTTGAGTACTAGACGCCCGTAAGCGCATTTTTCTCCCACCCCATTCTGATACTTAAATTCAACGAGAAATGTCAGGAAATGTTTATGGGCAACTTATTTTCAATTTTTTAGCGACATACCTGAGACCCTATATACAAATAATTTTGAATCTTAAATTCGTTGGGAGATGTCAGGAATTTGAGTATCCAGGCGCCTAATTCTCAAAATTTTCTTTCGGTGATCCCACAACCCACAAGTTCGTCAGGAAATTTTATATTTTGTGATCTATTTCTTTTTCTAGGCTAAATTCCTCAGACCCTATACAAATAATTTTGAACCTTAAATTCGGTGAAAAATGTCAGAATTTAGCGTTTCCATGCATCCCTATACAAATAAAACTTAAAATGTCAGTTCGATTGCGTTCGATGGCGTCTAGTTCTCAACATTGTCTAGGCTAGATCTCTCAGATATTTCAGAAATTTGCATTTCCAGGCGTCTTATTTCTGACATTTTCTTCTTGTGATCCTGCATTCCCTATACAAATAAACCTTAAATTCATCAGGGGATAACGTGTCAGAGAGTTTCTTTTTTGATTTTCTAAAGGGGGCTCCAAGACTTCTAGACTTCCAATGGGCACCCTTGAAGCAATACAGGTAGCAATAACTCAATAGAGTTTGCACAACTGCAAAGCAAAGTTTTCGAGGAGAGGACGGTTACCTAAACTTCTCTCCTGATTGGACGTTTGCACCCCCCCCCTTTTTTTAGAAGTACTTGGGCCTTTAATTAACTATCAATTTGAAATAATTTCCAAGACTCCAAATTTGAAACAATACAGAGATATTTATCTTTAAGGGAGAACCCATCTTTAAGTGTCAACAAGAACATGTATCAATGCGCATGCAAATTTATTAATTTCCGTACATTTCCGCCGTTTTTTACGTATTCAAATGAATATACGTCATCATTCCGTATAAGGTATATGTTCTATTGTGTAAAAGTCTATTCTGCAAGGCTTCATAATACAAAGTGCGTAATGCAAAGTGACTAATGCAGAATGTATAATTCAATAGTGCCTAATGCAAAATGTATAATGCAAAGAGTAAATTGTTAGCTGCATTTCATTGGATTTTTTAGTATATTTATACATTTTGCATTTTTACACATAGACAATTGTACTTTGCAGCATTGACAAATGCATTTTGTAATTACGACATTGGTATTTTATCGTTGCGACACAATCGACAATATTGGCAACGTTATACCTCCCACCCGTTCCTGTAAACTTAGCTGTTATAAACACGAAATACTTAGTTTTCTTAGCCCGTTATAAAAGCTAAAAAGGTTTAAACCGTGGACCGCACGGTATGTTTTTAGGCTGCTATGAAGGCTCCTAAAGGCTAAAAAAGGACAGAAAGGCGAATACATAGGGAAATTATTAACCAATCACCGACCGATTTCCTAAGACTTTTAAGATCCAATCAAAATTGTTGCATTTCATTAAAATCTAAAAAAAACGGAATTTTAGGTTTTCTCCGCAATGTTTAGCCTTTCAGAAGAGACCAACACTGATATAGACACTTGTATCATATTAATTAATTTTTTTCATTTTATCAATTTTATTTTGGCCAAAATATCTACTTTCACTTTCGGCAAGGTCAAGGCCATTGGGTGTCAGTTCGTGCCATGCAGTATGTCATCGTGTGGACTCGATGAAACGGGACGATTATATGAATTTAATGCTTATAGACAAGCCCATTCTTCATTTATTGTTGGTCCCTCATTAAAAATCAATATGCCTTGTCCTTAATCTTTGTAAACGGAAAAAATAATATTGATAAACCCCAGAAATTACGACTGGTTACCGGAGACTAAATGACCCACTTATAAAGCGTAATGTGGATTGCAGCACCATCTTTTTGCAGCACAAATGCCGTTTATTTTACCATTTTTCTCAGGTATTTTATGTTTCATTTGATCAGCATCATTTATTTTGTGATTACTGGGGCTAAATATTAAAATTATGCCTTAAAAGAGGATAAAAGAGAAGATATTCTCTTATCTTAGTAGAAGACCATTCTGGTATCACAGGTGGGTGACATTGAACCCAGACCAGTTCTCTGTTGCAATAAGCGTCCATGTTGGATTTTTTTTCAAACTTATAGAATCTTATCAAAGGGATTGTAAACAGGTTTGTTAACTGTGTATGTGTATCGGGGACACTGATAGCATCAATTTGCGCCATTAAATTTCCATTCAGATGTCTGTTGTTCTTGCAATTCCACTAAAACTAATGTGTTTTATGACGTCATTACCCATGATCTACCAAAGCTTTATATGTGTGCTTTGTGATCTACCAGAGAGAAAAGCTAATATTGATATCTATGCAAATCACTGGTAAAGATGAAAATGAAGTGAATGGAGTTTTACGTCCTACTTTTCTGCACCTGGGAGCCGCGGTGGCTCAGTGAGTTAGACGCTTGCTCGGTAACCTGAAGGTCCAGGGTTCAATCCCGGCATGGGTCGAGATGATACATTCTAATTTTTCAACCCGGTTTCCCCCTGTCAGTGATGCAGGTCGGAGGGGCTGACATGGAAAAGCGTCTAGTCGTTCGGATGGGACAATAAACCGAGGCCCCGTGTGCTATTGGCTGTGCACGTTAAAGATCCCTCGACAGTTGGAAATCGAAAATAAGAGCAGGCTAATGCCGCTGTCCTGGCAAAATTTCCCTCATTGCACACTGCATGGCGTTTGCCCGTCCTCAATTAGCCCATATAAGGTGCAGAAAAGTAGGACGTAAAACTCCATTCATTTAATTTTTCTGCACCTAAATGGGCTTATTGAGGACGGGCAAACGCCATGCAGTGTGCAATGAGGGAAATTTTGCCAGGACAGCAGCATTAGCCTGCTCTTATTTTCGATTAACAACTGTTGAGGGATCTTTAGCGTGCACAGCCAATAGCACACGGGACATCGGTATATAGTCCCATCCAAACGACTAGAGGCTTTTCCATGTCAGCCCCTCCGACCTGCATCACTGACAGGGGGGAACTGGGTTGAAAAATCCAAAGGTATCATCTCGACCCATGCCGGGATTGAACCTTGGACCTTGAGGCTAGCGAGCAAGCGTTTAACTCAATGAGCTACCGCAGCTCCTACAGATCACTGGTAGTAACGTCATAAAACGCTTTAGTTTAAGTGGAATGTTAAGAACCACAGACGTCAGAATGGAAATTTGAATGGTGTAAATTGATACTTACAGTTTCCCCGATACACATACCAGTACAAAGTTTAGAAAACCTTTCTACAATCCCTTTAAGATACATATTATTGTGGCAGTGATATTTCTGGATGGAGAGTCTTCAATGTAGGGACCATAAATTACCTTAATTTGGGAAAATTTTGTATTTGCAGAGAGGAGCACGGAAATGTAATGTTTCGATAGCTCTTGATAAGGTTACAGTAGCATTTTCACTAATTTAGAACTAAGGTTTATATGGAGGATTTATACAGTCAGACCTTCAAAGCGTGATCTTTTTTTACTTTTATTTAAATAAAAATTTTAATATTTTAGAGAGACAAGGTAAAGATTTGGATCTAACTGAAAGAGAGACCTGCCTCCATGAAGAGATATTGAAAAATGTTATGAATTCTTAATGCTAGAGTCAAATTATCCAAAAAAGGTAAAATTACTTTGTATACCAGGTAAGGGAGGGTCATATTAAATATTAATCTCTTTTCTACATTTTCTTACTTTCCTGATAATTATATCTCCAAACTATTTTTCTTTTATCCTAAAAAATCAGCATCTCTCATGAGAATGAGGGTTTGTTCATCAGGTTGCCTTGTTCTCATTCTATTTGACTGAACTGCTCCACTTCACTTTTCTCTGTGCCACTGAGACACTCTATAAAGGGAACAGGGTGGAGAAAAGTGAAGTGGAACAGTTCAGTCAAATAGAATGAGAACAGGGCAACCTGAAATAAAATTACATACCTCATTGATAAGATATGACGTCAAATGAATGACTAGGCTATCAATTGATGAGTGACATCAAATGTATGAATAGAATATGTGATGCCACTTAAAGGGTTAAGCATTTTCGAGGATCGATTTGGGCCTTGAATTTATGTAAATAGCCTTCAGATTTACTGGAACAGCCCAAAAATCTCACAAACCCTTAAATTATACCCATACCGGTACCTTAATAGTTATCTTTCATTTTCTGTATATGCGTTCTTCTATATTATGCAGTCTTACTAAACGACAAGTTGTATTTTTGAGACTTAAAATTTTTGGTCGAACAGTTTGTGAACATATCTCTTTAACACCCTACCAGTATCAACAGTGAGAAATTTTTCAAAATCATGCAAAACCACATATGGTTCTTACGTAGAAATAACACACACACAAACTTAGTGAACAAACATTTTGAATAATATTTCGAATTAATAGAAGGCTCAGAAATGGCATAAATTGTGATTAGAAAGTTTAGATGAAATATTATTGAAATTAAAGTAAAAATCCATAAAAACAAGACAATTCTGTTAATACAGCATTTTTTAATTTTCAATTCTTATGTCAAAGTATTATTTAAAATGGTTGGTTAATACGTTTTGTGTATTATTTCCATGTAAAAATCATAAATGTGTAGACATTAAAAAAAAACTTAATTAGAAGTCCAGAATTACATACTGCTACTGAAACCTTTAATAATTACAGTGTTTTTTTTTTTAAATAATCTTTGAGATATTTGAGTGATTCTTGTTTGTTTACAACAAAAAAGTTATACATTTTTCTGTCAAAATATTGTTGCAATAATTGTGACAGAAATGTTTACAAGAAATTTGATGACAGAAATGGTCATGGTAAATTTGGCACCAATAGCCAATAACTCTGTTACAGTAGTATTTTATTGTAATTATTTCAAGGTATAATTGTCATGTGTCATAGTTGTTAGATCACATTAATTTGGGCATAAAGTAAATTGGTTATTATTATTTAGTCACAGTAATTTTTAGCACAGTCATTATTTATTTCTGTCTATGGCCACATATCTTCTATTGGATTTGTGACCTTATTTCTATCATTAATGTACAGTGTTTACAAATTCCCGTCACCAATGTTCCTTGTGTGAATATATATAGTGACCAGATCATTTCTAAACATTTACCTTGTTAGTAAATATGTTGTCCAGTGTATTTTATGACCAAATCACTTTGACACATTTACTTTGACTGAATAATATTTACTGATCAAATCCTGAAACTAATGTTTTATGTACTATTTGAACATGATATATATATATATATATAACCTGTGCTCTCTTTGTATTTTTCAGGAGAAAGATGATTATTAAGATCCAGTTCATCAGCTGGTGGAAGAAGAATTGCCTTTGAAGTTGTTTTTTTTAACCTTAATTCTTGTGAATTTAAGATTTTTTTTGGAAAAAAAATTGTTACATTTTGAAGAGAGTCTTTCATTCAAAGATCAATAGTCCATATTCCAAAAAATGCATAGTCAAAAAGCCAACCATTTGAATAGCCAATAGTCTCAACAACTGTAAAGACTATAGTCTCAACAGCTGTAAAGTCAATAGTCTCAACAGCTGTAAAGTCAATATTCACAACAACTGTAAAGTCAATAGTCACAACAACTGTAAAGTCAATAGTCACAACAACTGTAAAGTCAATATTCACAACAACTGTAAAGTCAATATTCACAACAACTGTAAAGTCAATAGTCACAACAACTGTAAAGTCAATAGTCACAACAACTGTAAAGTCAATAGTCACAACAACTGTAAAGTCAATATTCACAACAACTGTAAAGTCAATATTCACAACAACTGTAAAGTCAATATTCACAACAACTGTAAAGTCAATAGTCACAACAGCTGTAAAGTCAATAGTCACAACAACTGTAAAGTCAATAGTCACAACAACTGTAAAGTCAATAGTCACAACAACTGTCAAGTCAATAGTCTTAACGACTATAAAGTTCATATTCCCAACAACTGTAAAGTCAGCAGTCTCAACAACAACTGTCCAAGTCAGTAGTCTCAACGACTATAAAGTTAATATTCCCAACAACTGTAATGTTATCAGTGTGTACAGTTGCTGAATAAATACAAGTTTATTTTTGTTGTTGAGATGCAAATGATGTTGCTGAGTTTTATCCAATTAGAAATTGACTATAAATTCCATGATCTGTCTGAAATCATGTGATGTAAATAAAAACGGAGTCACCACCAATGAATGATTACAATTTGTGCAACATGTTGTCGTGTGTATACTGAAACCAATATTTTGTTGGCGAACATATCAGACCCTGGACTATACCAGATCAAGATTATTATCAATATCGATTTCAAGTGTTGCTACTAAGCGCTAAGCAGACTGACTCACTTGATAATCCGGGGTTATTACACTGTACGATCCACTAAATGTGTTTGCGATCCTTTCGAGGTGTGCCAGGGACCAAGACCGGGAGTATATTCAATAAACAAGAGGTTTTCAACCTGAGATTAAATACCTCCTAAGGGGTTTAAAACTTATATAGGAAAGAATGACATAAACTACTGATGATATACAGAGGAAGGTGAGTAATACAATCGATCAATAATCTTGAAATGGGTAAAAAAAAAAGGCTGAAAACCTTGCAATAGACCGAACAAACAACTGCACAAGCTCAACAATTATTCAGCATACATGTATATACATGTAGGTCAATAGTGATAACTCAGTACTCAATAAAGTAGCTTTGACACAACTACGCTTTATTCACCGAGAGATTTTAGCACTATATTATCATCTCTTGCCACATAAAAGGATTGGATTGGATTGGTCTGCAAACTTCGATCAAAATTACTTACTACCCGACCGATGGAAATAATTTGTACATTGAAACATTATTTAATTTTCCAACAAATTCAAGACCGATGCATTGCATTGGACATGGTCTGTCAGACTAACGGGGTAATTTTGTATTTACAAGAGCCAAATGCTTCATTCATTGCAATTAAATGTAGGCCAATACGTTGCCATGAACAAGATGGAGATATACCTGTGTATAATTTTTTATTTCTAAATGGTTTATTTTCTATTAATCAATTCACGACTAATGTGATGCCTTGAACAAGATCTGTCAGACTAATGGAGACATGCTTTTAAGTTTCTTCCAAGTTTTTACTATACATCACCTGTGTTTAGAACTGTCCAACAATTTACGAAATTTGTATAAATTTGAAAATAGAATGATTTATTTATTTCCATCAAATCAACACATTGCCTTGGACAATATCTGTCCGACCAATGGAGGTACGGTGTTAATGTAAAAAATTGAAATTTCACTTTCATCAATTCACCACAAATACATTGACTCGGAAAATGTCAAATTCGACAATACAACGGGAGGTTTTATCCGACTAATTCGACAAATGCTTAATGCGCATAAAATTTGTATACTTGAAACTGAAATAATATCTTATTAAGATATTTTGGAAATAGTGATACCTCGGACCAGAATTCACTGACCTATGCAATTAAGTACCGTATATTTGCGTGTTTAGTGCGGATGCAACAAAATATTTTTACAATTTCGTTGTATCCCCTGATAATATTGACGTTCCGCCTTTTGTGAAATAATTGAACGTTAATGGTTGAAGCTGTTTGGAAGATTTGATCATATCATGCATGACAATTTCTTATGTTTTATATGTGTATTGTTAAGCGTGTCACGTCAATTTCAGACTGACCCGTGTCAAAATATGAATTAATCAAGTTATGGGAAACTGTGAAAAGATAGTATTTTTCTCTACGTTTGAAGTACTAAACATCTTAAGGACAGAATATAGTACTTTTCAAGCGTATCTGATGCCACCCTGCCATCATCTAGTTTTTGTCTAACAAGCATCTTTGGATCTACAGTCCATATTATTATAAAGAGTGAATGATTTTTTGCATTAATGTGGTGTTGATCTTTATCAAGGGACGGCTATCATGGCTTTGGAGAGAAACAAAATGTTCTAGTTGAAAAGTTTGCGTTCATCAAAGAACTACCATGAACAAATTAATGTGTCTCTGAACTGAGACATCAGTGGTAGATTTTACTGGAAGCGAAACGAGGTGCTGGATAAAGTCTTGATTCAATCTTTCTATTATACATCTGGGTTATTTTGCCTGAGACATTTGAAAGTTAAGACATAACTGCCAATAACTTTAAAACACTGATTTTTAGAACTGTCAATTGAGGGAAAACTGGGAAACTGGACTGGACCCATACATAGAGCAAACTACTAACATTCAGGGATTTCTAAACTGTCTGATAGACCTAAACAAATACATAACCAGTCATAAATAGTCATTTTTGATAAAAAAATTAATTTTAATTCATTTACAAAATTTCAACCAAAAGCTTATTATTTGCCTCTTATAAAAGTGTCCCTGAACTTCAAGTGAGTGTATGCTTGAACCTGGTTGGTTAAAAAACAACAGAGATTTTGAGGTGTCTGAATTATGTCTAGGTCAAATATTTTTTTGGTCAAACTTGTGAAAACTATACATCATAATTTCTAACTACACTATGTGTCCTTTTATTTATCTGAAAGTTTAAACTTTCCTTATGTTTTTTTAACACTGTAAGAAACTACTTCCCAGTTCTCCCTTACATGTAAACTAAACTAAACTAAGTTTTTCATGAACAGAATAACAATTATTCAAGATTTTATTCTTCAAATTTAATAAAAACTGAAATAATTTTAAGTAAGAACAACTATTATGGATATACTACTCCTTTTTTAATTTTAGCAACGTTTCAATTCACATACAGGAATCTTTATCAAGCACAAACAAAACTGAAAATATAAGGTAAAAGTTAAAGAATTAAGTCATCCCACAAATAATTTTGTCCAACAAATTCTACTCTCTCTGAAGGATTTCAACAACTGTCACAAATTATCAGTAACTTTCTTCAACAGCAAGTTTTCTTTCTGAAAAAAAAAAAAAAAAAAAATATTGGATTTTGTTTTTATTTTTAAGAATTTGAATATGCATTATATTTTCCTAAAAAAATTTAAATTAAAACTGACAAAAGCAAATTTAAACTATTATAAAGATTATCTAAATCACAAGACAAATTGTTGATAAAAATTTCATCCAATCTAATATTGGTCACATACAAACAAATAAATGCACACCAGATTTCCTGTAACTCAAGACTATTCATCTAAATATCATTGCTTTGACACATACTAATCATAGATGTGCCTAGGCATACTTAGTTTCATCCACATCATATAAAACTGTAGCTAAAAGTCAAGTTAATTTCAAAATTTTACCCAGATCTAATCAATATCAACATCTATACTACTTACTAGTATATAATATAATAATATTGAATATCTGTCAAAGAGCCAAATCATTGTAACCTTTTTCTAAAGCAAGGGCAATAACTGAAACACTATTTGCCCAATTACTACAAAATCTGAATCTGATCTTTTCAAAATACAATAAATTAATTAATTTCCATTTGTAGAAATAAGCTTTATAAATGTGGCATCATCAACTAGACTTTTTGTTAATATCTGAAAATCTACACCATTGAAAACTTATTAAATTATTAAAATATTTGACAACAGAAATTTTTTAATGTCACCAATTTTCTTGACACCAATTTTCTTGACACTAATTTTCCAGTTACAGAGCTAACCAAACTTACCTATGTAAACTTACCTATGTGTTGTTTAGATAATAATAACATTGTCATCTTCTTTAACATAGTTTTCTACAAGAACATTTTGTTGTTGATCTCTTTGCCTATAATATAAATATTCCATATGTTTGAAATTAGCAAAAAACTTATTTAATGTTGACAATACAATGATCATACTGCTGATATTTGAAATAAATGATAACTTGCCAGTCAATTTTATATATTCTCACTGGCAGCTTTAAGAGCATAACCTAGAATAAGAAGAAGTGTAAATCAAGGACAATAACTCGTATTACAATTTCTTCTGATTTTGGATAAAATTCATTCTTGAGTGATAAAAAAACAATACCATAAGATTTCAACAAAATTCATCAGAATTCTGCTTTCAAGGTAAAAATTAAATGTTTTCAGATAGAAATATTTTTCATTTTCAGTAGAATTCTTTGTGATTTTAGAGAATACAAGCTACAAACTGTTATTAAAATGTTTTTGAATTTCCATATTGTTCATCCATTGGTCATAAAAAAAATTAATAAAGATTCATCAAGAACCTTCTCAAGCATTTCTGAGCAATTGAGGACAGACTGACGGACATTGGTGACACAGCATATTTCATGACAGCAAATAAAAATGTTTAAATCTAAATGAGAGATTAGAAATTAAATAAATGTAGATGAGTGTTTGATAAACTTATATTTACCTTTCCTTTTCAACAAGGTCTCTCTTGGTATGACCAAAATCTTTTCCTATCAAATATAAAAAGATATGGTTTTATATATTTTACCTTCTAATTTCCTAAATAAAGACAAATTGTCCACAAAAATGGTTATTGCTGAATTTCATCAGTTTAAATAAAAAAAAAACAGATTCTGAGTTTCATTAGCACTTGCATTTGAAAAGAAAATATATTCAATGATATGAAAAAGGTCATTGATGATAAAAACAATGGGATCATCAAATATCATAACATTAAGGGTGCAATGTCTTTTTAGTGAAGCAGGTTGAAGGGGCTGAAATAAAAAATAAGAATATACGCCCAACGAAAAAGCCTTAAATTTAATCAGGAGTAAACGAAACTTTCTCAAACCTTTTGATTTAAGTCCAATAACATGCATTTTAAGTTTCATAAAAATCGGTTGATTTTGGGGCAAGGGCAATAACTCTGCTTTTGACGGTTGAAAATAGCTCAAATTCAAACTTGATCTTTGTTTTCTGAATATGTATATACATACCGAATTTTGTTTGATTCTATCACAAATTCAAAATTTTTTAGAACGTTTACAAGCAATCGATGTTGATCGAAGCACTCACTGTACAGAGGTTAAAGGGCGATAACTCCTCAAAACTGATGAAAGAGGCCTAAATCTTGAAAAAGCTTTAATTTTAATCAGGAATAAACTAACCTTTCTCAAATTTTCAGATTTAAGTCCAATAACATCCATTTTAAGTTTCTTAGTTTTCAACCGATTTTGATGGGAGTAATAGCATATTCAAGATTAAGGGCAATAACTCTAACGATTGAAAATAGCTCAAATTCAAACTTGATCTTCCTTTTATGAATATGTATACACATATCAAATTTCATTTGAATCCGTCAAAAACTCTAGTTTTTAGAGCGTTTACAAGCAAATGTTGACGGACGGACGGACGGACGGACCGACAGACAGATTGACAGGGGTGCTGACAATATTCGTCCTCATAGAGAGATGAGGGCGTATAAAAATGATTTGTGACTTCTCTGATAAGCTTCTCTGATAAGCGTGTAGCAGATAATATTAAAACAAAATTTTACTATGAATTTTAATCGATAGTCGAAATAAATAATTTGTAGCGTCGATTATTTCAATTATTAGACAAAGCCCTACTTTTTCATGTTCGCCTGATTAGTGTATGTTTTTGTACCTGAATGTTTGTTATTTATCAATATCTGATATTGAACACAAATAAAACTGAAATAATGTCAAGATTTTTGTATGATCATCATGATAAAATGGTGTAATCGATTAGGGAAATCTAAACTATATTTTTATGTTAAAATCTGGAATAAAATAAATACCAAGTACAAACTACCAGAACCGTTATTCAATTACCTAAACTAACTTGGCGGTTTCCCAGGAATTAGTTTCAAAACTTAAGTTTCCTTTTCGTTTCAGTGCAGTTGGGCACGATGCGGCAAGTTTGGCAATGTGGCAAAATGGACCCACCATTATTCACTTGTAATGTTGCTATAAGCTTACCAAAAAATTTTAAATGAATGGACTTTAAGTCCTGCTTTTCTGCACCTTTATGGGCTAATTGAGAATGGGCAAACACCATGCAGTGTGCAATGAGGGAAATTTTTTCCAGGACAGCGGCATTAGCCTGATCTTATTTTCGATTTCCAACTGTCGAGTGATCTGTAATGTGCACAGCCAATAGCACACGGGACCTCGGTTTATTGTCCCATCCGAACGACTAGACGCTTTTTCCCAATCGTATATACGTCGGCCATTTTCTATCAATAATAACCTCGTATGCAGATAGAAGAAAACCTTCCAATGCCAATGGCCGGAAGGAGATTACGCAATAAAAAATAGTTCTGTTTATGGGTTGTTAGTTACCTCCCTTGCACATTATCCTTATAGATAGGAAAAGTCTGGATGTCAGAGACTTTTCAGATGACGTCATCAATAGAGACAAAAGTAGTGCGATTTATCCGCCTGATGCCTACGAGGTTATTATTGATAGAAAATGGCCGACGTATATACGATTGGCTTTTTCCATGTCATCCCCTCCGACATGCATCACTCTGACTCTGACACTGACAGGGGGAAACCTGGTTGAAAAATTCCAAAGGTCGCAACTTCTGGAGTTTACCAATTATTTTCTCAAAGGGAAGGACAAGGCATATTGATTTTCAAACAATAAATGCAGAATGGGCTTGTTATTTAAGCATTAAATTCATATTGTCGTCCCATTTCATCGAGTCCACAATGACAAACTGAATGTATCGAACTGACACCCAATGGCCTTGACCTTGCCGAAAGTGAAAGTAGATATTTTGGCCAAAATAAAATTGATAAAATGAAAAAAATAAATTAATATGATACAAGTGTCTATATCAGTGTTGGTCTCTTCTGAAAGGCTAAACATTGCGGAGAAAACCTAAAATTCCGTTTTTTTAGATTTTAATGAAATGCAACAATTTTGATTGGATCTTAAAAGTCTTAGGAAATCGGTCGGTGATTGGTTAATAATTTCCCTATGTATTCGCCTTTCTGTCCTTTTTTAGCCTTTATGAGCCTTCATAGCAGCCTAAAAACATACCGTGCGGTCCACGGTTTAAACCTTTTTAGCTTTTATAACGGGCTAAGAAAACTAAGTATTTTCTGTTTATAACGGCTAAGTTTACAGGAACGGGTGTACCTCCATAGAAAGAACCCAATGGTCCGTCCGTCAACATTTGCTTGTAAACGCTCTAAAAACTAGATTTTGAGATGGAATCAAACGAAATTTGGTTTGTGTATACAAATGCATAAAACGAAGATCCAGTTCGAATTTGAACTATTTTCGACCGTTTGAAGCATATTTATTGCCCTTGCTCCAAAATCTTGAATATGCTACATGCATTACTCTCTTAATTTTCTACCGATTTAAAAATGGATTATATTGAACCTAAATCGAAAAGTTTGAAAAAGGTTAGTTTACTTTTGATTGAATTTACGGCTTTTTCCAGATTTAGGCCTCTTACATCAGTTTTGAGGAGTTATCGCCCGATAACCCCCATACAGTAAGTGCTTCTATCAACATCAACTGCTTGTATTAAAAGTTCTAAAGCTAGATTTTTTTATGGAATCAAATGAAATTCGGTATGTGTATACATATTCATAAAACAAAGATCAAGTTCGAATTTGAGCTATTTTAGACCGTTAGAAGCAGAGTCCAGTATATCCATAAATATCAGCGTTTGAAAGTCAAAAATATGACCTTAAGTAAGACTATGACTTACATAAAAACACATAATAAAGAAAATGAAAGATAAATTCAAGACCCGAATCAATTCCTAAAAATGCTAAACATTCCCCTAAAAGACCAATTAAACCAAAAAACAACGCCTAATAATTCTGATTATAGTTTTTAATTAAATTTTTTATTTCACACAAATCAAATTGTAGTTTAACGGCCAAGGGTAATTATACAGAATACGATTCGAAAAGAAATGATAATTGTTTACAGTATGTTGACAACCCATGTTTTTATTCATGACAAGCTAATTCCCTCTATGATGGCATCAAAGGTTAATGATAGACTTGAAATTATTTAAATGTGCTATGCCAATAACATGTTTTCCCCAGCATTTGTCTGACATTTTTGTCTAACATTGGTTTGCAAACATGTTTTGACATTATAGTGGAAATTGATCATGAATATGTTTAAAGGGAACATTAAGCACTTTCGATTTTGCCCTTGAATATAATATGTAGGCCTACATTAAAGGGATTGTTCTACAGTGATCTACAGTGAAGCTACTATTGATATCTATGCAGATCACTGTCAGTGTTAGCGGAATTGTAAGAACCACAGACGTTGGAATGGAAATTGGAATGGCGCAAATTGAAGCTATCAGTGTCCCTGATACACATACAAAGTTTAGAAATAAGCTTTACAATCCCTTTAAACAGCTTGATTAGCGACGTAAAAAATGTATAAAATGCGATGCCACTTGGATCAGGTATATTTGAGAAAAGTTTATACTGTCAACACACCTGAACTCAACGGAAGATCAAACAGATTCTTGTTGAAATGATGAAAATTTCCTTTCTTTTGACTACATACTGATAAGTGTACTTCAAATACTCGAAATAATCTTGTGACAACCACAAGACGGCATGATATGCTGTCAAAGTTGAAAGAAAGAGAGTTAAACCGCATTCAAGGTTGTTGTTGTGATTTTCTTAATGAGACTTGATAATAATAATATTATTGATTGAAATATCATTTGGGATAATATGGAAATACATGTAATTATCATTCTGCTCAATCCGCATCAACCATATAATCTTAGTTTAAATTCTTTGTTTGTTATTCCGAGATATTAAAGGGACACGTTTGCCATCAGTTTATACATATTCTTTAAAAACTGTATTTTTTTTAGCTAATCATATCTGTATTAGCGCTCACAGCTTCCAAATCCATGTGTATCCATAATCATTGTATTATCCGTTATTTAAAAAATACACATGTGACTTGAATTTTAGTGAGGTTAATGCCATATAAAGAAATCACATAAATAGATAAAGCAAAAAGTATAGCGTAAGATATATTTTAAGCGATTATTCCTATGCACAAAACAAAGCAAAAAGGCCTCCTACTAAATTTTATGGGGTTCTCTGCATAGTCCGTTGAGTCGTTCTTCCAAACATGACGTCATTTGCTTGCATACGAGCAAATGGTGGTCGTTATGTTTGAGAGTTCGGTTCTCGATCGGGTATGAATGTCCGATAACCTTGAATAAATCATCTTCACTCATAATTCCAGTCAACCCAACTGTTAATCGGTACGGAAAATATGAGAAAATGTTAATTATAGATTTTTCTTTTTTCTTTTCTTTAATTATCACTTCCTAAACATGCAGGCTGAATATTTCGAAGAGGGAAACCTGTAGTTTAAATTAAATATAATTCTTGTAACAACCGTCATGACACTATTCTCACACCCTCCACCTTAGTATCACAATTTCTACATTTATAAAACGGTTTCTGGCGTACAATTCCATCCAAAATTGACTTCAATTTTCTTCAATTACTGAGCTTCTGAATTTTGGCATTATTGTGCATATTTAGTCGTTAAGTGGAGAGTGAGCCACAAATAAGTTTAAGTTATCTGATGTGTAATGATTCTTGTTGTTTTAGCTGCCCATTCAAAGGGTCTGTCTGTTGGACTGAAGAACGCTGTAGATCTGATAAAAGATTTAGAACCTTATTTTGACTGGGCTCTGAATGAAGAATGTCTTGAATACGACGAATGTAATAAATATAAACCATTTATTGATCACGGCAAGGTAAGTACGTTTATTTCATACTACATACCTTCTCTATGCATGTCACATTCATTCAAGTGTAGTCGGAAACTACTTACTCTAATCCAAGCCGCTGATTTGGGCGAGTCAGAAAACTAAGCCACACAATTTAGAGATTTTCCACACTTTGCGCGTACAACCTTCAATGGCGACCAACAGATTTTAGTTATTGGGAAAAAAACCCTCAGATGGAACCGCAGACAGGACATGGATGGTGTAGGACCTTGTTTCCCAACCTTTTGAACTCTAAATACCAGAATCTCTTGGTACCCATTCGGCCACCGTAAGTAACAATAATAGTCAACATGTTATAGCCGCTATTACACTATTACAGTTGTTGGTGATTGACGTATGTATTTATTGTTAAATATAAGATGTTATAATTATGTCAATTATAAGACGAAATAAACTAAAATAAGGTAGATTGATTAATAGCATATAACACTACTTTTTAAAATTGTCTAAGATGCTTCTCTGGTACCCCTAGTGGTGTACGTTGGTACCCCAAAGGGATATTAGTACCACTGGTTGGGAACCGAGGGGTAGGGGGATAATGATGGTATAATGAACTACGAAATTTATTTCTAAAAATTAGAGGTTTGATGGATTCGAGGTAAATAAATGTTTAAAACGTAAAGGTGCCCAATTTTTTTAGGCTTTTCTGCCTCTCCCCCAGTCACATATGTAGAGGCTATCAAATGTAAGTAAGAGTCAGTAAATTTCGGACTAATTCAAGTGATAAGTTGAGATAAATATAGTGTACAAAGTTCAGTAATCAACACTATTCTACTATTCATTTGAATTCGAATGTCTTCTATACCATTTACCTCATTCATCTAACAAAAATATTTACTGAGAAAAATTATCTTGCAAAAACACTGCAACAATGTTTTAGGCATGATTTGAAATTTGTATTATGTAGTCTAAAAAACTAACGCTTAGTTTAAAAATTGCAGGCAATTAGATTTCATAACCAAGAATGGCTCCCTCGTTATGATTTCAACGTACAAAACAAGATTGTACAATTCTGAGTATTAATCTTTGAAGAAAAGGAGGAAGATTTCTGACACGGTGCAGGTTGTTAAAGCTGGAGCATACTTTCCCTTTAAAACATTATATGTGTATTTCAGCCAGTGTTCCATGTAGAGTATGTTGACCACCATAGTCAAGGAAGCAGCAAGAAGAACCATGTTTGTAACAGTTCTGGTCGTCCACACCAATTCAATACGCTGATTAAAGATTGGGATTTGACGTCATGGAGATTGACCTGTTAATGTTAATAACACGATGATGTTGTTAATAACACGATGATGTTGTTAATAACAAGATGATGTTGTTAATAACAAGATGATGTTGTTAATAACAAGATGATGTTGTTAATAACAAGATGATTTTGTTAATAACAAGATGATGGTTCAAACACTAATTACTTTTATTAAACACTATGTTATTCAGTATCGTGAACCAGGCTTTTTCAATATTCAGACAAACCAGATGAAGAAATTCTAAGAGCTCTTAGATTTCTGCCTCAATAATTTTACATTCAATGTTTTAAGTACTGTACACACTGACAACATTTTCGACAACATGTTGTCGAAAATGTTGTCAGTGTGTACAGTTCGGAAGCATGTTGTTCAATTGTTGGCCAACATGTTTCTGAATAAATACAAGTTTATTTTTGTTGTTGAGATGCAAATGATGTTGCCGAGTTTTATCCAATCCCAAATTGACTAAAATCAGAGGATCTGTCTGAATTCATGTGAACCGAGTCACCAACAATAAATGATAACAATTTGCGCAACATGTTGTCAAGCTGTTGTCGGGTGTATAAAGAAACATGTATTTTGTTGCCCAGATTTGTTGGCCAACAAGTTGTCGAAAATGTTGTCAATGTGTACAGTACTTTACTCTTTCTTTCATACGCCAAACTTTTCATGGTAGAGTGGAAACGCAAACTAGAACCGAACCGTTACCCCTAAGTCTAACTGACTCCTATATGACTGAAAAAAATCAAGATACTCAAACCATGTTTCAAGACATTCAAAATAAAAGATTCCATTCGAATTCAGATTAATTAAAAGATGGCCTTCAGTGAGAGATATAATCTTATCATCTACCGTAATGATTTCTAAATATTAGCTACATATCCTCTGGAAATTTTTTTTTTTCTGACTTATTACCATTTTTTGTCACGGTATCACGAATGTTAAACGTAATGATATCTATCAGAAACAGAAGCAAAAACAAAGCTCAGGATTCAGAAGAGATAATCTCACTGTATTGTTCACCCTATTACATGTAGAAACAAATAAACTTCAGCATTATAGTCAAACAGAGATATTTCGGCTCATCCGGGTACTGTCAAAACATATACAAAACCAGTCCATTATATTTTCAAGGGTATAAAAGTATCTTATTTAGAGGGTTGTTTGTTTGGCAAGTTACAGCAACACCCTTGAAAATATAATGGACTGGTTTTTTGTATATGTTTTGACAGTACCCGGATGAGCCGAAATATCTCTGTTTGACTATAATCATAGTCATTGTTGAATATCAGTGTCAAAAGGGAGAAAACTCACATTACCCATACATTGTTTCTTTCATTACTTTCAACGATCTCTACACTATTGTATAATAAAGGGAACACAAAAACTGGCTCAATAAACAGTATATTAACTAAAGGGATATAACTACAGTTTATGAAGTCAAATTCCACTTCCCGTTGACCGGAGTGAAAGCTTCCGAGTATAGTGAAATGAAATGGAGTTTTACGTCTTATCCGCAACTTTACTGTTCGACTAATGAGGACGAGGAAATACCATGAAGTGTAGGCCTACAATGAGGGAATATTTTTTTTTTCAGGAAAGCGGCATTATTAGCCAATTTCCGACAGGTACATGAATCTTCAACGTGCACAACTTGTAGAACACGGAACAGTGATCTATTTGAACGATTGAAGCTTTTTCGAGCCCATTCAGGCACTCCTGAATCGTCCGTAAAAAAAAGAAGAAATATTTGTACGAAAGGAACGTTTTCAGCTATTCCAACTATGTTTTCACATAGTCGATTACGTTTCTTCGGTACACATATTCATTAGTTGAGCTTGTTTTTGCTGATGCTTTACGCCTATATTAGTTAAGACGATATTCAACAAACAAGTCCACACTGACGGTCATTTTGAAATTCAAAATGGCTATCATACGGGGGGGGGGGGGGGGGGGGGGGGGCAGTTGCAATTTCAGATGACAGTTAAAGAATGTTTGTATTGCATCTGTCTAACCATGTAGCCTACCGAGGAAAGTCCACAGTTGATTATTATATATCTATAAAATTGTGTTTACATGCAATATAAGAAGTAAGATGTAACTTTAAATAAGAATTTTATTAATACAAAAAATTTCAAAATACTACTTCATTTAGTCAGTGGGTTAGTAAGGCCTAGCAGCTGAACAAAAACGAATAAAAATGTAACATTTATGCACATTAATAGAAATAATATGATCGCAATACGTTTTTATAAACTAAGTCTCAAAATGAGTAGTAAAGTAGACAAATTTCACAGAGACAAGCACTTTTCCTAAATATAAACTATAAAAAAACAAAAATTACAATAGCACAATAGGAGATGCAAACACAAGAATGGTAAATTATCAAATACTCTGGGCAGATTTCAATCACTAAAACTAAGTTTCCTCACTCTGGGTTTTAATCAACAAACTTAATTTTAAAATATATCAAAATAAATCGGACACGGGAACTGATATTATATTAATTCCAAGTAAAACCGTGTAAATATACAGCCAAATAATTCCCAATAAAGACAAACTATACAAAAATTAGAGATTACGGTAAATCCATTAAAACAATCTTGAGATTAAAGCAAATGAGATTTTTGTTAGATAGGCGCTAAGTATAGAACTAAAAACGTTGGGATTAAGTTCAAGTTGATACAGAAAACAAATGGTTACAGCTTATTAAAGACCAAAATATCTAAATTCACGGTATAACATATGTTCGTGTAGTTCCAAGTTGTTATCCTGAAATGCATAAGTGGTGTAGTGAAGTTAACATTTTGAAAGACAGAAGAAATCACCAAAAACAAAGAGCAAGCTCTCTTAGCATCGCGGAGTAAGCAGAAAGAATGGGAAAAATCCAAACAATTAGACTCGCCGATAGGGATGCCAGCTACCTGATAGTACTTATCTTTGGGATAGTTCACTACTATACAACTATTACTCTCGATTTTGCCAGGCTTTTGGATGCGATTGTGATTAACGAAATTGTTTTGCTTGTACGGATTTTTATTATATATCAAGGTATTACTTACGATATCGATTTCCTGGTCGCAGGACTTGGGTGGGTTGAAAACGGCTGGATCTTTAATACCGGCAGTAATATCACTAAATCCAACAACGTCTAAGAAGTGCACTAAAAACGATTGATTTAAAAATCATGATTTGGCCCTTAAGTTGATTATAAATTTCCGTATTCATGCAACTTGACACACGAACGAGGAAGCACTTATGAAGACGTAATATTATCTATTTCCAGTATGGGTCATGTGGAATAAATTTTGTCTACTTCCTCACTAGTTCGACAAATTTGGTCCTAAACCAGGAGCTGCGAAAGCGTCTCTCGAATTGGGGACTTGGACTCACCCTCATCCCCCACAACCAATACTCCTTGGATTTTGGCTAGTCGATTTTCAGATTAACGACCCCTGTTAAAACCATCCATAAATCACGTCTGAACAACATATTAGGGCCCGTTTTTGTTAATTTCCTTTTTTATAATAATCGGTCTATCAAAACATTTTTTGCCTTAGAAAAGACTTACCTCCTTTTACAAAACCACTGATTACTTCATTCGTTGGAATGCATCCTTTTTTGGTCAAGGCAAAGTTCGATCTCACAACATTGAACCATTTTTTGTGTTCGTAGTAGTAGGATACTTGTGTTAGTTTCCTTAAACCAGTACCTTGATAAAATTCTCCAACCTTTACAGCAGATTCTACAAAGAGTGAACATATGAGTATAACAATTCCTTACACGGCGGATTTACCTCAAAGCTCAGATCAGTGAGGCTAAAAATTAAACCCTAATTTCCAAAACTTTCTTTAAAGACCCTCTACCTTTCGTTCGCCTACGGACTAAAAAATCCAAAATCCGCCATTGGAGATTGCTTATACTAATTTCTTTTTACAAACTAGGCGACTGGTCACTTACAACTTAGTGTGTTTCCAGTGGAAGGTGACGTTAATGGTCTTATAAATGTCGTTCGGGTTTCGTTGAATTAACGAAATTTGTGCCTGATTTTTAATTACAGTATACTGATTGTTGCTGTTCCTTTCCCTTATTCTCAGATAAGTTTGAGTGAAACTAACAATAATACATTCGGAAAAGATATTTAGAGAGTTAATGAGCAGTAGTGGATAACACACATTTTTATTAAAACAGTCACTCTTGTCTTTTTCAAGGAAGGGAAGGAGGAAGGGAAGGTTATTGCACTCAGATCAGATCTATTTAAAGCGGACTTTGTCATGTTATATGAAATACACGCTTGCCGCATGATTAAGTCATGTTTTTGCCCATACAATTCAATCCTTATGTGAACGTCTTTAATTCCCGTCAAAATAGTACTTTTACTTGTGTATGACTTCGGATTGTTTGTATTGAAGAGTATTTTTAAGTGACAGCTTCGTAATAGCTTTCTGGTGCACTACACATAATAATACAAATCTAAGAGGTTACATGAGGAGCTTTTAGGTGAGTGAATGCAATATAAAAAAAGTGCATTATATTTTTTTTTCTCTGTACAAGTATAAACTTACCTGGAACACATGCTTTCTTGAAAGATCTTTTAATCTTCAGAGTCTTACACCAATCCTTTTTTAAACTGATGAGGTATATCTTTTTCTATTGAATCAATACAAATGATATAAATATATATTAGACAAATATCTTTATGGCAATACTCAAATATAGCAAGAATAATTTTAAAATCGACTCGCAGTAACCACATAACCAAAATTGTATTCATTTATTATGTAGAAATAAAGCATGTACGTGGTATTGAGCAAAATAAAAGATAGCTTGCCAGGCAAGGTTATATACGCCCACTGGCAGCTTTGTTTCAAAAAGAACATCTTGCAGAAAACTGCAACCATCACAACCATGAAATATTAAACCTGTAGTCATAGGCCTACATTTTGTTCAGAACTTGAATTAGGTTTAGTCAAAATCCTTCTGCCTTGTAGTGTGTTTCTGACCTAAAAACTGATTGTATTTCAAAAAGAAGGACAATAACTCATATCAAATATTTTTTTATTTTCGATAGGGCTTATCGTGTCAAACTATTTCAATAGGTTCATTTAAAATCTACCAAGAATTTTGCCTTCTATAATAGAGTTTCAACGAGTTAAATATCAAACTCGTTTTTAAAGAACAAGGGCAATAATTCATTTTTCGATTCTTTTGATTTTCAATAGGGTACATCATTGGTGATTATAAACAATTTCAGCAAGTTTCGTCAAAATCCATAAATAAATGTGATTTGTAGAGGGTTAACAAGCTAATAATCGAATGCGTTTTATCGAACTAGGGCAATAATTCATATCAAATATTTTTCGATTCTTTTGATTTTAAATAGGGTTCATCCTTGGGTGATCATAAACAATTTCAGCAAGTTTCATTAAAATCCGTAAAGAATTGTGACTTGTAGAGTGTTAACAAGCTAAAAATCGAACGTGTTTTAAAGAACAAGGGCAATAACTCATATTAAATATTTTTCGATTCTTTTGATTTTAAATAGGGTTCATCCTTGTGTGATCATAAACAAATTCAGCAAGTTTCGTCAAAATCCGTAAAGACTTGTAACTTGTAGAGTGTTAACGAGCTAAAAATTGAACGCGTTTTAAAGAACAAGGGCAATAATTCATATCAAATATCTTACGATTCTTTTGATTTTAAATAGGGTTCATCCTTGTGTGATGATAAACAATTTCAGCAAGTTTCGTCAAAATCCGTAAATAATTGTGGTTTGTAGAGTGTTAACAAGCAATTGTGGACGGACGGACGGACCGACGGACATGGGTGACGGCAATATACGCTCCACATTTCATGTGGGCGTATAAAAACAACATTCGAGTTCTGTTGTTTCTATTTAATTTCAGAAAACTTGATCATCTGAATACGTTGCAATTCAATTGCAATTGAACGCAGTTAAAGATAAATGATTTTGCATTACACTATCTGGAATAACAGGAACCACTAATATCTTACGAGAAAAATAAGTAGAAACCTCCAAGCAATTCTTTCTAATTAAAATTAGATTACATTTCGTTTCGGTTATTTTTTGAGTGTCGACTCAATGTAATCTAACCACTTATATAAGGCGAGCATCTTCTGATGACGAAAATTTCAGCCAATCAAAAACTATCTTCAAGATCCGGGTCTATGCATTGATATGCATTGTGGATAGACGAAACAGAAAGTAAAGCAACACAGCTGTCCAAATTATGACGTAATACAAACTATACCAATATAAACGTTGTTCTGATTGGCGGAGGGGTGGCACGTGCTATAAATAGATTATTCGTCACCAGAAGATGCTCGCCTGATACATGTGGTTAAATTACATGGAGTCGACAATAAAAAAAAATAACCGAAACGAAATGTAATCAAATTTTAATTAGATTGGAGACAACTCCTCTTAAAGGGATATGTTCACAAGTGTTCGACCAATAAAAACTTTGGGCTCATAACTTTGAATTTTTAAGTTTTTTTTAATCCATAAAAATGTTCCAAACTCTCCCTTGAACTTTAAGCCTTCAAATCTTTGAAGCGTTTGAAAGTCAAAAATACAACTCGTCGTTTAGTAAGTCTATGCTTTATATAGAAGACACATAAACACAAAATGAAAGAAATGTTTATGTAGGGGTATGATTGAACGGATTGTGTGATTTGTGTGCAGTTTTAGTTCTTCTGCAGGCTATTTACCTATATTCAAGACCAAAATCAACCCTCGAAAATGCTGAACATTTCCCTTTAAATGCCACAACGTAAAATGATCTGATGGGAATAATAATCCTCTCTAAAAATTGTATGAAATAACATAAAAAATCCAAAATGTGAAAACAATTTCTTAATTTAAAGCGAAAAAAAGACGTATTAAATAAGACTATTACCCCTTCACAACAAGTCAAATTTTGTAGTCTGGATTATCTAGACACCCACAAAATGTATATCAATTTGGCTTGAAGCCAAAATAAAATGTTTATCACAATTTTTACTAACTAAAATAATTGTACTGTAACGCATCTATTTAGGGTAAAAATGGTGAATTGGTAGGTCTTTCAGAGACATGACATAAAATCTCAATAAAACGAAGTATAATGTATTCGAAGACTCACATTTTTATAATCTTCAATGACACGAATGGCATGGTTTTTACCATCCCTTGTCATATTGGCAACAGCAGCAATTCTTTCATTTTTGGCATCGTAAGAAAGTTTCGTTAAACCCTAGAAAAGAAAAATTTAAACAAAATAATAAAAATATTAAAGGGAGTCTGATTTTTTTTGGGGTCAAAATTTTTTTTTAGCTCAAATTTGTGAAAACTTTACACCAAAATCTGTAACTATGTGCCCTTTTATGTATCTAAAAGTTTTAACTAAAAAAATCCAGCCGTTAATTTTTAAACAAGCTAAATTTTTTAAAAACATTACGTAAGGTTTTTAAGTGTGTTATATTTTTTGGACGCTGATAGAAAACTACTGAACGGATTTGAGTAAAATAAACGCCTAATTGTAGAGAAATGTTTCTCTTGTGTATTTAAAAAGTTTCAGCTAGAAATATTGAGCCATTTTAAGTGCAAACAGCAAAACTAGGTCAAATTGCTTAATTAACAATAAGTACTCCCTGTTTGTAATTAACCCTTTAAAACCAAATTCAGTTTGATCAAGAAGATATAGAGATACAATAAGCATACTTTAAAAATACTCTCAGGTAGCATTTGCGATTTTTTTGATAATGGAAATTTTTTTGAAAAAAGCATAATGGCCCTTTAATATAACTAATAAAAAAAGCACGTTGATATTAATGCCCCCGTCACACTGTCCCGAATTTGACACAAGATGGACACACGAATATGGAAATGTTCAAATTCTGGTCTGATCGTGAAAACATCGGGTCATTCGCGAGGGCATCTTAAGCCATCGCGTGACCATCGGTTCAGTATCTGGCAGCAGACACTGGTAGCAGACTCCGCCAGCAACTTTGTGAGCGCTAGTAAAATCTTTTCGTTGAAATCAGCAAATTTTGCACTTCATGCATGGACCAACATTCCACACTAAATTCCATTAAAGTCATCATTTACTTTAATTACAAACTTAAGATCGATTTGCAAGAAGTTTATTTATATTTTCACCAAAGCAAAAACATTCTAAGACTAACAATACTAATTTGAAGCTTCTATTCCAGTTCGCAAAAACATTATGGCAAAAATTCAAAAACTTGCACAGACAATAAGTACGGGAGTTCTAATTATTGACCTTCTTACTTCAACAAAATATATTGTTAGAGAAAGTTCGAAACTGGAATTACTGACCAATCGCTTGAACTAATAACCAATGTTCTGGTTCGAATTTTGTTCGAATAGTTTCAATATCCCTGTACGGCTCGATGACTAAGATCATTAAGCTATGGATCCGATGACATGTCATGCATCGACCTAAAAGATTCCGTTAATATTGTTATTAATAATAAAAAAAAAACAGGAAATGCGATTTGTAGATAAAAATAATAGACGCCTTTTGCATTCACATCATCATTCTGAATCCGTTATAATCGCAAGACGAATGGAAGCATTAGATAAAAAAATATGAAAAGTAATGTCAATATTAGAAACTTACGTAAACGGCACCTTTCTTGATAAAACGAGCATATCCACCAACAATACCTTGATATCCTTCCCACTGGTCCGGTGTACAGCAACCAGCTTCAGTGGGATATTCCATCTGCTGCTGAGATTCATCCACCCACTTATACTGACCAAGAACAGCAGCAACAAGGCATGCGGAGATTACAACCAATTTCAACATCTTGACGGCAGTATATTAAAGGTATTATGCGTTACTTGTTTCCAGTGAATCTACTCACTGACAATGATCAAACCTCACCGGGCTATGTTATATATTTGTTTATGATCAACTATCATGTGATTTTGCGTCTTGAATAACCAGACATTTTTTATAATAGAATTTAGAATGAAAAGACTTGTAACCCGTGACTTGCCAAAGGTGAATAAATAGACCGGTTTGAATTGGCAAATTTTGTGTCTAATCATTCTCGTATTGAAGAATACGCAATATTTTAGCATAACGACAACAATGAACTAATTTACATGATTGTTCTTTCAACACATTTCGAATGACAAAGTTACTTTGATAATGACAGTTTTGCCGCAATCTTGTTTGTCATTACCGCCATTTTGTACTTGTTGTTAGCCTATTGATAAGAGGTGAATATATAGGACTGTTGATTATATAGTGTGTAGTGTCGATGCACTTCTACATGTACTAAACATAAGATATAGCTTACAATGATTGCGTAAATATGCACAAAGTTTAAATAATATTTTCAATGTATGCATAATCGTCCTTGTTATAAAACAGTTTTCACGTGGCTGTGTGTTAAAAATTTAATTAAAGACGTACAAAACAGTGCCTTTACTCTGGCATCATTTACTGTCTGTGCAAGTTGAAAAGTTTTTTGAATTTTTGCGATTATTTTTATGAGAATTGGAATATCAGTCTGACAATGCTACTGTTAGTCTTAGAATGTCTCTGCTTTTACATTAAATGGAAATACATTTCTCTCCTAGAAATTTCAAAACAAAAAGGTCACAAATTTTGACTGAAAATTGTTGTCTGTAAAAACAAATTTTGAATACATAAATTGTGTTATTTTTTAAATTTTCATCAAAGCAAAGACATTCTAAGACTAACAATACTGATTTGAAGCTTCTATTCCAGATTATGGAAAAATTATGGCAAAAATTAAAAACAACTTTTCAACTTGCACAGACAGTAGTTCTGAATCGAAATTTTCCTTCTATTTTTGTATGTCACAATATTTACTTCAAAGTCAGTTTTAGATTGTTTTTGGTTCCATGAAAATGCCAACCATTGAAAAATTTAGCTTTCACCACCTCGACTAACAATTAAGCTGTTTTTTCATCCTGAAATGCTGTCACGGATCTCATCTAAGGCTGGCATCTTCTTAAAAGCGACCATCTTGCCTTTCAGTTTTATTTGCCTTTTTTCAATTTTGTATTTTCGTACCCTTAGTAATAGTGAAGCATTCTCCTTTATGATTGCTGAGTATTGAATAAAAAAAAACCTGAATTATGTTTTTAAAAGGGTTCATCCTTGGGTAATAATTAACAATTTATTAAGTTTTGGTAAAATCCAGTAATTGGTAAAAACCCTTTTTGGAGAATACCAATTCTTTTAATTCATTCTTCATTGACATTATTTTTATTTTCAATTGAGTGCATCTATGGGTGATAATAAACAATTTCAGAATGTTTCATAAAATTCCAGCTTTTTGAGTGCTAACGAGAGAGGAATGAACGTAAATGACCAATTCAATAAAGTATTTACTTCTACGATTTACACCAGTACTGTCTGGCAGTTCAGGGGAAATTTGAGAATACAGCTGCAATTAAGATTTCGGTAGTTCATTGTTTTTTACGATGTTAACGATACTTTTAACTATTAAAAAGTGATAACGATCGATCCTTACAGTAAAACAAATATCGAAATCCATGTAAACCCATTGACAATACATTGGTAGTCATTAATGAAGTTTTCATTATGCTTCGTTATGTTATAACTGCATGTAAAATTGAAGTTTCAATACCTCATAGTAGTCTTAAAGGGGAATGTTCAGCATTTTCGAGGACCGATTTGGGCCTTGAATTTATTTAAATAGCCTTCAGATTTACTGGAACTGCCCATAAATCGCACAATCTCTTCAATAATACCATAGCGTAAAATTTATCTTTGGAATAAAGGAAGGAAAAAAAAATTTATCTTTCTTTTCTTGTATTTGTGTTTTCTATACAAGTCATAGTCTTACTAAACGGCGAGTCGTATTTTTAGCTAAAAATTTCAGGTTCTGACACTAAAAGCTTTTTGGTCGATCACTTAATGAACATAACCCTTTAATCTAGAATTTGACATTAGGGTCGCGGAAAAATTTCGAAACAAAATGAATTGGAGTTTTAGGTCCTGCTTTTCTGTAAGGGCTAATGAGAACAGGCAAACGCCATGCAGTGTGCAATGAGGAGAATTTGCGGGCAGCGGTGTTAGTCAGCTCTTATTTTCGATTTCCAGATCTTCGGAGATCTTTAATGAGTAGCACACGTGGCATGGGTTTGTTGTCGAAACAGACGACTACGTATTGTCCGATGATCTTTCAAACTGCATAACTGACATGGGAAACCAGGATGAAAAATCCAAATAATTTAGATCAGTGTTTGCTGGATACGAATGTTAAATGGAAGGACCATTGAAGCAGCTGACAATAACGATGACTTTCCCTTAAAAGATGGAGGATTGGCGTAACAACAAGACGAGAATTCACCAATTTAAATACATGTTTAATTACTACCAATCCCTACACAACTTTTCGTAACAAATACCTTTACAGCAATCCATTTCTCTATTGCAAAATTCTCTAGTTTGAGCACATCTCTTTTCGATACTCCTAGGAAAAATATAATTCGAATCAAAATGGGTATTATAATTTATGTATTATGGCGGGGGAAAGCGGCAAAAACCTAATGCTATGTAGAAATGTCTAATTCAAAACGCAAATGTAACATAATGCAATACCAAATACCTAAAACGTCTAATGCAAAAGACAAAATACAAGAAACCTCTAATACATAATACCTCATACGTCTAATTCAAAAGACAAAGTACAAGAAACCTCTAATACACAATACATTTAACTTCTTATGCATTATTGATTTTACATTGTGAAACATCGTTAGCATTAGACGACATATCTCGATAAACTTACTTACATTTCTACATTGCAATATCTTTATTTAGGTCATCGGGTCAATGTGAAGGCCGTAGTATTTGGCTGTGTTTGATTACTGTCTTCTCGTTGAGCTACCGTTATCAAAGTTGGTCAGCTGCCCCCCCCCCCCCCCCCCCCCCCCAAATTTTATGTTTTCGGGCAAAATATTATTAAAATTCGGGCAATAAGTCGGTTTGAAAACGACCACATTAAAGAAGCTTTACCTTACCCAAAGAAATTTTAGGCTCGGTGCCTTACATCCGATGCCTTTCCGAACAAAATTCCTGTAAGAACCAACCCGCTCTGCCCCTTTGAAGAAGGACATTTTGTTATGATACCTTTCCGAACAGAATTGTCGTTAAAAGAATACCTACCTCTTGAATAAGACTTTGGGCATATAGACTATACAGCAAGAAAATTTTTTTTTCTTGCATATTAGGCCTTTCCGAATAGCAGGCGATTTTGACGGATTGCATCCTTTGAATATTAAAAAAATATAATTTGATTCCTTGCATCTGTGGTAGGTTTTATTGGGGGATTGTAGCCCAAGAAAAATTTCCTTACATCCCAGACCTTTAAAACTGCATGCGGTTTGGAGAGTTGGCACCCTATAAGAAAACTTTGAAAATTAAAGTTAATTTCCTTTCATGCGACGCTCGGCTGACGGTCCTATTATCTATTGACGAGTTTAGGAAGACATCGAAGAAAAGATTAAAAAAGTAAGTGGGTGTTCTACACGAGAATTCTATTCGGAAACCCCCTAAACGCAAGGAAATCAATCCTGACTTTCAAAATTTTCTGAATGGGAGAATCCCTTAAATGTTCCTTCAGCGCCAAGCGTTTTGATGTTCGATGCCGTGTCCTTTACAGGATAAGATGTCTGTGAAAGGAACAAAAAATCAGCCATAAAGTTTTCAATTGCTTTCTACGGCCCTGAAGATAGAGGAAAAAAACCTTCAGAATCATCTGAAATTTTCAATAATTATTCAGGATACATAATAGAACATATTTGCCAACTTTGATAACGGTAGCTCAACGGGAAGACAGTAAACAAACATAGCCAAATACTTTGTCCTTGACTTTGACCCAAATAAAGATATTGCAATGTAGAAATGTAAGTAAGTTTATCGAGATATGTCGTCTAATGCTAACGGTGTTTCACATTGTAAAATCAATAATGCATAAGAAGTTAAATGTATTGTGTATTAGAGGTTTCTTGTACTTTGTCATTTGAATTAGACGTATGAGGTATTATGTATTAGAGGTTTCTTGTATTCTGTCTTTTGCATTAGACGTTTTAGGTATTTGGTATTGCATTATGTTACATTTGCGTTTTGAATTAGACATTTCTACATAGCATTAGGTTTTTGCCGCTTTCCCCCGCCATAATGTGTATGTTATTGCTATGTAAGGAATAATCTGGGCGTCTTATAATAAATCCGACCTTCCCACGGGCCGCCATTTGATAAGGCCTGTACTATATTATGTTAATAAGTCGTTTGAGAGACTTAAAGATCGAAAATTGAAAAGCTTGAAAGAGTCGTCCATAAAAGTCACGGGAGTAGATTAGATAGGAATAGTCAGAGACTATGACAACAGTAATGTTGAATAAAGCAAAATCTTAACAGTCTGTTTTGGAATGAATTTTTGATGTTACATGCATCTTTATGAAGAAAAAATCCTACCTTTTTAATATTTTATTAATCTGGCCGGTCGCCATTTCAATGTTATCTGTGGCACCCAGTTTCTTTGCTACAAAATACAATTTATTATGTAATAATAGAAACAAAATAGTTTATAAAATAGATAAATATAAAAAAAAATGCGATCGGTTTTCTGAAATTGTATGCGTTATGGCGACACTGGTAGCATAAGTGTCCCCGATATGTAACAAAGATTTCAGTAAAACTGGCCATTAGGCCAAAATGTTTGCCAATTCGTCGCTTTCGAAAATTCATTTGGCTGAACATTCATTTAAACTTCATGTGATTGTTTACAAAATGATCCATATTCCTAAATGCCTAAGGTCGAGTTTACAATGATAACCCTTGCTATGATGACCTTACATTTCTGAATCCCCAGAAAGAGAAAAAAATACGAAAACCCGCCAACTGTTGTACGAAGAAAACTGAGAATTAATCAAGCTGTATTTCAGGCTGTTGTTTTCAGTGTACAATAAGGAAAATGGCAGCAAAATAACTCCCAGCTATTGAGGGATATTGTTCACGTTGCCTCGGTTTATTTTCCCATCCAAACCAGTAAACGGTTTTTCCAGGTCATTCCTTCGACCTGCATCACTGGCAACAGGAAACCGGGTTGAAGTATCCAAAGGTTATATCTCAAACCATGCAGAAATTAAACCCTGGACCTTTAGGTTAGCGATAAAGTGTTCAACTCATTAAGCCACCGCGGCTTCGAACCCATATACACCTTACCTTCAGAAACTAAAACCATGGTTGCAACGATAGCAAGAAGTATTACAAGCTTCATCTTGAAAATGTTCTTTCAGTTGTCAGATACAGAAATACAATAATCTGTCTATGTCGTGTCGAGATATTTATTCTATTTTGAACTTCCAACATTCTAATTTTGGTTTCATTTCTAGCATTTTTGATTGGGTATTAAATGCTGAATTGTACAATGGGTATTAAATGCTGAATTGTACAAACTAACTGCTAGCTTATTGCTGCTGACAATTGTTTTCAAAATGTTTTTATCGAACGAACGGCTTTGTTTTTGGAATATTTATTCTTTTTTTTTCTGTTTGCTCTGCGTTTTGCCACTTTGTCTTATTGATGTGAAAAAAAAAACTTTTGCATCCACATGTCATAATGTCAATAAAGTGATGCATTGAAAATGTTTGTTAGTGTTAATGAAATCAATGTTGATCGGTAAATGAACTAAATAGTTTTGGTTTCGAATGAAAGAAAACTTTAAAAATTATGTTGAAATAACTTTTTGAATTTCGATTATTCACAGAGGCGGGTTATCCTCTAGACAAAGTAGGCAGCTTTGATATTCATACTTTTCTTGGGATACAAACTTTGTCAACGAGAATGTTTACCCTCATTTTCAAAATTTGAATGATTAATATTATTTTAAAACCGTGGTTAAGATGTGATCGCTGTCAACGAATATATCGGAACAGGCCGCAGATGCAAGGCAATCAGTCCGAAATCCTTCAATCAAGAGGTGGGAGTTGTCAAAAGACCTCGGATGCGAGAATATAAACCCAAATTTTCACAATTTTCTTGGAAGAGAATATCAGATACCTTTCGCTAGAGGAAAGCGCCTATCGTGCTGATGGCAAGAAACAACATTTTCAAAAACAGCAACCCAACTCTCCCACTTAGTTTAAAGATAGTGGACCACAGCCATATACGCCCAACGAAAAAGCCTTAAATTTAATCAGGAGTAAACTAACTTTCTCAAACCTTTCGATGTAAGTCCAATAACATCCATTTTAAGTTTCATCAAAATTGGTTGAAAACTAAGATAGTAATAGCATATTGAAGACTTTGGGGCAAGGGCAATAACTCTGCTTCTAACGATCGAAAATAGCTCAAATTCAAACTTGATCTTCATTTTCAGAATATGTATACACATACCGAATTTCATTTGATTCCATCAAAAACTCTAGTTTTTAGATCGTTTACGAGCAAATGTTGAACGACGGACGGACGGGGGTGCCGACAATATTCGATCTCATAGAGAGTTGAGGGCGTATAAATATAGGCCCTCTACCATTTTTTGCCTTCAGCCCAAAGACTTCTTAATCCGCTACTGATACTGCATTTTTTCAGTTTCCGACTTATATCTCGTGACCTTCGATGACCCTGATCTTTTGTCCGAAAATAGTAAAATTCGAAACTTGTAGCACGTGCATTATCACACTTTGGAGTCTTATATACTACTATTAATTGTTATTTACATTGTTATACTAGAGAGAAATAAAAATCCGTACAAGCAAAACAGATTCCAATAATAAAAATCGCATCCAAAAACATGTCAAAATTTAGAGCAATAGTGGTCTTCCCCAAAGGTGCTTCGTAAAGAGTCAGCATAGTTTGCTTTGCGCGCGACACCCGCCACTACTATATAGGTCGACATCATGGGATACTATCAGATCCATTTATGCCTGACTAAACAAATCAGTCAAGATGCAATAAACAGAAAAATGTGCAAGGAGAGTCTGGAAACCTCGTGCCAGATACATTGTGAGTCACATTTTTTGATAAAACTTTGTCTGTCAAGTTACATTTCCTCAATAATTTCAAAAACGTAATCTTGTAATATTTTGAATTGAATTTATGTTGCTAGATCGTTATGGGCATTTGGTAAAAATTGTTTGAAGGAATAAAATGAATTCGGTACGTGCATACATATTCATGAAACGAAGGTCAAGTTCGAATTTTTTAGATTATTGTTAAAGAATACTGACTTTTATCAATAGAAGGTATTTTTTTAAAACTTACATGAATTCAATTTTCAATACAAAGACAGAAACTGATATCAAAGCTTTGAAAATGGCATTTTGCTTTGGGTATAAATGGCTTCCGTCCAATATTTTCAAAATGTATTTCGTTTTTTCGCATGTCGAGGTGGGCGTATATGGCTGTGGTCAACTATCTTTAAGTCCCTTAACAGTCACATTTTTTGATAAAGTTACACATCGACAATTGTACTTTGCAGCATTGACAAATGCATTTTGTAATTACGACATTGGTATTTTAACGTTGCGACACAATCGACAATATTGGCAACGTTATACCTCCATAGTAATGTAGTCAGCATAATTATGTTGGCTACATTTCAATAATTTTAAAACTTTCATGTTCTCTTAGATGTTTAGTTGAAATTAGAGACATCTGTCACAGAAATAATAATTTAATATGATTAGTCAGAAATATCTAATCATGTAATTCTACATCGGATAATAGTCAACGATTCAACAAAAATTCATTATTAATTATCAAATTGATTTGAAAAATGTGACATTCATGACTCACAACATATCTTGCATGAAGTTTCCGAAGATCAAGTTCGAATTTGAGCTATTTTCAACTGTAAGAAGCAGAGTTATTGCCCTTGCCCCAAAATCTTGAATATGATATTACTCTACTCGTAGTTTTCAACCAATTTTGATGAAACTTAAAATGGATGTTATTGGACCTAAATCAAAAGGTTTGAGAAAGTTTAGCCTACTTCTGATTAAATTTAAGGCTTTTTCAACATTTAAGCCTCTTACGTCAGTGTTGAGGAGTTATCGCCCTTTAACCTTTATACAGTAAGTGCTTCTATCAACATTAAATGCTTGTAAACGCTCTAAAAACTAGAGTGTTTATTGGAATAAAATGAAATTCGGTATGTGTAATCATATTCATAAAACGAAGATCAAGTTCGAATTTGAGCTATGTTCGACCGTTAGAAGCAGAGTTATTGCCTTTGCCCCAAAATCTTGAATATGCTGTTACTCTCTTAGTTTTCAACCGATTTTGATGAAAACTAAAATGGAGGTTTTTCGAAAATCGAAAAGTTTGAGAAAGTTTAGTTTACTTCTGATTAAATTTAAGACTTTTTGAACATTTAAGCCTCTTACGTCAGTGTTGAGGAGTTATCGCCCTTTATCCCCTATACAGTAAGTGCTTCATCAATTGCTCGTTAACCTCTAAAAACTAGAGTGTTTGAAGGAATAAAATGAATTCGTTACGTGCATACATATTCATGAAACGAAGGTCAAGTTCGAATTTTTTAGATTATTGTTAAAGAATACTGACTTTATCAATAGAAGGTATGATTTTAAAACTTACATGAATTCAATTTTCAATACAAGGACAGAAACTGAAATCAAAGCTTTGAAAATGGCATTTTGCTTCTGGTATAAATGGCTTTGGTCCAATATCTTCAAAATATATTTCGTTTTTTCGCATGTCGAGGTGGGCGTATATTGCTGTGGTAAACTATATTTAAGTCCCTTAACGACACGTTAACATTCTCAAATGGCGGTCTGTGGGCCAAATTCGATCCGCGACGCCCTTGAGAAAATAGTCTCTCAAGACTTACCCCTTCCGCTAAAACGCTCTGCTCGCTATGCTATCTAAGCTCTATTTGACCCTATATGACGCCCAGCTGACGGATGTTGCTTTGCAACACCAGAATGCTGTAGAGGTACTTGTAACCCAAATTCCCTCTCGTGTGCCACTCCTCCATCTTTTAACATTCGTATCCAGCAAATGCTGATCTAATATATTTGGATTAGGTTAACGGACAATATGTCTAGTCGTTTGTTTGGGACAACAAGCTGATGCCACGTGTGCTACATGCCGTACTGATTAAAGATCTCACAAGACCCGGGAATCGAAAATAAGAGTTGACTTAACACCGCTGCTCTAGCAAATTCCCCTTATTGCACACTGAATGACGTTTTTATACGCCCACATGAAATGTGGAGCGTATATTGCCGTCACCCATGTCCGTCGGTCCGTCCGTCCGTTCACAATTGTCGTTAACACTCTACAAGTCACAATTCTTTACGGATTTTGACGAAACTTACTGAAATTGTTTATTATCACCCAAGGATGAACCCTATTGTAAATCAAAAGAATCGAAAAATATTTCATATGAATTATTGCCCTTGTTCTTTAAAACGCGTTCGATTTTTAGCTCGTTAACACTCTACAAGTCACAATTCTTTACGGATTTTGATGAAACTTGTTGAAATTGTTCAAGGATGAACCCTATTGAAAATCAAAAGAATCGAAAAATATTTCATATGAATTATTGCCCTTGTTCTTTAAAACGCGTTTGATTTTTAGCTCGTTAACACTCTACAAGTCACAATTCTTTACGGATTTTGATGAAACTTGCTGAAATTGTTTATTATCACCCAAGGATGAACCCTATTGAAAATCCAAATAATCGAAAAATATTTAACATGAATTATTGCCCTTGTTCTTTAAAACACGTTCGATTTTTAGCTTGTTAACACTCTACAAGTCACAATTCTTTACAGATTTTGACGAAACTTGCTGAAATTGTTTCGTATCACCCAAGGATGAACCCTATTGAAAATCAAAAGAATCGAAAAATATTTGATATGAATTATTGCCCTTGTTCTTTAAAACGCGTTCGATTTTTAGCTTGTTAACACTCTACAAGTCACAATTCTTGACGGATTTTGGCGAAACTTACTGAAATTGTTTATTATCACCCAAAGATGAACCCTATTGAAAATCTAAAGAATAGAAAAATATTTGATATGAATTATTGCCCTTGTTCTTTAAAACGCGTTCGATTTTTAGCTTGTTAACACTCTACAAATCACAATTCTTTACGGATTTTGATGAAACTTGCTGAAATTGTTTATTATCACCCAAGGATGAACCCTATTGAAAATCAAAAGAATTGAAAATATTTAACATGTATTATTGCCCTTGTTCTTTAAAACGCGTTCGATTTTTAGCTTGTTAACACTCTACAAGTCACAATTCTTTACAGATTTTGCCGAAACTTGCTGAAATTGTTTATTATCACTCAAGGATGAACCCTATTGAAAATCAAAAGAATCGAAAAATATTTAATATGAATTATTGCCCTTGTTCTTTAAAACACGTTGATTTTTAGGTTGTGAATTCTCTAGAAGGCACAATTCTTTTTCGAATAGATTTTAATGAAACCTATTGAAATAGTTTATTATCACACGATAAACCCTATCGAAAATCAAAAAATATTTCATATGACTTATTGCCCTTCTTGTTCAAAATAAGTTTTAGTTTTTAGCTCATAAACAGAGAAGGATTTTGACTAAACTTGATGAATGCTTAACCCTTGATTAAATCGAGAGAAAAAAATGTTTGGAAGACACTTAATTTAAGTTCTGAACGTAATATAGGCCTATGAATACAGGTTGAATATTTGATGGTTGCTGTTTTCTGCCAAATGTTCTCTTTCAAACAAAGCTGCCAGTGGGCGTACATTACCTTGCCTGGCAAGCTATCTTATTTGTCATCATCAACTTATGCAGTACAACATAACACTCGTTTGACTAAACTAGTAATTTCTCTCAGATTATGGAAAATGAAATTTTAATGTGGAAGAATAAGTGTTAAAACAATTTTGTTCGAGTTTATGGATTCAGTCCACTAATCCAGTTGCCATGATGCCATGTTATATAACGAAATTCTATCTTTTATAACTTTTCCAGAAATATCGTTGAAAATTGTCCAATATATCACATGAAAACTAATACTTATTGTCTCTTCAAAAATTCAATTTATGATGATCATGAAAATTTCATTTTATTCACAAATATCTGAAAGATATGTTAAAGGGCCATTCTGCTCTTTGAAAAAAGTTTCCATTGTAAAAAAAATCGCAAATGCTACCTGAGAGTATTTTTAAAGTATGCTTATTGTATCTCTATACCTTCTTGATGAAACTGAATTTGGTTTTAAAGGGTTAATTACAAACAGGGAGTACTTATTGTTAATTAAGCAATTTGACCTAGTTTTGGTGTTTGCCCTTTAAATGGCTCAATATTTCGAGCTAAAACCATCTAAATACACATTTCTCTACAGTTAGGCGTTTATTTTACTCAAATCCGTTCAGTATTTTCCTATCAGCGTCCAAAAAACGTAAGGTTTTTTTTAATTTTAGCATGTTTTTAGCGTTTAAAAATTAACGGCTGGATTTTTTTTAGTTAAAACTTGCAGATACATTAAAGGGCACATAGTTACAGATTTTAGTGTAAAGTTTTCACAAATTTGAGCAAAAAAAATTTTTGACCTAAAAAAAATTCAGACTGTCCCTTTAATTTCACGCATCAAAATCAAAATCTAGACCACAAACACGAGCACAAACTACATAATATACAATCATTTGCATAATTTGTTTTTAAAGGAGTCCTTATATCTTTTGATTTGCTTCTCTCAAAACTGTCATGGTCATAATTTGAATTTTGGACAGGCTTTCATGTCACATATTGACAAGTTTATAAGGAATATTGGGAAGGTTATAAATGTGAATGCAGAAAGACATGGCAAATGAATTGATGGACTGACTGTGACACGGGTTACCTCCCTTGAAATATAATAACTGGTAATATCAATAATATCCGCACAGGCACAAA
Organism: Lottia scabra; assembly: GCA_029955415.1. Taxonomy (NCBI): domain Eukaryota; kingdom Metazoa; phylum Mollusca; class Gastropoda; family Lottiidae; genus Lottia; species Lottia scabra. The sequence goes on from JARJEI010000001.1 coordinate 16,803,235, forward strand.
TAGCGTCACTTGACTTGTTGTCTGAATCAATACTAATAGTAATTTGTACACCCAGAGCACGTATATATTAGATATACAATTACTCAAAATACAATACAATTAGTCACACTATTATATATTACTGTAAAATATACATAATTAATATTTTCAAATGTTGTACTAATGACATACATATTCAAGCTATGATTTAAAGGGACAGTCTGAATTTTTTTTAGGTCAAAATTTTTTTTTGCTCAAATTTGTGTAAACTTTATACCAAAATCTGTAACTATGTGCCCTTTAATGTATCTGAAAGTTTTAACCAAATAAATTCAGCCATTAATTTTCAAACGTTAAAAACATGATAAAATTTTTGGACGCTGATAGCAAACTACTGAACGGATTTGAGTAAAATATTGTAGAGAAATGTCCCTCTTGTGTATTTAAAAGGTTTCAGCTAGAAATATTGAGCCATTTAAAGGGTAAACACCAAATCCATGTGCAAATTTAGAAGAAAAAAAAAGTTTTTGTAATCGGGCTTCAATTGATGATTCATTAGATATTTATAAGAGCACAGTCGATACGCTTGGGAAGTTGACATTTTCTTCATTCAACACTACACTCATCTTAAAATTCAAATGCAATTAATAAATGAATCTTTTAGGTGTAACAAAAGCAATATTATCTTCGACATAACCTATAGTTGCGTTTGGACAGTCATAAGAACTGGCTCACTTGCACTGAACTTGAGGATATGTTCACTAACTGTTCGACAAAAAATTTTTTTGTCTCAGAACTTGGAATTTTTTTAGCTATTCTAATCCATATTAATGTTCACAATTCTCCATCGAAATATAAGTCTGCAAATCCCTGTGTACCCATTATTATGACCGTTTGAAAGTCAAAAACACTACTCGTCGTTTAGTAAGACTTTGCCTTATAAAGAAAACACAAAATTTAATACAGAAAATGAAAGATAAATGTTTAATAATTGAAGGGATTATGCGATTTTTATGTGGTTCTTGTACTTCTGGAGGCTATTTACATATATTTAAGGCTCAAAATGTTGAACATTCCCCTTTAATGGATATACTCTACTTTAACAATAAAAAATGGCACGAATATAGTTTCATCTACAATCTTAAAAAAATACTGAATATACATGTAGAAAATAATTAAAAAAATCATTCCATGATTTCCTGAAATTTTCTCCAAAACAAGTTATTTGCCTTCTCTTCTTCATCCCAAAGAAGATAATTTGGGTGTTTTTTTAATACATTATGTATTGTTTTATTGACGTTACTTGAAGAAACTTCTTCTAAAATAACTACGATAACTTCACAGTCACTATCATGTATTGAACGTTCTAATGCCATATTTACCATGAATTCACAGCGATGGTCTGAAGAGAAAGCATCAGAAATACAGATTAAAATATATTTACTTCTATCCAATTGTTCTAAGGCTCCAGTTACTGTAGGTTTATTTGGTGATGCGTCACGTAGAGGAAAAAACACTGTTTTACCATCGTTTTCCAATTTTAATACCAAATTTTCTTTAATATAAACTGCTTCACAACTGAGATCAGCACACAATACGTATATATCATGTAGAAATATCTGACCACTTGAATTGAAATATTTCCTTCTGTGGAGATTTAATACGTGAATGAAATACCGTAAACGCCATCTATAACGGTAAACAAACGAAAATCCCAAAACTAAACACATGAAACCTAAGCTTATACTAATGATTATGATGCTGATTTTCGTGCTCACGAGACAAGATTTTTTGGTGATTTTAAAATCAGCAAGTAGCTTCTCATCGTCACAGAAATACAGTCTTGGATAGTAACGAAAAATATTGTGATTTTCTTCTATGAAGTTCTTAAACCAAAGTAAACTGCAGTCACAAACAAAAAAAATGAAATGAAATGAATGGAGTTTTACGTCCTACTTTCTGCACCTATATGGGCTAATTGAGGACGGGCGAACGCCATGCAGTGTGCAATGAGGGAAATTTTGCCAGGACAGCGGCATTAGCCTGCTCTTATTTTCGATTTCCAACTGTCGAGGGATCTTTAACGTGCACAGCCAATAGCACACGGGGCCTCGGTTTATTGTCCCATCCGAACGACTAGACGCTTTTCCATGTCAGCCCCTCCGACCTGCATCACTGACAGGGGGAAACCGGGTTGAAAAATCCGAAGGTATCATCTCGACCCATGCCGGGATTGAACCCTGGACCTTCAGGTTAGCGAGCAAGCGTCTAACTCACTGAGCCACCGCGGCTCCCAGTCACAAACAAAAAGGGTTATAGACTAAATTGATGACTTTCAAAGATTTAGGTAGATCGCCCTCGTTAATTGTTGAGAATTTGTTATCGTTTAAATAAAGTTCATACAGTTTTTTAAGTTGTGACAAATAATTGGGAGGAATTTTGGTAATTCCGTTGTATTCTGCTCTGAGATCTTTCAAATCGTGTAGATACTTTGGAACGGCGTCTGGTAGTTTTTGAATCTCTCCCATGCTGATTCCCAGGAACATTAACTTTGGCACCCTTTTTAACATTTCAGACCAGTCCTTCTCGGACATTTTACCAAGGATATTGTCAGATATGTCTAAGCCTTTTAAATTCGGAGTGTTGACAAAAAGGGATCTTGGGTTAACATAAGGTTCATAGAAAAATCATTTGTTATTGCGGATGAAGAGTGTATCCAAACTAGAAGAGTTAAAAGCTAAAGGGTGTATGGTCTTCAGACTGTCGCTATTTTTGAAGGTTTGCAATTCAAAAATATCTTTAAGATGGGTTGCCTTAACTTTAGCCGTAGTGGTGGGGGGGGGGGATTGCCTTGAGGGTAATAGTCCAGGGGATTATTGCCTGGAGGGTAATAGTCCAGAGGGTTATTGTCTTGGGGGGTGTTTGAAACTGGCAGGGGACAATCGTCCTAGACTCGATTAAGAGTTTTATACTAAATTAGAATAACGTTTTTTTCAATAATCGAGTGGTGTACTATGTCGTGTCGTGTAGTATGTCAGGCTATGTCAGCATGAAGTCATTGACACTGCAGTAAGTCTATAGAGTACATAAAAAATAGCTTCTTTTTGTATCTAAAATATGTCTATAAAATATATAAATTTGATATATTATTGTGCTATAATAAAATATTTCGCTCATTGCCGGCGTTTGATTTAATACTTGTAACAATAAATAAAAACTCCCGTCTCGGCGATTATTTTGTTATCCCCTTGGCGTCTTCTTATGACATTCAATTCTTAGAAAGCAAGTTCAAGTTGTTCTATTTACAGCCCTATGTGAAAACCCGAAAGCAATCGAGAATTATCTGTCGATATAAACCTCTTGTGACGTCATCCCATTGTTATGGCAGGTTTTTCTTTTCACTAATATCCCTCCACTCAGGGACATTCGAGAGAATATCCCTCAACCCAGAGACATTCGAGAGAATATCCCCCGTGGACAGGTATATTAGAGAATAA